>JAPPVO010000017.1:157839690-158343866 GCA_030407325.1 Camellia japonica
TGGTGGATTTGAGGACTGGTGGTGGCGGAAGAGAACTGTTGATAACGGATATAAAGATGGGTTGCGGGTGATGGCAACCTGTTGGTGCCGATGGGTTGCACCGCAGTAGTGAATGGGAAGGGGAGAGTGGGTTTCATTTTTTTTTTATTAGTAAATACAAATTTGTAACAAATATTTTTACATAATGATAAATGTATTGACAAAAATACCCCTTCCTTGTTAATTGTATTTAACAGAATTGGACGGAGGATTGGAATTGAAATTTTATTGAAAATTCAGGGTTTAAATTGATAAAATTAAAAAGGTAGGGTTTGATTTGTTAATTGGGTTAAACCTTGGGGTTTTTTTTTTTTGGGTTTGTAATTTACCCAATTATTTTTTATCATTTCATCAAATCTAGAAAGACAAATTTTTCATTAAAATTAAGCACTTGTCAAACTTTCTATTAAATTTAAATTTGATAAGAAACTTAAACCATTAAATATTAGTTCATCTCTAAATCCTTCATCAAATTAAAAACACATGAATTTTTTTTTTTAATCAAATTTAAAAAGATGCATTGGAGTTTTTTTTTTTTTTTTTTTTTTCAGTTATCAAATTTGATGAAAAAAACAAAATTTGGGATAAGATATAAATTTTTAAAAATAATTTGATCAAAATTTGATAAAATAATTGAAATAATTTATATCAAATTAAGTTTTCATTCAAATTTAAAATCAAATTAGATGGAAAATTTGTTAAAGGTTAGAGATGCTTTTAGATTTTTGTACGGGGAGCAAATATTCCGGCGACCCGTACTTCTTTCTTCCAAGCTCCGTCTCTATCCGATCACCTGCGAAAACAACAACGGTGAGCTACCCGGCGGTGTGTGGCCGGAAAACCTCTCCGACGATCAAGTTAGCACACACATTGGGATTGAGAGAGAGAGAGAGAGAGAGAGTTGAGTGTAAGTGTTTCTTACAAAATATTGATCATCCCCAGCATGGGGGCGCAGACATGCTTATATACCTTCTGCGCCCCTAACCTACTCCCAGTGATCTCTCGACACGTGGTACTGATATCCTATCTGTCAGCACAAATCTTGCTGAATATCACCTAACCCAACTGCTAGCCCACTCTACTGGGAGCTCAGCAGCCGGGGTGCATCATCTCGGCTGCTAACGGTCATGCTGCGCTTCATGCCCAAGTGCTCCAATAGCCGAGCTCTGTTCCAGCCGTGCTTGGCTGCATTCCGGCGAAGCTGAGCTTGAGGTTGATCATGCCAGGCAACCAAAGCCTTCCTACCGAGCTATGCATGGACCGCGGAACCCCTACTTGACCGAAGCTTCACTTGGCCGGCCTACGCGCCATCAAAGTCAAGTAGCTCGGTTCTACACGCCCTTTGCCATTACCGAGCTGAAATCACTTCTGGGTAGGCCCAAGATACCACAGCCCAAATGCGTACGACCCACAATTTGTCTGGTATTACCATGGGCTAATTCAGATCATAAATCTTCCTCTCAAATTTTTTTTTATTATCAAATTTGATGATTTTTTTTTTTTGCAATAAATAAAGTTTTTTTTTTAATAATCAGAATATTAAAATATTTTTTGGTAAATTATTACGGGTGTACGCGGTGCAGTTTGGGTGATTTGAGAGTAACATTATAAATCGAATAACAAATTAATGGATTGGCAAATTGCGGTTTTGAGCGGATTGACTGATTGAATAATATTTTAACCAATTATCAAACCTTTGCATAATACATAACACTAATTCGCAAAATATATTTTTTATATAACACAAACTAATTTTACATAATATTTTTCATATATATAACTACTTATTTGTAAGAAATTTCACATATAAAATTTTTTTTTACACTCATTTTTATTTTAATATTTCATTATAGGTTAAAAATATATATGTATTAATTATAGCGGAGCGGAACAGTTTCGAAGGCAACAAATTTTAAAGCTTAAACAGCGAATAAAGCGGTGCAGATTGATGCAGATCGGTACGATTTTAACAGGTTAAACGGTATTTTACACAGCCCTATACATTACAATAAACCCTCTTAAGGTATGATCAATTTGCATTTTGTCCCCTTAAATTACAAAGCTTATACACCTTAAATTATTATTTAGTTACAAGTAACTCATTTTGGTAGGATTGTGTTAAGAATTTATACAAAATCATATAATATGTAAAGTGTATGATACATTTATTGATTTTTTAAGAAAGAAGTGTAAATGAGATCACTAGATAATAGTATTATTATCCTAAACAATTAATAACGAGTATTATTATCCTACAAAATCAATAGGTATGTCGTATATTTCATGCATGATCTGATTCCATTTAGATGCTGAGAGTGTAACAAAGTAATTCGATGTGGTTAACTGATACATTTAAAAAAATATAATGCATTGACTTATTGGTTTATTTGAGCCACATCACTTCCATAGTTTTTGTACGTCTTTTTATAATAAATTTAAAAAATAAACAAATAAAATCATACCAAAGCAAGCTTAAATTAAATAATAGAGGTTAAAAATATTTACTATGACTTATCTAATATTTTATGTAAAAATAAAGATAGTGTTTGATTTTATTTTCAAATCATGATTTGGATAAAAAAAAAATAAAAAATAAAAACATGTTTTAAAAACACAACTCAAAATTATTTTTTTTCCTCTTCTCTATCCTATTTTTTTATTATTAATAAATCAATCAATTATATTTTGTATAAAAATAAAGGTAGTGTTTGATTTTGTTTTCAAATCATGATTTAAATAAAAAAAAAAATATAAAACCATGTTTGATTAACATGTTTTAAAAACACAACTCGATTTTTTTTTTTTCTTGTCTTCTCTATCCTATTTCTTTATTATTATTAATAAATCAATCAATTATTTTTTACTTCTTCATCTCTCATTATTTCACATTCTGTACATTAATTAAGGCCTCGTTTAGCGAGTGCCATTTTAGCCAAAAATCAAAAATTATTAAAAAAATCAACAAAACAATCCTCAAAAATCAATTTTCTCTCTATTTTTTGTACTTTTCATAAAAAGTCAAAAAGTCATCCAAAACATACTATCCTATTAACTACTTATTTACTACAGGTCTAACTAATAAATTACTTAATAAAAATGAATTTATCATTAAAATTATTCTCAAAAACTGTAATATACTTATTTATTCTATAAAAACGTTTTCATAAATATAGACTTAATTAATAAGTCTCAATAACCATAATAATCATAGACTATGTTTTTTTTTTTACATCATATTTTAGTAAAAAGTCAAAAAGTTACTAAAAAAACCTATTCCCAATAGGCCAATTCAAAATAATTATTCAAACTCAATTAAGACTAAGTTGGCAATCTTATTCAAAATCAAAAATCACTATATTAATCACATCATATTATAATACTACACTATTAAAACAATCAACATATTTCTAATAAACATACTATTTAATCATCAAAACCTAATTTTAAAATTTCAAATATTTTAAAATATTTAAAAACTAAACCCAATCGAGAAAGTTTTATTTTTTATTTTTATTTTTATTTTTATTTTTAACTCAAATATAAAACTAAATTAAATGAAAAAATTGGCGAAGGGGTGGAGGTATTGAGGATTTATAAGGAGGGTTTAAGAAGGGCAAGACCAGAGGCAGAAGAACACTTTGAAACAAGAATCGTCTCTGAAATCGCACACACACTCTCTCTGTTTGTTTGATTGATTGTTGCATGGACGATCATGGACACTACAAGACTCTGTGTAGTGTTCGAAGATCGGCACATTCTCAGCAAAGCCCAGAAATCCCAAGGACTCAACCAAAGCTGGATTCTCCTCAAACCTCAACACCACAATATCTCTGATCTCTCCATCTATCTCACCCACATTTTCGACCTCCATCATTCTTGCTCTAATGGTATCATTCTCTCTGTAAGTCTCTCTCTCTCTCTCTCTCTCTCTCTCTCTCTCTCCACAATCCCCAATTTGCAGCAATCGTTGTTTTTCACTCACTCTACAAAAATCATGTGTACTCTCTTGTTTCCTTTATGTTGTATGGTTTATTTTGGAGAATCGGTGAGATTGATGTTAGTTTGCATGGTGAAGAAGCTAGAAAAGTTTACTCTTTTAGGTACGCCTTAATTTGTAGCTGAACTAACTAGGGTTTTGATGGATCTGCTGCTACTAGTTTGGAGATTGTACGATTGTCGATTTTTGTATTTTGGGTGTAACAATTTTTTTTTTTTACCAAACCAGTCCCCATCTAGTCCACAGTGATCTAAAAAAGTATATTTTTAAAAGAAAATCTAAAAAAAAGTTAAAAGATAAAAACACAAGAGGGGGGGGGGGGGACCTTTTTTTTTTTTTTTTTTTTTTAAAGCTTTTTAGTGGATCTTAAAAAAAAAAAAACTTGCTGGGTCTGTTACTTTGGTATAACATACAAATGAAAAATTTAAAATTTTTTTAAAGAAAAAATTCACTAAAAATGAAAAAAAAATCAACAAAAAGAGCTGCTAGAAAAAGCAATTGCCCAACCTTTATGCAAGTTTATCCTAAAAAACTAATTGTTTTCCATTTTAGGGACCAAGTATGTTAGAGTTTGTTTGTTGTGGTGTTTCTGCTCTTTCAACTACAAAAATGCTAGAGACCCAAATGAATTACCAAATATTCTACACAATACCCACATGACATGGTCGTGAGTATTATGTAGAATATTTGGTAAAGCATTTGGGGTCCCGAGCATTGCTTACATTAATATGTTCTTGCAGATGGATGGCTTTGTGTTGCCTCCATTCGAGTCCACATGTATTTTAAAGGATAAGGATGTAATCAGGTCTGTTTAATCTTGAACTTTGTATTCCTTTTTTTACTGTTCACTTGTATTGAAAGTAATGTATGCAATTTTAATCCTATTTCTTTGTATCAGCGTCAAAAGAAAGGGGGAATCTCCTCTGAGATTGTTGACAAAAGTGATAGAGAAAATTTAATTGAGCAAGAAGAAATTGTGGAGAAGCAACCTGTGCTGAATTGTATGCCACTTCTAGCAAACGAGGAGTTTGAAAAGGAGACTGGCAATTTTGAAAGTGAACCCGAAGAAGATGAAGATAATGTGTCCTGGGGATACATTGCATGTGGACAATTCATTTGGTGGAAATGTGCTTTCCAAGAAAAGAAAAGCATCAAAGAAACTACAGAGCTCAAAGTATGCTAACCCATCTTTCAAACCTATTATTGTGATCTGAATAATGGTAACTACAGTAGTTTTTAATTTGTTTCTCCCTCAGAGGAGTCTGCAGGGTTCCTTGCCTTGTTTTGAGACTACTTTGGACTAGAATTGGAAACCAACACATACAAGGAAACTGGCAATCTAAGGAACAAGCAAACAATTTTATTGGTTCTTCGATATAGTTTTCAATAGGAATTGACTGCTTAGATGAAACAGTCAATGAACAAATTAAATCTAACTTAATGCCTACTCCTAGGCAGCGGCGAAGTGGGGGGCAAGGTAAAATTATTTAGATTTTTGTATGGGCCAAAGTAAGATTGTATAGATTTTGGGGGCCAAAATGTTATAAATATGCAAAATTGAATGGAGGCCAAGGTAAAATTATATAGATTATAATCATCCTATGTAAAATTCATTTATTAATCAACCAATGTAAAATTCTTGCACATCGAGTATTGCATTTATAGGGTTCCTGTCTGTTATTTTGGAAGTTAATTGTATCTCCCATCAAATTAGTTTTGACAATAACTATGTTACCTAGAACGTGGATTGCTCCAGTACATGAAACGGGAACGTGAATGTGATATGCCACATGCTCTAAAATATAGGATGATAGGAAAAGACTTATATATATTACATTTAAGAATTTAAGGTATTCTAGAGTAATTTTCTTTTGACTATTAGATATTCAATATATATATATTTTTTCATGTAGCAAATCATTTCTATTAATTATGACCCATTTTTGATTTTTTTCTTGTCAAAATTTAACTCACCTTCGATTTTAGTTCACATATTTGTTTTTTTTTACCTCCTAAGGTACCATTTAAGGAAATATATTGGAAAAAATTTTGGGATCGTTTTGGATTACTAAATTTACCGTTTTGGAACGGAAGTGTACCATGTTTGGGAACGTGCCTACCAATACGTAATTTGATAGGGTATTAGCGTTTTCTGGTAACATGTCTGAATGTTCTGTTGTTGCTTTGTAAGTACATCTGTTCCTTAATTTACCAACTGATGTATCTTTTTAATCTTTGGATTTTTTTTCTTTGAATCATTCTTTTAGGACTTTATTTGAGCATTTTTCTGGGCCTGTCAACTGCTTATTCACATTTTGGATCACAGGAAGAAAAAACGTACTATGGTTCCTCAAGATATTGAAAATGATTTTCAAACGACCAGAATGAGAGCTGTCCCAATGATGTCCTCCACCGTGGGAAGAGTATTGAAAAGGAGAAAGTATCTATTGTAAAGAGTAAACCTAAGAGAGTGAGCACCCCTAGAAGTGCTGAAAGAAATAATGACATTGTTGAACCTTCGCCCAATTCAAAGAGGTGTGTTGTGTAGGTTTTTTGGCTTTTTATTTGGATTGGTGCTTGATTTTTATACTAATATTGTTGTTTATGAATTTGTTCACTTTTGTTGGTGAGGTAGATCTGATGATGCTGTGTGGTTGAGGTGCAAAACACAACTTAATTGAGCTTTTTCATTCTTTTGTAGTTTTAGTTATCTTGATAATGTGCAAACTGTCTGTTTTTCCATATAAGGTTGTCTCTTGCTATTTGTACATGTTATTGCTGAGTGGCTAGGAGACTCTTAACTTTGATATGGATTTGGCTATGGGTTGTATAAACTTTTTTATGCAGTCAATCAGAAATTCTTGTTAGCTTGATATACATTGTTGGGCCTATTTCCTAACAGCTTAAGCTTTTGGGACAATTGGTGACTTAACATGGTATTAGAGCTTAGGTTGAGAGAGTTCTTGGGTTCAAGTCTCTCCATTAGCATCCCATTTGTATTTTTTTTCTTTGTTTGGTTGTTTGCTTCTCCTTTTGTTTGGTTCTTTGTTTGTCTCTCCACATACAAGATGGGGTTGCACGTGAAGGAGGGTGATAGATGTCTTGATATACATTGTTGGGCCCATTTCCTAACTCAACGATTCTAATGTTGTTGACCTTTTTTCAACACTAAATGAAATTCAAACCATATGAGCAACACAACAATATATGTATTTAAGTACACATACACACTCATAGTGCCTGGGGACTCCCTACCACTTCTTTCAGATCCATCATGGTTCACTCTTACATAAAGATGGCAATTTGAACCCGGCCCGATGGGGACCCGATCCTCCAACCCCGAATTAAGCGGTTTTTCCCCGAAAAATACTCCCAACGGGCCGAGGATAGTATTTAAAAATAAATCCCTGATGATATTCGGGTCGAGAACGGTGACACATTTTTCAGCCCCCGCCCCGCCTCCATCTCCATCCCGTTTAGCCCCCGATTTATATATATATATAAATATGGGTTTAGGTTTGGTGACTTACTGTCACACACAAAACAAACAGCCTCTCATCTCTTTCTCTCTCTCTCTCTCTCTCTCTCTCTCACACACACACGACCGCCGCTCCTCTCTCTCGCGCCGGCGTCAACTACTTCATGTGTTTAGGGTTTGTTCTTCATATTGAAAATGATGAAGATGAAGATGGAGATTTTGTTGATAAAGATGATGATGTTTATGTCGTTGTTGATGAAGGTTTTCTGCTTTTGTTCTTGATAATGCATAGAGATTCGACACTAGAGTGTCGTAATTGGTCGGCGAAGTTCCCACCATCACAGATCGAAGAGAGAGAGAGGGTAAGAGTTTGTGGATTTGATCGGGTATACCATATATATACATATATATATATATATATATATGGGCATATTCTGGTCATTTTTCTTAAAGCTTTAAACCTTATTGTTTATGCAAAAAATCATGTTTCAACTATCAAGTGCCAGGCCACACCTGATTGGGAAGATGACAGCCAGATTTATTTTGTATTTTTGTTTTGGGAATAGAAATATGCATGCTTTTATTGTCGTTGATGATGTTGATGTTGATGTTGATGTTGATTTTTGTTGTTGTTGATGAATGGTAGTATTTTTTGAAGCTATTTTTATTTTATTTTTTTCCCGGGGAATGTTCAGGGTCAAGGAAACCCGATCCCCGTTAGGGGCGGGGGCCAGGGCGATGATAAGTTCCCTGTCGGGGATCGGGGACGGGAGAAATTCGACCATTGGGGATCAGGGACGGGGATTGTGATCCCCGGCCTCGCCCTGCCTTGCCCCGTTGTCATTCATATTCTTACACGCTATCGCTTCACTCAAATTCATCGCCATCCGCCCTCAGATCTGTCGTTGCCCTCACCATTTCACACGGATTCGTTACTTCTATATCTCTATTTCTTCAAATCTACCACCCTCCTCCACTATCTCTCAGATTCGTCATTGCATCAATTATTTTTTTCCTCAAATGTGTTCAATCCCGTCACCATAATACAACCTGTTAATCCCGTCAAAGAGAGAATTGATTTTGTAGATCTGGACAATCTCACTTGTCATAATAGATCCATGGACCACGACCAATAAAGGTAAAGGTGAAGAGAGAATAAAGGCGACTGGTATGCTGAGGAAATGAAAAGAGAGAAAGGCAGCAGTTGGTTACAAAAGGAAAGATAGATGTCGGCAAAGGAATGGATGTGCTTGGTGGGGACATTTTGGACCATGACGATGGTGGGGTTGCCATAGTTTTATACAGCAAGTTATAGTGGTGGTTTGGGAATGGGTGTGTTCTCCGGTAATTGTGAAAGGATTTAAGGGTGGTGGTAAAAATGGGGATTTTGGTGAGGTCGTTAGGAAAGGAGGCAGTTGGGAAAATGGCAGTGTTGGAGAATGAATGGCTGAAAGTGAAGTTTGAGAAATAAGGAGATTTGATCATTTTGTAATATGTTCATAGTAAAAATAATTTTTATTTTACATTAATTTTGAAATAACAAGTAAGGGAACGACACATGTTAAAAAAACAAGTTCTCTGTTAGTTTAGTAGACGGAGATGAACTGTCATGGCCCAAACCCGCCCCTATAGGTTTAGCATCGTAACCGGCTAGTAATCGTGATTACTAAAGGCTTGCTTAACAATAATTACAATATTACAATACAAAGGGATTGGCGGAAGCCAATCAATAATAAGAGAATGTCCAATGAGTTGTGAGGACCTGAATGAAAATAAACTTTCATATACAAGCCATAACCATAACCATTCATGTCCATAAACATATACAAATTCAAGGCAAAATACAAGTTAGGAAATTAATCCCATCATCAAAAATAGCATTGACAATAGTCTTAAAACATTTTTATCACTTAACATACTCAAAAAATGGTAGTTTGGAACCTCGCAATGAGGTACAATAGCTAGCTTAACAAAACAAAGGGTTCAGGTCGACACCTTTAGCTTTGATCCGGTGCCTGGCCACCTACATATATATAATAAACTGTGAGCTAAAGCCCAGTGAATAACAGATGTGTAAAGAGGTTAAGAATGATGTCTTTCAATCTTTGAAACAATCGATTATTATTAGAACATTTTCAATCAATATCATTTGTCAATCAATTGTTCGATTCAATCAATCAATAATTATATTGGTTATACGTGGTACATCTGATAGTAACAACACAATAGGTCTTATAAAGACCGAACAATCAATTGATGCCCATCGAACAATAACAATAGTTCCAAGATTTGGAATTGATAGAGATCTTTGTAACAATAGCGATATCAATATCAATAACAATAACAATACGCTATGGATGCTACAAATACAATTCAAAAGAGGAGATCATCATTCAATCGATAAAAGTAACTGTTTAGAAACGATATAATTTATCATTCAGAAAATAAATATAATTTGAACATATCTTTAAAATATCGTTACTCACAGTGGGTTTCTTGATACACATACTATTGGTTCGACGTCCGACCTAAACAAATAAAGTCAAGCATAACAATTCAATAACATTCATATTGCTAGCCAATTCTATTTGATTCAATTGTTACTTATTCAATAACTAATCGTCCTTACTAATTCAGCTCTAATTTTTCATTCATTCGATCTAATTCAATCTAATGCACTTGTGAGATACAAATGATCATAAAAACACTTTAAAACCATGTAAACGGAGACCCGGAATATGGAAAAGATAAGCGAAAAACAAAACCTAGATAACCCAAATTGCCGCACGTGCGGGGGTATTTGCCGCACGTATAGGGCCATCTCCGCACCTGCCTCTCGCACTTGCAATTTAAGCAGAATGCTCCTCAAATTTGCCCTGTTTTCCACATGTGCAGGGCCCCAAGCCACACGTGCGACAGTGTTACCCAAAAACAGTCCAAAAATTGCTCTGTTTGGGCACTTCATCTTCACTTTATTTTGGTCTCAATATCAAATGTTTCAAGCCATAAATTTATACCAACAACCTTGAATTTAGACCCTCAACAGAAAAGGGAGATCAAACTAGAGATTAACACTTGAAATCAACCCCTAAAGTTATAATTTGCAAAGCTTAAATTTCAATTGAATTACAAAACAAACTCATGAAGAACTCATTTGAGTTCATGAGGTTCATGGATGAAATTATTTGTAACTACAAGAAACAACAAGGATATGAAAAATTCATTTAAGAGTTAATTTGCTCATTCTTTTCATTTAAAGCCATGCATGTAACAACCTTCTAATTACAATAACTAATCTTTCTATTAACCTTATATTTTTCCTTGGTAATTCTTGAATTCCATAGTCACGAGCAAGATTCTTCAGATGCATGAATTAGAGAGGAGAAATCTTACCTAGAGTGAGTGATTTATGAAGGACAAGGCGTAGTTGCAATGACTTGCATAAGTTTCTCTTCTTTCTCTATTTTTTCTCATGTTGAATTCTTACTCTCCAAGACTCTCCCTCTCTCTCTCTACGTGTATGTGTTGTATGGAACCCAACAAGACCCACTAAGCTCTCTCTTTTTCCTATTTTTATGGCATCAGACTAGTTCTTTTGATTATACACATTTTAGACTTTAATTAAAAAGGTTAGTAAATTATATTAACTAATTGGAATTAAATTCACTCAAATTAATTTAATCATCATCCTTATAATTTTAATTACACCAAATTAAATTATACCAAGGTAAATTAGGCTCTAATTCCTATCTAATTATTTAATTTTAACTTGTTAAAATTAACGAATCAGACAAGTTTAATATTCACTTTAACCTATCTGTTCACAATAACACAACGTAAACACTCACATGGTATAACAATAACACTTCATCACATATAATCATATAATTAGCAAGCACATAATCAATTTAATTAATTAGCTTAATTAAGAAGACGGTTGTCATATGGACATAGGGCATAAATTGTGACACAGAATAAAATTCAGGGTTTAAATTGATGGAATTGAAACCCTAGGGTTAAATTTGAAAAACAAGCGAAACATTAGGTGTTTTTTTTTTTTTTTTTTGGTAATTTGCCCAAAATAAATTTTGAACTCTTTTTTTTTTTTATGTCAAATTTAAATTTGATGAGACTCGTTTTTTTTTTTTCCCCGTCAAATGAGTACAAATTTAATTAGAAACACTATTTATTTTTGAGTAATATTAGGAATAACAAATAAATTACCAAATATTACACACAATATGAGGTAAAAAGAAAAAAGAAATGTTTGAGATTACTTTTTAACTTTTTATGAAAATATGTGCAAAAGTAAAGAGAAAAATAATATTTGACTTTTTGATATAGTCTATTGTTTTTTCAATTTTTTTAATGACTTTTTAATTTTTAAGCTAAAAGATTGAGTTACCAAATGGGACCATAATATTTGATAATTTTTTTGAGATGTCTACCCATTTTTCTTAATCCATTTTTTAAAGTTTAAAATTTATTCTACAACTATATTTTAACTATTTTATGGTTGAAAAGTTATCTAATACTTATTTAATCAAATTTGAAATAATAATATTGTTAAAAATTTAACAAAGAATTTGATTTATTATTGATTTTATAAAAAAAAAATAGTAAAAAATAAAAAATAAACAAATTTTTTTTTTATTTTATTTTAAAAACAAACATAATTCCTGTAAGCTAAAAAAAATTACATTTTATTAGAAAAAAAATGATAAAAAGTAAAAATGATTAAAAAAATTGAAATGAATGAGAAGAAAACGACAATAAAATAATTTTTCTTCTATGAATTTGATTATGATATAATGAAAATTTTACAATGAAATTTGAATGCTAATAACTAACTACACTTATAACAAATTTATTATTATATTTTTTTTTTATATTTTTTACCTGAAATTTGAAGCTTAATTTCTATCACTTATCTAGTAAACAAACTCACAAATTTATTTCTTTCACTTTTCACCATTTTCATTATAACAAAACTTAACTTTAGCTAATACTTCAAATATTATTTTGTCATTTTCTACCCCTTACTCAAAATCAAGACACAAATGAAGAATTCAGCTTGTTTGGCTCTATTTTTTCAAAAATATTTTTCAAAAAATTATATATTTTTATTTTTCGTATTTTTTTATTTTTACTAATTTTTTTTAATATTTTAAATAATTTTTTTTTTAAACTTTTTAGACACACCTAACATAAATACACCTAAAAAGTAAAAAAATTGTAAAAAAAATCTTTTAAAAATTCACTAAATGCAAAAAATACAAAAAAGGGTGAAGCACCAATAAATTTCAAAATGTGATCTTGTAAACGGTTTAGTCCTCCATTTCTCTTATAAACCCAAAGGTCACATAAAGTGAAAATTACATAAAAGGGTAATCATTTACATGTTTGGGTTTAATTTTTTAGGGATAAAAGTGATTTTCTCAAAATGTAAAATTACACATTTGGGCAATTTGAATATAGAAGTTTTGGATTTTTTCTTATTCTAGAACAAATCTCACATTATGAACAAAACCTTAACACTCTAATGTAACACACTAAAAAACTCATTGGTGTACTTTTTTCAAACGTAACAACGTAACACTAAAAAAAATCATTGCTATATTTTTACCAAACGTAACACTCTAATGTAAAAGAAAAAAAATATATATATATATATATATAAATTCTTATTGTATTTTTCCCAAACGTAACACTTCAATCAGTGTAATCTCAAACGTAACACTCCAATGTAACACACAAAAACATTAAAAAAAACTCCTTAGTGTATTTTTTTTTTCAAACGTAATACTCACAGTTTGAAATTATACATTTGTTTAAAACTTACTAAGGAATATTTATACTCTTTTTGGAATGGTTTGAAAAATCTCACATTAATTTTTTTTTTTAGTGTTACATTGGAGTATTATGTTTAAGAAAAATACACTAAGAAGTTTTTTTTGTTACATTAGAGCGTTACGTTTGAGAAAAATACACCAAAGAATTTTTTTGTGTGTTACATTAAAGTGTTATACTAAGGAATTTTTTTGAAGTGTTATATTGAAGTATTACGTTTAGAAAAAGTACATAAAGGAGTTTTTTTTTGTGTTACATTACACTAAGAAATTTTTATGTGTTACATTAGAGTGTTACACTCAGGATTTTTTTAGAGTATTATATTACAATGTTACATTTGGAAAAAAGTACAACAAGAAGTTTTTTTGTATGTTATATTAGAGTGTTACACTAAGGAGTTTTTGTGTGTGTGTTACATTGAAGAGTTTTGTGTGTTATATTAGAGTGTTACATTTGAGAAAAATACACCAAAGAATTTTTTTGTGTGTTACATTAAATTGTTATACTAAGGAATTTTTTTGAATTGTTATATTGAAGTGTTACGTTTAGAAAAAGTACACCAATGAGTTTTTTTTTGTGTTACATTACACTAAGAAATTTTTATGTGTTACATTAGAGTGTTACACTAAGGATTTTTTTAGAGTATTATATTACAATGTTACATTTGGAAAAAAGTACAACAAGAAGTTTTTTTGTATGTTATATTAGAGTGTTACACTAAAGAGTTTTTGTATGTGTGTGTTACATTGAAGAGTTTTGTGTGTTATATTAGAGTGTTACATTTGAGAAAAATACAATTTTTTTTTTTTTTTGTGCTACATTAGAGTATTACAATAAGAAATTTTTTTGTATGTTACTTTAAAGTGTTACATTAAGAAATTTTTTGGAGTGTTATATTGGAGTGTTACGTTTGAGAAAATTATAGTAATGAGTTTTTTTTTTTTTATGTATGACATTAATATTACGTTTGAATGTTAATTAATGTTAATGTTATAATGTTAATGTTACAATAGAGACGAACACTACAAAAAAGAAAACGAACACCACACCAATAACACCACAAACAGGGTAACATCATCCACCTACAAATCACTCCACTAAATCCCCACAAAAAAAAAAAAAAATAGAAACGTAAAAACCTACCTTACCCACGCACACACCCAACATTAGGAAAAAACTCAAACAAAATCACACATAAATAAGTAAACTTTCAAACTCCAAATCAAGGAAATGTAACATACCCAAAATATAAAAATGACTAATTGGTTTGAAAGAAAACTTCTAAGACTAAATGGAATAACTTTTCTCCAAATGAGATTTATGAGTAATTTGTCTTACAAAAAAATACAAGAATTCAGTATATTTTTATGTATTTATTAATTTTTTAAAATATTTTTTCACAATGTTATAATGTTAATGTTACAATAGAGACGAAAACTACAAAAAGAAACGAACACCACACTAATAACACCACAAACAGGGTAACATCATCCACCTACAAATCACTCCATTAAATCCCCACAAAAAAAATAAAATACAAACGTAAAAACCTACCTTACTGACGCACACCCAACATTAGGAAAAAATTCAAACAAAATCACACACAAAGGCAAATAAGTAAACTTTCAAACTCCAAATCAAGGAAATGTAACATACCCAAAATATAAAAAGGACTAATTGGTTTGAAAGAAAACTTCTAGGACTAAATAGAATAACTTTTTTTCAAATGAGATTTATGAGTAATTTGTCTTACAAAAAAATACAAGAATTCAGTATATATTTTTTATATTTTTATGTATTTATTAATTTTTTAAAATATTTTTTTACAATTTTTTTATTTTTTAGATACATCTAAGTAAGGTGTATCTAAAAAAGTAAAAAAAATGTTTAAAATTTTAAAAATATTCACTAAAAATAAAAAAACTCAATTTTCAAAAAATTTAACCCAGAAAACTCAAACCAACACATTGATTAATTTGTTTACTAAACAAACTCACAAATTTGTTTTTTTTGTTTTTTGGATTTGTTTTTGTTTTTGTTTTTTCACATTTCTTTCACTTTTCACTATTTTTGTTATAACAAAACTTAACTTTAGCTAAAACTTCAAATTATCCCTTAACCAAAATCAAGATACAAATTTCTTGTGGGTCTTCAAAACAATCAATCCATGGGACTGTAAAAAGCTTGATCTGAAATCACATGGACTGTGAAGACCCACCACACAAAAAATTAATAGAGAGGAGAGAGAAGCTGGCGTACAGTCCGAAGAGAGCGATGGCGGAGCTCCGATACGCGAGCTCCATGGGCAACCGAGCTGTGTCCTCTCCAAGGAAGCGAGACGAAATCTCTTCCCCATTGGTCCCTGAAACCCTCCCCCAAGACCAAGACGACGACGACGGTCGCGATCGCCACTCCCGAGATCGAGTCCACTCCTTCTTCTCCAATTTCCAATCTCTGTGCCCTTACTTAGGCGATGACAGTAGGTTTCACCTTCACAATTCCAAGATCTCAATTTTCTTGCTCCTCCTCGTCCTTCTCGCCGCATTCATTTCCATTTTCTCAATCCTCAATCGTCTGGTATATTCTTCTTACTTGTATTTAGTATTGTGTATTGCAGTTTCTGAGTTGTTTATCTGATTTCTTGAACAATTGCGATTCTTCTATTGGCTAATTGGTTGCTCTAATCGAGTTTTTCCGCAAAACCCTAGCGATTTAGGTTTCCAAAGCGATCTCATAATTTTTTTATATTTTTCATGGAAAAAGTCCAATATAATGAATTAAAATTTGGGATGGGGTGGATTTTGGATTGACAAAATGTAAAACAATGAGTCATAATACTAATACAACTGTGTTGTTGAACAATAAATTTGAAGAAAAACACACTATAATATATTGTATGTCAAATTAAGATGTCTACTCTATCCTACCACATATTTTAGAGAGCATGTGGTGTACTATGTTCTTATTCCCGTTTTTCATACTAGAACAATATGCGTTCTAGGTAACATAACTCCAATTAGATAGACACTCCAAGGTTAGTATTTACTTATAATGCTCTATATTTGTAATCATTTTAAAGATTTTTAATTTTCCATCAGTTTGTTGGAGTGATGTTTTTCGAGAATTTTGCATTGTCGCTGATCTGGAATGGATAATTGGTATTTTCACTGTGAAATTCTGGAAATTTCATGTTTCCAATTAAACAGTGGGCTGTACAGTTGAAGTTGGTTTATGTGCCAAAGTTTGAGGTTCCTGCTTGTTTGATAATAAAAAAAAACTACACCCAGTTTAATCCCATTTGATGGGGGTCTGTCTAGGAGAAATAGATTGAGTACAAACCTAATTTTGGCATAATTTGCATGAAGTGGCTGTCTTCATGTTTGACTACGCAACCTCAAGGCTAGTAGGCCACTGCACGTTGTATAGCTTAAGAAAATCAAAACTTTGTGTGTTTTCTGAGGAACTTGTAAGAGATGACAAGGAATGAGATAAACTGAGAAAAACAAGAACATTGAGTTTGAGTATTAGAGCTATTTGGTCTTCTACTTGTTCATGTAATTAAGGAGCAACAGATTAGACCTTATCTGCATGCAATTGGGCATAATTCTATATTAGGGTATTTGATCGTCTTGCCCTTTACCATATCACTCTGCAGTGATTAGGATTCTCTTTTGTGATAGATATTCTTGGCTTGTTGCTGAATGAGTTCATTTATTAGGCAATATGCACCTTTACTTTCACGTTGTCAGCTTTTCATTTTGTATGCATGAAAAGATCATTTATTCTACCAATTCTGTGAAGTCTGTGACTTTTACTACCTTCTAGAAAACAACTCTCTATTGATGCCTTTGTATGTGTTTGAACCATCACAATATACACAACTTATTTCTTTCAATTAATCACAGAATGCCCCATACTTGTGCAGAAAAGATGGCATTGTTCTTCGCTGTCCTCGAGTAAGTTATGAGCGGTTATTTTGATTTTTCTATCTACCCTTTTTGATCTAATTCTGTTAGTGATTTTTGTTGATTTCACTATTTGTTTGTAACTTTACAAGGTTAAGGAGCCTCCCTCACTCTGGGAGAATCCTTATTCGGCCACCACTTCATGGAAGCCTTGTGCTGAGCGACGAAATGGTCCATTTTCAGGTAGCACTAGATATATGTACTAGTTATTTGTGTGTTGGGGATTCATCTTAATTACACTTGCATGGCTATCCAAACTATATTTTATTAAATGTTAAATGTAAAGGTAGCAACTAGCAAGTGAAGTCATGTAGTCATATGGCATGATATATAGTTCTTTGTGTTTTTTTCCTGGGTGAATAAGATCAATCCTTATTTGTTTGTGGAAAGCTTATAAAAATTGGCTTTGGATTATGTCTGTAATAGTTCCCGTGTTTATTGTTGTTTAACTTCCGAATCAAATTTTCAATCAGTTGTAGTCCCATGGCAACATGTTTTTAATTTCCTTTCATTCTTCTGTAAAAATGTGTAAAATGATATAGGCATGTGAACTTCCAAATGAGTGTCTTAAGTGATACTTTGAAATGGATGTTGGGGTAAAATAAATTATGACAGAAACGTAAATCTTAACAGAGCATGTCTTTAAATCAACAATTCATATTTTAGATTTTTGTTTGAAATGATCTAGTTCATTTTTGAATCCTAAATGTTGGAAGTCTCATGGTTTGTTGCATGAGTATCTGTAGTTGTGGGCTGAATATGTCTGAAAATATTCTTCTTTCAGTTAATTTTGATCTTCCCATGTTCTTTAGATTTGTATATATATGCTCATGAAAACATTAATGTGATTTTGATATCTAAGTTATTGCTTTCTTATTGTTGTTCTTTCTTTTTACACCCCCATAATTTTTCTTGCTCTCTGCAGATCTTCCACCTGAGAATGAAACAAATGGATATATATTTATACATGCCGAGGGTGGTCTTAACCAGCAAAGAATTGCTGTATGCTTCTTTTTTTTTAAACTCCATTTAGTTGAGGATCTATTCTTGTGTCTTTATTTTTGCTTTCATTTTTTTCCTGTGATTTAGCTTTTGAAAATTTTGGCTATTTTATATCGGTTGTTAAAATCAAGTCTTTTATGTGTTACACTGGAAGGTTATACCTTTCCTTACTGAAGGACAACAAAGTTCACTTCTGCCTCTCGCTTAATAATGCTCTAGGTTATTGCTTTTTTGGCCAATGTTTTTATTTGATTTGAAGCTATGGTTACATGGATCTCCATATTTGTGCGAAGTACCCGTGTTGGATGCATATGGCATGGGTATCTATATAGAATGTGTCTGGCATATGTAGTTAGATTTGCTACGGACAAGCACATTTGGCAATCCAATTTTACTATGTAATTGTTCATAACGTTCTCTTATTATGTTCTTTCATTATGTAGTTGCTTTAAAATTGATGAAGTGCTCGTGCTAAACACTTTTAAGCTGCATAAAACAATCTTTTTACACGGAAATTAAATTAAGAATATTAAATAATTTGAATATTTAGCTGCATCCCCATGTCACTGGATCTGGAGACTCGATAAATCTATTCCTTAGAGACACACCCACACCCACACCCACACCCACACCCACACCCACACCCACACCCACACCCATAAATGCACTTGATTCTGTGACATGATTTTTATTCGTAAGGTAGTTTCTTGAATTCTGTCAAACATACAGTAAAGAATTTTGAACTTCATTGTGTGCCACGTGACATGTGGAAAGTTATACAAAGTATCCACAGGCTTCATATTTGTTGTAAAAAATTATTATTCATGACAAATGGTATAATTTTTTGAGTTAAGTGCTGTCTCAAACAAATTCTCATTATGTTGGCACTCAATTGTTTTATCTATCTCCTGCATTGGCCATGGTGCTAGTTTCATTTCTCGTTTCCATTCAGTATTTTTGTGTGTGTTGCAATGAAATTTCCCTAAAAGTTAGAACCGTGGTTGAATTGTTTTCTTTTACTAGCTAGAAAAATGCTTCTTCATCACATACTGTAATTGCATGTGTCTGCATGCAGATATGCAATGCTGTTGGCGTGGCCAAAATAATGAATGCCACCCTTATTTTGCCAGTGTTGAAGCAAGACCAGATCTGGAAAGACCAAACGTGAGTTATCTTGACCTATAATTTTATATATTTGTATAGTAATTATTATAACAAAGATGCATGTGATATTATACACAGAACACTTTACACCTGAATATTCCCAGATATGTAGAAAATTAAATGTTTGAGTGTGATACTATACTGTTGCTTTGGGTTGATTAGAACATGACCAAACCCTAAATTTGGAGACATAAGGACATGGATGTACATGTATTACACATTGAGAGACACATATCCATGCATGTGTGTATCTGTGTGTCTTCACATCTATTTTCTGCCCTAATAGTTTCTCTTTTGTTGCATTATATATGGGGATTTGCTAATTTACTGCATGAATGTAGCGTAAGTAATTACTGTACCCCTTTTTCTGGACAAAATGGCTAGAACTGAACCTTTTTTAGTGAGAGGAAAAATGGTAACTCAAACTTCCCCTCTGCACCACAGGGTCTGATAAACCATGTACCCATCTCTGGTGAGTTGGTGACCTTTATTGTCATCAATCGTAGCCACTGGCCAAATTGTCAAGGTCATTTGTAGCCTTTATCTTCACTAACCATTCGCTGTTGACCATCATCTTCAACCTTACCTGATGCAAAGCATTACAACTCTCTCTTTCTCTGTCTATTGATCTAGATCACATGTCGCCATGCTTGGTCACTACCTAGTCTGTCACGAAGTATTAGATCTAAAACTTCATCATTCTCTTTCTGTTTGTTCCAAATCTAGATCAAACCATCTTGCCTTCGGCCGTAGACATGGAGCAACGGCTGATGACTATGGTGATGAAGATGATGATGGTGGTTGTGAATGATGACGATACTGTAGATGCTGGCTACAAAGGTCACCAGAGCCGACTAATTGTTCAACATTTGCCAGTTTTGTGGGGATGAAAGAGAGAGAGGGTTTGAGTTATCCTTTTGCGCTTTTTAAACCCACTAGCTAGACAAACGTTTTAAGTCATGGGTATTTTGTCCAAAAAAACAGGTACAATGCGAACCTACAACATTAATGCAGTAGTTTAGCAAATCCGTTACAAATATATATTTTCCTTGTTTTTGCCAAAATTCTAAACTTCTTCTTAATATTAAATATGCCATTAAGGCATGTTATTTCGGGGCATGCAAATTGTGAAAAATTACGTAGTTAGTACTGGTGCCATGTCTACCTTCATCTACATCTATGCTAACCCTGTCACTGTTGTTGTTGTAACTATGTTATGTCCACCTCTCCAACTGCCACCAGCTTGAGCACACTAAACTGATTCCTGACATCACTTTCCTTGCCACCACCAGAAATTTCATCATCAGCTGCAAAACCACCGCTGCCATTGATGCTCCTTCATTACCTTTGTAAATTTCGTAATGCAGTATACTCATCAAAAGAAGAAAACCCTTCTTTTTTCAAAATTGCATTGATTATGGAAACTATTCAACTCACTTCTACCAATTTTGTCCTGCTTTCAGTGCATCTTAAATAATATTTAATCACTTTTTTTTTTTTTTCCCTAGGAACTCTGCTAAAATTTTTAACTGTTTCTGAGTCTGTCAGCTCCATATGGCTAACACCACTTTGCAAGCCTACTGAATGCTATACGAACTAGACAAAGTCAACCATTTCTTGCATTGAAGTGGCTTAACTATTATTTTTGAGAGCTAAGCCCCTAATATGTTGGAGAAACTCTCCACTTCTTTCTGCCTTTAGTTGAAGGAGATTGTCTTGTGTGTCGCTAGAGGCTTTGACTCTGACAATTAAATATCAGATACTTAAATGGTTCCTTTTCATTCTAATTTTTAATGTCTGCAGGAAATTTGAAGACATATTTGATGTAGATCATTTCATTGACTACTTGAAGGATGATGTGCGAATTGTTCGTGATATTCCTGAGTGGTTTACTGATAAATCAGAGCTGTTCACAAGTATAAGGTCTGACTGCCATGATTTTTCTCACCTTTTGTATCATTTTCCGTTATTAACTGATTACTAATAAAAGGTTACGTAAAGGGTTACAGTATGATGCTCACTCAGGGATACATATACAGAGGGATCAAAACATTAATAATTTGATGTTCCAAATTGAACCTTAATAATTTGGAACTTCTAAAATGTTTGATAAAAAATTTCCGATATATTTGATTTAAAAAAGGTCTTTTTGGAACTTGTACTAGTTTTACTTTATTAGTTGTTAGAATGCACAAGAGTTGAATATTAGGGTTAGGGTTAGAGAGGAAGAGAGAGAGAAGAGAAGATGGTGTGACTAATTGGTTTAGAGTTGTGAAAATCAACCCTACTCCAGCAGTATATATTTCTATGAAGACATATTACAATATGACCATTGTACCCTCAACTAATAAAATAATAACACAATAACATATGACTATTCTAACATATGACTGTTACAGTCCTCTTCAAACCACAAAATGGTTTCAAAGATAAGAACTTCTACAGTTCTACTTGCATATTTTTATTAAGATTCTTATGATCATCACTTTTTCCAAGTGTCTTATATTTACTTAATGATCTTCTCAATGCATGATAGACGGACCGTAAAAAACATTCCGAAGTATGCTCCAGCACAATTCTACATCGACAATGTTTTGCCTCGGGTCAAAGAGAAGAAGATAATGTCCCTAAAACCTTTTGTTGATCGACTTGGGTAAGTTGTGGTTATACAGATCTTTTACTATAATGGGCTCTGTTTAGCTTATTTTGAGGAAGATTAACATAAATTTATTGTTCAGGTATGACAATGTTCCTCCAGAAATCAACAGGCTAAGGTGCAAGGTGAACTATCATGCCCTGAAATTTCTTCCTGAGATCGAACAAATGGCTGATCTATTAGCATCAAGAATGAGAAACCGCACAGGAAGTTCAAATTCAAATCCTTACATGTAAGTGACTTGTTGGGTATGTTACTTTCGAAACTTGGCTTAACCATATTGTTTGATTTGTTATTTTACTCACAGTAATCTCAAGTTTCTACATAAACAGGGCTCTTCATCTTAGATTTGAAAAAGGGATGGTAGGCCTATCATTCTGTGATTTTGTGGGGACAAGGGATGAAAAAGCTCTAATGGCATTATATAGACAGAAAGAATGGCCTCGACGGTATAAGGTGCTTAGAGCTTAATTGTTTTGTTGATTCCCTGGGATTAGAGCCAAATGGACATGGATATATGATATTAATTTTCTTTTTGTGGTGATAAGAATGGTTCCCATCTGTGGCCACTGGCTCTTCAGAAGCGGAAGGAAGGACGATGCCCTCTTGAGCCTGGAGAAGTGGCAGTAATTCTTAGGGCGATGGGCTATCTGAAAGAAACACAAATCTATGTTGCTTCTGGGCAGGTTTATGGCGGACAGAACCGCATGGCACCACTCAGGAACATGTTCCCAAATCTTGTAAGTTCATTTGCTTGATTTCTTGTGCAATCCAATTTGGCAACTGAAATATATTTTGAAGAGTAGATGCCATGTCAAAGTTACATGCTAAACAATCTTGTTACTTTTGACCTCTTTTAAGAAACTTCAGCCTAAATGATTTGGTGATTTTTTTTTTCGTTAAAAAAAATGCATTTTGTATTAAATTATTGAAGTGGGCCACAGAAAGAAATAAAGTTATTCCATTTAATAACAAGTAATCTTAAAACTTTGGATGAGTTCTTTACTTCTGTTACCCCATTTAGCAAATCAAGCATAAAACTTTGGACGAGTTCCTTTCCCCTTTTTTCTTGATTGGTTGTTTCTTCACGCTCGCTTATGTATATTCAGATTAAAATTTGAGATTAATATTTGCATTTTATATGGAACCACTGCAGCAATGTCATCAAATGAAATTGCGTAAGTTTCTTCTTATTGATTTTTTGTGATGAACTTCGGTGGAAACAAAATGGAATTAGTTTATAGTGCCAAATATGTTCTTGATTCTGTTGGTGTTAAATTCTGTCCTAGTTGAAATGTTAGCTTAAATTTCTTAGTTCATATGATCATTTTAAGGGTGTTTAAACAGGTGACAAAGGAGGAATTGGCAAGCAAGGAGGAGCTGGACAGTTTCAGGAAACACGTTACAAGCTTGGCAGCCCTCGACTTTTTGGTCTGCTTGAAATCTGATGTGTTTGTGATGACCCATGGTGGCAACTTTGCGAAGCTGATCATTGGGGCCCGTAGGTACATGGGTCACCGGCTTAAGTCCATAAAACCGGACAAGGGACTCATGTCCAAGTCTTTGGGGGATCCCTACTTGGGCTGGGCAACCTTTGTGGAAGATGTGGTTGTCACCCACAAGACACGGACTGGATTGCCCGAAGAAACCTTCCCTAACTATGACCTCTGGGAGAACCCATTAACTCCTTGCATGTGCAGAGCCTGACCTTGACGGTTAATTCTTAAGATTCTCTCTGTTGAGCATCGGCTTCAGGAGCTTGAGTGCAAGCACGATGACAATATTTATAAGTTGCTTGCACAAATTAGTTAATATGAATACAATTTTGGGCCATGAGTGAAGATATTGAAAATTATGTGGTCACTAGTACAGGTTGGTAGGAGAGGGATTGGATGCCACCATTATACTCTGGTGGTATACACTTCCTTTGGAGGGACACTTACAGTTTTGTATCCTTAAAATTAGCTCCTTTTTGTAATTTTTATTTTATTTTTTTACGTATTATTGATTAATGTAAATTAAAAGTAAATTATGTATTATTCAACTAATGAAATTCGGTTCAAACATGGTTGTGTTGCCTACAGTGGGAGTTATTTATTTTTATTTTTTGTTAGTGCGCATAGGGTTGTAAATGAACAAAGTCGTTTGTGAACAGACTCGACCTCGATTTGATAAGGGGTCATTTGAACTTGGTTCGTTAATTTTTTTTTGCGTTTAAGCTTGAATTTATTAAAATATTAATAAATAAGTCTAAATATATTAAAACTTGGTTCTTTAGTTGATTCGTTCAACATTTATCATTTATATATTAAATAGTATAAAAATAGATAAATAGTTATTTATATATTTAAAAAATGTAAATGCAAATAATATTTAATTAAAAATATATTTATATAATAATAGTGGTAGATATTATTATTTTAATAAAATATTGATTTTTCTTTGAGTATGTTTATATATAATTGTATAATTAAAGTTTTAATTGTAATTTTATTCTTATACGTAAATATGAACTTATAATTTTTTTTGATTTGTTAATGCTCATGAATAGGCTTGAATCCAAGTCAAACTTAAATCAACTCAACTTCAGTTCATTCGTTAAATTTTTTTTAAGTTGAATTAAATTTGTTAAAATTTTAATAAACAAATCTAAACATATGAAAGTTTGGCCCAGCTCATTTGCCGTTTGCAATCCTAATTGTGCAGCAGATAGGTTGATCTGGATTTGAAGCTGTTGGACAATCTTCACTGTATTTAAAAGATTTAATTCTATTGTGTACAAAACAACAACTAGAATTTAAAGAAATAAAGAAAATGAGAGAATTTGTTTGATTACAAAAATCAAACTCGAAATAATAAATAAATAAATAAATAAATAACAGATTTTATTTTGTTACAAAAACAAAATTAAAATCTGATTAAATAAACAAATAAAAACAGAATAAAATTAAACAACTTACTTGGTTAATTTCTTTGAATAACTTTTCTGATCAAGTCCAGTGTTTAACACTGTGTCCTTAAGACAGACTCGTCATCTCCACGGTGCTTTCAGAATTTGGACGTCTATCTCCCAGGATAAAATGATCTTATTAACGAATAAAAGCAGCACTATAATTTAATCGTTCGTTGAACACACTAAGTGTTTACACTCTTTCTTTCAGAAATAAAATGCAGCAATATGTAGAGATTTAAAGCAGATGATGGAATATGAAAATTGGAGTGAAAATCCAAATGGGAGGCTAGTCTATTTATAGATGTAAATGTGGCTCTTGGTTTTGAATTGAACAGGTACTGTACCTGTTCAATTTGAATTAAACAGATACAAACTGTTTAGGCACTGTTTGGTTTGAAATTCAAACAGATTTACAACTGTTGGATTCAAAAACGGGAAGGGCCATGTTTGGATGAACAATAAATCCAAATCAGTTTAATTCTGTTTGAAAATGGGAAGGGCCCTGTTTAGATGAACAAGAAAAACCGGACCAGATTATTTCCGGTTAATTTGAATTCTAAATTTTATTTTATCAAAAATAAAAATAAATTCAAAAGTTTTTGGCCCAAAAAGATTAGTATTGGGCCGAACAAGCCCAACCCAACCACACACTCGCGCCCAGACGCAGCCCAGCCCGCCCGGACGGACGGTGGCGTGCGCGCGTGTGTGGTGATTTTTGGGTTCAATGGGTCTAGCCCATTTTGCCCATAACCTCTCCCTCTAAAACACTTGGGTACCCCTTGGGGCACACCCCAAGTACCAAACCCATGCCTTATAAACCCTCTCAAAACCTCCCACCAAATCAATGTGGGACAAGCCTTATTCAAACCTTTAAGGAATTTCCACAAAAATTCCATTTCCATGGAGCATACTTTGGCTTCAATTTCCCATTCACTCGGTAATGGTTTTGAACAACCAAATATACCACGTGAATCACAACGTGGCATAGAACGCGTTACCACTTTGACCCGTGTAAATCGATGCACGGGGCCCACCTAAAAATTAGACCAAACTTAGGAAAAATTCTGATTTTAACTAGAATATTATAACCATTTCCAACAATCCCCCACATGAATGGAATTTGATGACAACGGAAATACAACAAAATGCAGACTTAACGAAAGAGTATAAGTCGAAAATATCTTGCATCAGGATAGGTAGTTTTCGGCCTTGAACCTTCCCTAGTGATAATCTATCGGACTTACTGGCTAACCAATGGACGCGATGCCTTGAATTGTTCAGCCGTTTGTGTAAGCCAAGACAATAGATTTCACACAAAATATCTTCTAACACATCGTGGTTCTCACTGTTGTGTTCATTTTGGCCTTGAACGCACCTGGTTTTCATGAGTATTTTTAGAGAATGTAGCCTCTTTCATTCTCATAGAACCGGCCCCAGTTCAACACTCATATAGGTGATTCTTATTGTAAGTATCTCCTCATACTTGTCTTGATTTTATGCCTTAATCAAGATATAAGTAATCATTAAAGCAAAGCTTATCCTTATACCCCTGCAGACAACATATGTTGCAGATATCACTCTCACCATAGGAATGGTAGGAATTTTAATCCCTTGGTGATTTCTGGCGAGCCATACATAACTTAGTTGTCCCTTTGAATTTAGTTCTTGGGATCTCCAATCATAGAAGTAGGGTTACCATTATGACGACTCTTATGTAATAGGCTTTAATCCCATTCCCTTCGATGAACTATACACTAGCTCTTTTGTCAAACCTTTTTGTTAACGGATCCGCAATATTCTCTTTAGATTTTATATAATCTATTGAGATTATTCCGTTTGACAACAATTGCCGTACGGTATTATGTCGACGACGAATATGTCGTGACTTACCGTTATACATATGATTCTGTGCCCTGCCTATTGCAGATTGACTATCACAATGAATGCAAATAGCTGGTACAGGTTTTGGCCACATTGGAATGTCTTCTAAGAAGTGACGAAGCCATTCTGCTTCTTCACCTGCTTTGTCTAAAGCAGATGAACTCGGATTCATTGTGGATCGTGCGATGCAAGTTTTGTTTTGTGGATTTCCAAGAAACAGCAGCGCCTCCAGAGTAAAGACATATCCACTTGTGAATTTTGAATCTTTAGTATCCGATATCCAATTTGCATCACAATAACCTTCAAGTACTGCTGAATATCGAGTAAAGTTCAAACCATGATCACGGGTGAATCTTAGATATCTAAGAACCCGAATGATAGCTTTCCAATGGTCTTCTTCGGGGTTACTAGTGTACCTACTCAATTTACTGATAGCGTAAGCTATATCAGGACGAGTACAATTCATTAGGTACATTAGGCTTTCAATGATTTGGGAGTATTTTAACTGAGACACTGCATCACCTTTATTTTTCGATAAATAAAGACTGATGTCTACAGGTGTTCTAGCTAAATTCAAATCATCCTTGATAAATTTATCAAGTATTTTCTCAATGTAATGAGATTGAGATAATGCATATCCATCAGATGTTTTAGTAATTTTCATTCCTAATATAACATCTGCGATCCCCATATCTTTCATATCAAATCTTTTGTTAAGCATTTGCGTAGTTGATTTGATCATGTTTTGACTGCTTCCAATGATAAGCATGTCATCCACATAAAGACAAACTAAGACATATCCTTGGTCAGTGTTTTTAACATAGACGCATTTGTCACATTCGTTTATCTTAAACCCATTAGTAAGCATTGCATGATCAAATTTTTTCATGCCATTGCTTAGGTGCTTGTTTTAATCCATAAAGGGATTTTACAAGTCGACAAACTTTCTTTTCTTGCCCTGATACAAAAACCCTTCGGGTTGTTCCATATAGATCTCTTCATTTAGATCACCGTTTAAGAAAGCTGTTTTAACATCCATTTGATGTATTTCTAAATTAAACAACATTGCTATAGCAATAAGCATGCGAATGGATGATTTTTTTTACAGGGGAATATGTGTCAAAATAGTCAGACCTTCCTTTTGTCTGTAACTTTTAACTACAAGTTTTGCTTTTACTTGTCATTGAACCATCTGCTTTCATTTTTCTCTTAATATCCATTTATATCCAAGAGGTTTAGAACCTGGTAGAAGATCCACCAATTCCAAGTATGATTTTGCATAATGGATTCAATTTCATTATTAACAGTCTCTTTCCACAAAGGTGCTTCAGGACCTGTCATTGCTGCCTTAAAGCTTTGAGGTTCATTTTTTACAAGTATGTCAGAAAATCTGGACCAAAGGATTTAGATGTTCTCGCTCTCTTACTTTTCTTGGTTCATCATCAGTTAAATCCTGTTGGTTGAGACCATTATAGTCTCTTGTGTTTGATTGTCATTAGTCTCTTGACTTTGTGTACAATCATAAGTTCTTTTCTGTGAACTTAATTCCTGTCCTTTCTTGTAAGGAAAGACATGTTCAAAAAACATAGCATTCCTTGACTCTATAATCGTGTTCACATTATATCAGGTATTGCTGATTTATAAGTCAGAAACCGATATGCACTACTATTCTGAGCATAACCAAAAACACACAATCTACTGTTTTTGGTCCAATCTTAGTCTTTTTAGGAACAGGAACTTCCACTTTTGCCAAACACTCCCACACTTTTAAGTATTTATAGGAAGGTGGTCTACCTTTCCACAATTCATAAGGAGTGCTGTTGGTTTTCTTGTGGGGTATTCTATTAAGAACATAATTAGCAGACAATATTGCTTCTCCTCACAAGTTCTGTGGTAAACCTGAACTTAGTAACATGACATTCATCATTTTTTTAGGGTTCTATTCTTCCTTTCAGCAATTCCATTTTGCTGTGGAGAATAAGGGGCTGTAGT
Organism: Camellia japonica; assembly: GCA_030407325.1. NCBI lineage: Eukaryota > Viridiplantae > Streptophyta > Magnoliopsida > Ericales > Theaceae > Camellia > Camellia japonica. Next base: position 157,868,668 of record JAPPVO010000017.1, read on the forward strand.
TTGGTGAATAATGCCATGTTGTGCACAAAATTCATTTAATGGTGCATCATATTCACCACCCCTATCACTTCTAACCATTTTAATGGTTTTACCAAGTTGATTTTCAACTTCTGTTTTGTAGAGTTTAAACATTTCTAAGGCTTCATCTTTATTTCTAAGTAAATAAACATAACAATATCTTGTGCAATCATCGATAAATGTTATGAAATACTTTTTGTCTCCTCTAGTTTGAATAAATTTTAGATCACATACATCAGTATGAATTAATTCTAGAGGTTCGGTTTTTCTTTCAACCGATTTAAATGGAGCCTTAGTTAGTTTCGCTTCTACACAAACTTCACATTTATGATTAGGATTAATTTCAAACTTTGGTATATATCCAAACCAATTAATCTACGCAAAGCATCATAATTTACATGACCTAATCTACCATGCCATAAATTCGACTCAAGAATATAAGCAAAAGATGTGTTATTCTCATTCATAGCAACTTTTGGTACAACTGTCATTACATTTAGTTTAAAGAGACCATCACTCATGTATCCTTTACCAACATACATACCACTCTTTGTTAATACAAACTTATCAGACTTAAAAACAAGCCTAAAGCCATTTTTACTTAACAAAGAACCAGAAACTAAATTCTTCCGGATGTCAGGTACATGCAGTACGTTGTTGAGGGTCAGTACTTTCCCTGATGTCATCTTCAAGATCACTTTCCCTTGTCCAGCTACAGTAGAAGTAGAAGAATTTCCCATGAAAAGTTGTTCATCATTTGCAGCCTCTTTGTAGGTAGTGAACATCTTCTTGTCCGCACATATGTGACGAGTTGCTCCAGTGTCAACCCACCACTCTTTGGGATTTCCAACCAAGTTAGCCTCAGACACCACAGCAGAGAGGTTGATGTCATTCACTCCGTCAGAGATGTAATCCAATTCTGTTACATTGGCCTGATTGGTGGTATTCTTACTTGTACTTCCATGATCCTTCTTAGGACGGCAGTAGTCAGAAGCTCGACGTCCAGTCTTGCCACAGTTATAGCATTTTCCTTTGAACTTTTTGTTGCCATTGTTGTTGCCTTGTTTAGGACCATCTCCAGTAAACTTCCTCTTTTTGTTATGTGGTTTTTGAACTTGTTCAACCACATTACCCTTGGACTCAATGGGATTTTTCTCATTCCTCTTTTCAGCCTTTCGGTTATCTTCCTCAATTCTTAATCTTACAATTAACTCATCCATGGTCATCTCTTTGCGTTTATGTTTTAAATAATTTTTGAAATCTTTCCAAGCCGGTGGTAACTTTTCCACCAAAGCAGCGACTTAGAAAGACTCGCTAAGAGACATACCTTCTGAATGAATATCATGCAAAATTATCTGAAAACTTTGAACTTGAGATATTACCGTTTGGGAGTCTATCATAACAAAATCCAGAAATTTACCGATGACAAATTTCTTCGTGCCGGCATCTTCTGTTTTGTATTTCTTCTCCAAAGAATCCCATAATTCTTTTGCTGACTTCAGAGGACTGTAAACATTATACAGCATGTTGTCAAGGCCATTGAGGATGTAGTTTATGCACAGGAAATCTGAATGTTTCCAAGCATCTACAGCGGCAACAACTTGCCGATCACTTTCACCCTCTTTAAGTGTTGGAGCCTCTTCATGGAGAAACCGGGCCAAATTAAGAGTTGTAAGATAGAACAGCATCTTCTGCTGCCATCTCTTAAACTCAGTACCGTTAAATTTTTTCGATTTTTCTCCATGATTGATTGGTACATGAACATGGTTTTGGATAGGGACCGGTGTTGGTGTAACAATAGGAGTACCACTACCAGATGCAGTTTCAGTTGTAGTAGCCATAATTTCTGATTACAAAAATCAGAAAGAATTAAAACTCAAATTAATTTTCTAGTTACTAAAACCAGAAAATAAATTATAACACAAAATAATTTTATTTTCCTTGTTATTAAAACTAGAAAAATAAAATGCCACAATAATTTTCTGTAACACAATTAATATTCTGAAATTGTTAATGACACCAGTATATTACTACTAGTTGTCAAAGAAAAGAGACAGTATATTACTACTATCTGTCAAATAGCATAAACACTATTTGTTTTTCCAACCAGAATATGTCTTTATGAAATCAGAAAATTAAATACAATGAAGATACCAAAAATGAATCTGTCTTAAGAATGTTGGACAATCTTCACTGTATTTAAAAGATTTAATTCTATTGTGTACAAAACAACAACTAGAATTTAAAGAAATAAAGAAAAGGAGAGAATTTGTTTGATTACAAAAATCAAACTCGAAATAATAAATAAATAAATAAATAACAGATTTTATTTTGTTACAAAAACAAAATTAAAATCTGCTTAAATAAACAAATAAAAACAGAATAAAATTAAACAACTTACTTGGTTAATTTCTTTGAATAACTTTTCTGATCAAGTCCAGTGTTTAACACTGTGTCCTTAAGATAGATTCGTCCTCTCCACGGTGCTTTCAGAATTTGGACGTCTATCTCCCAGAATAAAATGATCTTATTAACGAATAAAAGCAGCACTACAATTTAATCGTTCGTCGAACACACTAAGTGTTTACACTCTTTCTTTCAGAAATAAAATGCAGCAATATGTAGAGATTTAAAGCAGAAGATGGAATACGAAAATTGGAGTGAAAATCCAATGGGAGGCTAGTCTATTTATAGATGTAAAGGTGGCTCTTGGTTTTGAATTGAACAGGTACTGTACCTGTTCAATTTGAATTAAACAGATACAAACTGTTTAGGCACTGTTTGGTTTGAAATTCAAACATATTTAAAGCTGTTGGATTCAAAAACGGGAAGGGCCCTGTTTGGATGAACAGGAAAAACCGGACCAGATTATTTCCGGTTAATTTGAATTCTAAATTTTATTTTATCAAAAAATAAAAATAAATTCAAAAGTTTTTGGTCCAAAAAGATTAGTATTGGGCCGAACAAGCCCAACCACACACCCACGCCGCCCGAATGGACGGCGGCGCGCGTGTGTGGTGGTTTTTGGGTTCAATGGGTCTAGCCCATTTTGCCCATAACCTCTCCCTCTAAAACACTTGGGGTACCCCTTGGGGCACACCCCAAGTACCAAACCCATACCTTATAAACCCTCTCAAAACCTCCCACCAAATCAATGTGGGACAAGCCTTATTCAAACCTTTAAGGAATTTCCACCAAAATTCCATTTCCATGGAGCATACTTTGGCTTCAATTTCCCATTCACTCGGTAATGATTTTGAACAACCAAATATACCACGTGAATCACAACGCGGCATAGAACGCGTAACCACTTTGACCCGTGTAAATCGATGCACGGAGCCCACCTAAAAATTAGACCAAACTTAGGAAAAAATTCTGGTTTTAACTAGAATATTATAACCATTTCCAACAGAAGCTACTGAAAAAATGTTAAATTTGAATTGAACAATATGAATTTGTAGATTTAATTAATGAAATAGTTATGAAATCATTTTATAAACAAAACAGTTATTAAAATGACATTTATTTACTTAAATACAATTATCACATTATTTTGAGGACAAATCAATTCTGTATAGATAATTTTTTTAAGCTGGTGTATTCCAATCGCAGCTTTTGACCCTCCAAACCACGCGTCAGGATCCTCAAGAGTAGAAACCTTACAGTGATCTCCTAAAGTAAACAATACAATGGCTGAAAATAAACCTCATCAAAACGACGTCGTTACGACGTCGTTTTGGTGAGTAATTTCAACAAAAAAAAATAAAATTAGCTTTTAAGTCAAAACATCGAAGGGTTCCTGCAAATATGAAGCATTAGAGAGAGAGGGAGAGTGTTGAGAGGAGGAGCAGGACATCCCCGCCCCGCCCCTTCCCATCCCATCCCCAACATACCGCTGCCCCGCCAAGGAGGGGGGTGACTCATTTTATCTTCATTCTTCAGATTGTAAACGAAAAAAGAACTCTGTTTTTGACTAAGTTTTATTTGAAACTCGCTTGATAAAAACAAGAGAACACGAATACTGATATTGAATACGAATATTAGTCCAAGTGTAAGCACACAAATTTACACGGCAATCATCTAAATAATCCTAGAACCCATCAAATGTGTTATTTTTTGTCATGAAAAATGATCAAATATGTTATTTTTTAACTGACCATTACACAATTTATTACAGAGCCCACAGTTTGAACCCTGATACAAAACATAGCAAGCTTTTTACTTCCTAATAGCACTCAACAGATTCATATTGCCCCACCTAATACTGAATGCTAGGTGTTGCCACCAGACCCGATTCCGTTGCTTGGCATTGAATGACCATCGACTTAGAAGTGCTGGGTTTTTGTTTTCTTTCTGCTTCAAATCTTACCATAGCATAAAATCTAATTATAGTGGGAAGTTTTTTGGATTCTTCTCCTTTTGTGGTTCCTTTCATCATTTTGCTCTTTTCACCATTGAGATCTTTGATGCATCCCCGCCTAGTTCTTCAAAAATTACCAACAAATTTTGTGTCAGGTTCAACCAAGATTTGGGAACATGATACCTGATAAACCCCAAAATTCCAAAAGATATTATCAGAATATAGCGGCGTGGCAGTGGCGGTGGTGCGTTGGGGGTGGGAAGGGGCAGGGCGGCGATGTCCTGCTCCTCCTCTCAGCCCTTCTCTCTCTCTCTCTCTGAGCATCTCCAATGAGACTGTTAAAGGAGCTGCCAAAGCTATAATTTGGCAAAAGTGAAAAAAAAAAATTTCCAATGGCCTGCTATTTCTCCTACTAAAGATAGCAAATGTCATTTATATTATCAAATTTGACAATAGAAATGGCATTTGCCAAACATGTCACATCATCAAAAATAATTGATTTTGGTTCCAAAGCTCAGTTCATCCTCTCCCAGAAAAACATCCCAAAATGTTTGAATATATTTTTTTAAACGAAATTCACTAATATTTTTTTTGTCAAACATAATTCATTTATTTATTATAGCATTTGTTCCTTCAATTTTTTTTCTCAAAATAAATTTCATCAATTTCTGCATTTCCCAAACACAAATTTCAGAATGATCAGTCAACAATTTGTTTCACAAATTTCACAAATATTGGGAACCATCAGTCAATAACAAATTTCAGAATTATCAGTCAACACAAATTTTAGAAATTTATATAAATTTCTGAAGCAAACTAGTTTGAATTTGTAAGATAAATACTTGGATTTCAATATGATTGATGAACTTGTTCTTCATCTTAACCAATTCATGAGTTTTGCACTGAGTTCCAATATTTGAAAATCTCATAAAAGATCTGTGGGTCTTTCGTATTTTTTTTCACCTAATTTTGTCGGAAACAGACATAGATCAGAGAGAGGGGAAATGAGATTGGTGGGTCTCCAAGAAAATGGTAATAGACAAATGGGTTTGATGATGGTGAGATGAGATCTAAAGAAAGAGAAAGAGGGTGGATGGGTTTGATAAAGATGAAGATATGGATATTTCCCAATCCAAGAAAGAAAGAAGGAAAAAGACACGTTTTGAGAAAAATCAACAAACAACTTGATCAAAAAGAAGAAGATGATTCCAGCCGAGAGAGAGACATAAATGTGTTGTCTTCAGAGAGTGAGAGAAAGATGCTCAGCCTACTTTGATGAAAATGAAGATGAGAAAGAGATAATGGTGTTTTGTCTTGGAAGCATGGTTGTGAAACCCGGACCGGACCGGCCGGTCGAACCGGGCCTTGTTCCGGTCCGGTCAACCCTTTAGAACCGGACTTGGAGCAAAACCGGCCTGGAAATGCAAAACCGCCAAACCCGGCGGTCGAACCGGGAAAACCGGTGACCCGGACCGGGTTTGGCTGGTCAGACCGGGGACCTTTTTCTTTTTTTATTTTCTTTTTCCTTTTTTTTTTTTATTTTCTTTTTTTCTTTCTTTCTTATATATATATATATTATAAATATATTTTAAAATTTTGACTAAAAATTCTTACTTCAAGAGTCTCCTCTCATAAGGAAGAGTCTCATTGGAAGTTATAGAAGATTATGAAAGTCTATTCCTATTTATAGGAAAAGATTTTTCAAAAAGAACCTACAAAATTCTATGTGGGATTCAATCAAATTATTTGAAACATATTGATTGGAGGGAGAGTTGAAAATTTCATTTCCCTCCAAAATTAAACCTAACATTCAATCAATTTATTTGGAGGGAATATTTAAAAATTTTAATTTCTTTAAAACAAGTGACCTTTTTTTTATCATTTATGACTTTATTAAATATTATTAATAAATATTATACAATAATTTTTATTTTTATTTGAGTATTTATATATATTTTTATTTATTTATAATTTATAATTATATTTTTAATTATATAATATTAATTACGACGTCACGGTTCGACTGTTTTGACCCGACGGTTGAACCGGTGACCCGTCCACTCGGTCCCTTTTCCGGTTCGCTCACCGGTCCGGTTTTCAAAATATTGCTTGGAAGGATGATTCTAGAGAATTAATCTCAACCATTGGTTTAGGGTACGTGGACGATGATGATTTTGTCTTGGAAATAAAAAGAGCCGTTGTGCTCTTTATTTGCAATGTCATTTTTAGTTTGCAATGTAATGCTGTGGTTCATTATATTTAAATTTATCTCCTGCCTCTTGATAAATTTGTTTTTTTTTTTGTAGTGATATATTTTTTGGTTGGGTGAATTATATTTGAATTTTTTTTCCAATTTTTCGATTTTTTTTCATTTTTATACAAATATATAATTTTTTTAGAAACAATTAAAAAAAATGTCACAAAAGACAAAAAATAAACCCCCAAAAAAAAAAAAAAATCACTAAAAAATTTATATCTAAACAACTCCTACAAACTTGAAGGGAAAGTTGGTTGAGATTTGCTAAAATAGCAAATGACCACTGGAGAACCATTGCTATAATTTGACAAAATAGTACTATTCATTGTTTGTCAAATCATAGCAATAACAATGCTATTTTAGCAAACACTATTAGAGATGCACTAATGCTTCATATTTGCAGAACCCTTTGATGTTTTGAATTAAAATTGATATTTTTTTTTTTTATTTTTAAAATTACTCACCAAAACAATGTCGTTTTGATGCCATTTATTTTTAGCCATTGAATTACTTACTCTCGGAGATCACTGTAGGATTTCTACACTAGAGGATCCAGACACACAAACCACTTTTACTTTATAAAAGTTTCACATTTCTTTCCTTCTTTCCTTCTTTTCTTTTTTTCCTTTTTTTTTATTTATTTATTTATTTATATTTTTGTTCTGAAATTCTACTATTGCTATACTCTCTCAACTAGTTCCCCTGAGAGGTACATACAATTAGAAATAAAATTATTAAATTAATATTGACCATTTGATTCTTTCCAAATGAGTTGCTTCAACTTACTTTATTTTATTTTATTTGTATTTAATTCATCAGATGTCTTCAATTAGAAATAAAATTACTAAAATAATGATTATTCCAAAATGATTTGCTTCAATTTATTTTATTTACCACAGGGGGTGGTGGTAGAGTAGATAATGCATTAGCCTTCCACAAGGAAGAGAGAGCTCGAATTTTAGGGGAGATGAATTTGGCAAAATGAATGTATTATATTTCGATAATAACTCTGTTTCTTATTATAGAGGTGAATGAAATTTATTATTATTTTATGAGTTAAATTAAATCTGATTATCAATTGATTATCCTAATATCAGGATTTTCGAATGCTATAATACTCCACGAAACATCCTTTTTCGGTAAAATAAATTATTTTGTTTATTTATATTTTGCAAAACGAAACAAATGACATAACAAAAAATATTTCCGCTTTCTTTCCACAAATGCCAAACACAGCCTTAACGTTGCGTGGTCTTTTGTGTTTTTTTGAACTTGTTGTGTGGTCCTTGGCAAAGGGCAGTAGTAGTTATCTGTCACGTGTGTACCAACTTAAGTTGTTACATCGTTATCCCCTCTGAAGAACCGAACCTCGTAAGGATTGGTTTGACACGAAGGTTTGAGTTGGATTGGATTAAGTTGGAATTATTTTAATTGTAAAAATATAAAATAAATATTTTAATTTAATAAAATAAAATATAAATTATAATTATTTTATTTTTTTTAAAAAAATTTAAAAAACTCATCTCAAATGAGATTTTTTAATAAGACTAAAATAATTTAAAAGTTAAAAAATTTAAAAACTAACTCAAATCCAAATGAGGGGTGGTTTGGCATCACCCAGTAAGTATACACTTTTTATTTTTTTAATTATATTATATTTTTACTTTTTTGTACTATCTTTTCGTAGAAAGTCAAAAAATATATTTATTTATATCATTCCAAACCACAAATGCTCTCACGATGTAACGCCGTTAACCCTCACTTTAGCTCCGTTTACTACCCCTCTCTGTCTCTCATCTGTATCCATAATGCTCCCTCAATATATATATATATAATATATAATTCAATATACCAATCTACCCTCTCTCTCTCTCTCTCTCTCTCTCCCTGTCTTTTGAAGACACCATGAAGGCCTCTGTTTTCATCTCTCTCTGTTTCTTCTTCATTCTGTTTCTTGTCCAAGGGTATGTCTCTAACTTGTGTCTTCTTTGCATTGTTTGATCTAATGGGTTGGTTCTTTATTTATTTTTTACTTAATTGATTGGTAGCAAAGGAAACCTAGTTCATAGAATGCTGCTGTTTTGTTAGTAATGTATTTATTGATTTAGTAGTGGTAATCTTTGTCTGGAATTAAGTTTTGGTGAAGACCGAATGGTGGTTATAATTCCCAATATAAGGAAATTTAATTTTTGAATTTTAATTGGGCTGATCAATTTCATTCCTTTTTAAGCTCTGTTAAGTAGGGTGTAATCAGTTCGGTTCAGTTGGTATTGTGGGACAATTTAATACCAAATCAAACCGTTGGTTTTGTGGTTTTTCGGTTTAGTGTAAATGAGGAATTCACAGGAGGTTTTAAGTGTTTTATAAAAGGAACATGCTATTCCACAAGAAAAATTATACATAATTTTATATCAGAATGATGTAGCAGTGTTGTTTTTGTAATTAAAGTGTCTCGATGTGCTCTTTGTTCTAAGTGATAGGTTCAAAACCCAGTTAAGTCATTATGCATAAGTTTTTTGTATGAATTTTCTGTTTATATATTACCACATCACGAATAAGTGAAGAGAGAGGATGAGAGTTGCTCTATAAATGTCTTCCTCCTTAACTTTTATTGCAAAATGTATAGCAAAGGTCATTTATCTTCTCATACTTCCTGAATTGGAATAAAAAAGTGTACTTAAATATAATATTTCGGTTGATATTGGTATAAACCCGACTGAAAATAAATAAAAAAAATTTGGTCCGTTCGATTTCACCAATTTTTCTTATAGTCCTATTGTTAAGTGCTTGCGTTTGTTGATACATTTTTCACGGATTTTTTTTGAGGTTATGTAGCTGAATTTAATAGTTTTATGAAACAAATGATGAGAAAAACCTATCACCCATTTCAGGGTATTCTCTAAGGGACAAGTAGAACATGCTAGCTTGCCACCAAGGGGTTGGAACTCCTATGATTCCTTTTGCTGGACCATCTCTGAAGAAGAGTTCCTGCAAAATGCAGAACTCATAGCTCAGCGATTGAAGGCGCATGGATATGAGGTCTTTAAACATTACTTAATAACCATATATTTAACATATCAATGGTTGTTTTATAATTTTTAAGTACCCCTTAGAGATGGGCCTAACTGTTTTTTCTTGATACTTTCGATCCAATGTAGTATGTTGTGGTGGATTATCTCTGGTATAGGAGGAAAGTCAAAGGTGCTCACACTGATTCTCTGGGATTTGATGTAATTGATGAATGGGGAAGAATGATTCCGGACCCTGATAGATGGCCTTCATCCAAAGGTGGGAAAGGGTTCAAAGAAGTAGCCAAGAAAGTTCATAGCATGGGTTTGAAATTTGGGATTCACGTTATGAGCGGTATAAGCACGCAGGCTGTCAATGCAAACACCCCTATCTTAGACACCATCAAGGTATTGCTCGTCAATCCTAACGTAACTCAATTCGATTTCTTCCTTATAAAATTAGATGCAGTATTCTTTAAATTTATTCTTGGTACCAAACTGTAAAAAATAGGATTGAGATCATCTCCATTTCATAATCAATGGTTATGAAAGATTCATATCAACAATTTTTATTGGAAATTCAAAAAATGTTGAAGGAAGTTTTCAAACTTAAAATGACATGGTAGTTATTGACCATTGATTCTGGATTTTGATGATTGCAACCTTATGAATTGAAATGGAGATCTCCATTTCCATCTATGAAATGGAAATGATTAAACTCCTAGCAAATATATGCAAGATCTGTAAACTATGCCATGATTGAGCCAATTACTTAATTTTTGAGTCTTGAATATAAGATACTTAGGTAGGAGGAAATGAAGGGGCATGTTAAATTAGGAAGAGAATCACACGCTAATTTTTAAACTTATTGCTTACATATCTGTTTCAAATTTTCCTTTAGGGAAGTGCTTATGAGGAATTGGGCCGGCAATGGCATGCAAAAGATGTAGGGTTAAAGGAGAGAGCTTGTGCGTGGATGCCACATGGTTTCATGAGTGTAAATACTAACTTGGAAGCAGGAAGAGCTTTCTTGAGGTCACTTTATCATCAGTATGCCGACTGGGGTGTTGATTTCGGTAATTGAATTCACCAGACAGAAAGTCATTCTGTTTTTAGTCTATATTCACCACCTCAGTGCATTCTTTAATACATATCGGAGTATGTTGCATTTTGACATAGAAAGGAAGCAGACTATGTGATCATGTTTTACATGAAATTGAGTCCTCCTTTTGTCCTACATAACATTTGAAGTCATTCTAGTTTTTCTTATTGTCAATTAGGATTTTAGGACATTGCATTGGTTTAGTTTGACGTATTCCATTATATAAAACACACAACTCACTTGGTGAAGCTATGCCACACATTTTTTCCATGCCCAAATTACCCTTATATAACTGCCCAAGTTTTTTATTTTAAATTTTGATTTCATCAGTATTTTTTTTCCTTCCATCTACATTCAAGTTTGTTTTGTTTTTTTTCTAGATGATGATTACAATCGTCTTTTATTTCTTAACACGCATCACATGTACGCGTAGCCTTCTAGTTACTATAATTTGTGGTGATGGCTTTATTTTTTTAATGCCTTCAAATGCAACAGGAGCAAAATAAAGCCATTCATCTTTCTCAAGGATGACTTAATTCCATCAAATTTATGCATATGAACTCTATAATACAATAATCAATTTACAAATGCATACGAACTCTATAATACAATATCAATTGATCTTGGCAGTCATTTTAGTTTCAAATATCTCATTTATCCCATCTGTTTTCTTCTCAGTGAAACTTGACTGTGTATTTGGTACTGACCTTAATCTAGATGAGATAAGGGTTGTATCAAAGGTATGTAAAGCACCTCTTTTCTACTGTAATGTTGATGATATTCATCGTAACTTTTCTGTTTGGGGAAGTTCATATGTCATTATATCAAGTGCTTTCCTTGCAGGTTTTGAGGGGACTTAGCCGTCCCATCATATATTCCCTATCTCCAGGAACTAGTGCAACACCAACCATCGCAAAGGATGTAAATGGCCTAGTAAACATGTATAGGATTACAGATGATGACTGGGATTTATGGAGAGATGTTGCTGGCCATTTTAATGTTGCCAGGTTGGTATAGTATTTTTCACTTCCGTTTGCTGGTTTGCCTATTCCAAGTTATCTATTTTCTTCATTTTTTCTTCCCTATTTTATTTGGCAATATACGATGTTTTCCGCTTTTGTGTCAGGGACTTCTCCGCTGCTAATATGATAGGAGCTCAGGGCTTGCTGGGAAAGTCGTGGCCCGACTTAGATATGCTTCCACTGGGGTGGCTTACTGATCCAGGTATAACTCTTGGCAAGCCTAGTCTTGGGGTCATATTCACTGCTAGAAAGGGGCATTCATCTTGCCCTTAGTAGCAGGTAACTCCTAGTGGAGTGACATTTCTTACTCAGAAATTCGATCTTTGCACTCCTAAGTAAAAAACTCACTCCCGTTGAGGAAGAGACTCGCTTCCAACTAAGAATCTAAGATAAAACCTCTAGAACATACAAATTTCAAAGAAACAAAAGAAAAACAACTCAAATTTATTCTAATACATAATATTTATTTATACTTGAAAAAGATAATTTATAGTTGACATCTTAGTAGCAGGAAACTCCTATGGGAGCCTCGCACCTCGCTCCAAAACCTCATCCTTGCAGCCGTCCTTAAACTTTTCTATAGGACCCTTGCTCCTGTCCTCGCTCCTGCTTTGTGCAACTATGGTTGACGTCAATCTCTAATATTTATTCATATTACAGTTAAGTAGAAAAATATATTTGTGATGCAAGATTTAAGTCACTTGATTCTATAGGCTAGGAAAATACTCCACTCTCTGAATTTGGAGGTCAGTGGTAGGATAAGTTGTTCGAATATTGTAAGCTTGCATCTATGAAACAACTCTTGGTATTAATGAAATGCTTGATTCCTTTTACTTTAAGAGAACTGCTAACATAGGATGAGGCCATCTTGTGTTACACAAAGTCACCAATTGTCCCAAAAGCTTTGGTTGTTAGGAAATGGCCCACCAATGTATGTCAAGCAATACAATGCAATCCCGTTTTGTAAGTGGATACACAAACATCCATATATAGAGAGAAGAAAGAATGCAAATGGGGACCAAATGCAAATGGAGAAATTTGAATCCAAGGCCTCTCCCACCCTGAGTTCTTGATGTCATGTCACAAATACAATTTAGAGAGAGAAAAGGAGGTATTATATTATTCTTCCATATCATTGTTACAATGCTTATTGCTATACATTATATAAAGAGAGAACTCTAAAAGATGCATAATACAACTACAAAGATAACAAAGGAAGCTACCAAAAATACGCATTCCTTTTACAGGTACATCAGTGTGTGCATAATCTTTGAGTTGCAGCAGACAATATTGTGGAGCACAGCCACATGCTTAATTATCCATTCTTTTAATTTCAGGAACAAAGATTTGACCAAGATCAGTCCCATTTGGGCAAATTTTACCAAAAGTTATATAGATTTGACCTCATGGCCTTGGAATACCAAAGCAAAATAATACTACTTTACATCCTCTAAATTTAGAAGTTTAGTTCGAAAGGATGAAAAGCCTTAATTAATTGGATATACTAAATTATTAATAGGTTCGAATGAAGGTCCACACAGAAGTTCTAATCTTAATCTAGACGAGCAAAAAACTCAGGTACGCTTTTTTTATTTGGGTGAATAAAAACTCAGGTATGCTGATGTAGGTATTAACTGAGTTTGTTTTTCGTACTTCTCATGTTCTGTAACTACTTTCTGTTTTGAAACAATTGTGTTTTTTTTTTTTTGACAGATGACTTTATGGTCCATGGCCAAGTCTCCGCTCATGTTTGGAGGGGATATGAGAAAGCTTGATGAAACCACCTTCAATCTCATCACAAATCCTACTCTACTAGAAATAAACTCCTTCAGCTCAAACAATATGGAGGCAAGTGAACTCCCTATTTTTGTGACTCCTAGGTAGTGTTTGGTTGACTAGAATGAAAATGGAATGGAATGGAATTGTTATTTCTTAACCTGCGTATAGAATGACCACTCACTTACAATGGTGAATGACGATTTGTTTTACAACATTTTTTGGTGGACCAAACGTAAGAATTAACATTATGATGAAATGATCATTCCCGTTCCATCTTCTTTTGAGTAAACCAAGCACTACCCTAGTCCTAATAATTGACAAAACAGAGTCATAAGATGCTATTTGTTGCACACAGTTTCCATATGTTACTGGAACAAATGGTCTCCGATATAAAAACCGAGGCCTAAACTCACAGTCAAGAAGTTTGGAAGACATGAATGCACCAGAAACCAATATTTTTGGTCTCACTAGCTGTATGGATCCCAAAGCAAAAAGTTGGTCCATTAAATCCCTTGATAATGATCTTGAACAAGTCTGCTGGAATTGGAACGGAAGCACAGGAAGCAAATATGAGGCACCTCTTTGCTTGTACATGAGAAAACCGCTTTTGGAATCGTAAGTTTGCCCTTCCCTGATTGGCTTCTGCTATATCAATTGTTGCATGATTTTCATTGTTTCCTATTTTATAGTTGACTTGCTAATTGACATTGATGTAGAGACAGAGAGATGATGTATAAGCAGCAATATCAAGGGAAACTTCATTTATTAGCAACAGACTCGATGGAGTTTTGCTTGGATGCTTCTCCAAAAAGGAAGCGTATTTCCAAAGAGTTCAAGAGAGGTTCATTTTCACCGTGCAAATGGGACACTAACCAGGTATGTTTAGTTTCTACTAAGGTGTTCAGCTATCTTTAGGCTATGTTTGGATTGAAGATTTGACTAGAGATTTGTGGAGGGAAAAGAAAAGGGAAGGACAAAGTGAAAAAAATAAAGAGCTTTATTAATTTCTTGAAGTTTATTTCTGGCAAACAGTGGGTTGTGAGATGTAAACATCTGTATTAATTTCTTTTGATTTATACAACCACAGCCATAAATCTTGTGTTTTTATCAATTTATTTATATTTATTCTTGTCTACGAAAATTTTAATTTACACTACTTGAATGAAAGAAAATTAATAACTGACACGTCTAGTCTAACAGATGTGGGAGCTGAAACATGATGGAACTCTGCAAAGCAGCTATTCTGGTTTATGTGTGTCAGTAAATACTATCAAAGGTGATATGTTTAAAGCCGACTACAATTCTGTAACAAACATTTTAGTTATTTTTGACTTCATGTTTTTCAAATACTGATTGATTTTCATGCAGTTAATGCTGGTTTTGGGGAATTCGCTCTTGGATTGCTACGGGAAGAAGAGGTTCAATTTCCTCATAACTCTTGATTATTTCTAGTTGAAGGAATATCCTAGGTTGTTTTAAAAATACTTATGGAAATAATGAGTTTTGAGAGGCCCTTAATGACTGGAATGGTTAAGGATGGTCCACTTCAAAAGTGTTTGAATTAAGTGAAAAACCATTGTCCAAAAGATAGTCAAGTAAAGATTAAACCTTTTTTTCTTGGGTTTGCAACTCCAACAAATAAGGTTCAAGGAGTTACAAACCTCAAAAATAACTGCATTTCCTTGACCTAAACAAGGTGTCACTATGAAGCCTATCCTAACACCAGTTCGTTTTAGGCAAGATAGTGGGAACTCGGTCTGACAAGTGGTATTAGATCTAGCCTATAGGTCATGGGTTTGAGTTGCAGGAGCATCATCGTGAGGGAGGCATTGTCAGTGTACACAATGCCGCTCCCTGCAACATCTCCAAAAACATACAATTAGTTTTAGGCGAGATGGTGGAACTCGGTCCAACACAAGGTATAAGGATTTGTGAATTTACTAGAGATTTATCTGATTGTACCAAAATGTTGGATGCTATACTTGTGCAAATACTTGGAAAAGTCTACAAATGGCCAAAGCTTGCTTAAACTAAGGCGCTGAGAAAAGCCTTTCCTTTGAGCTTTTTAGCATAAAGTTCACTCTTTGAGAAAAGGCTTTTTAGCATGCCTTCAATTCATTTCTTGGTTTATGAATTTTTACTGATTTTTTGTTATTGTTTCAATCTACTAATTGTTCTCTCTCTTTTCAGGAGAATTATATGTTGCTTTTTTCAATTTGAATTCTGAGAAGACTGTAATATCTGCAAAGCTATCGGACCTGGCTAAAGCGCTTCCAAGTAAACATTTGAATAATGTCTCATGTATGTGTAAAGAAGTATGGAGTGGGAAAGATATGGGAGAAGTGAAACATTCAATCTCAATGGCAATAGAAATGCACGGATGCGCACTGTTTATCTTACATTGCAAGTAGATGCTGCTGATCGCGCCTTTCTTTTAGCTATCGAGTGCAGATGTAGCGTTGTGGAATTTATATAAGTGGAATTTATGTGTTGAAATATATGAACCATGTTGTAGTAGTTCTTCCTTCTTATCTTACAGATGTAATTGGGCAACACATTTGTCTGTTGGTGAGAACCCGTGAACATAGCATACAGGCAACAAGTTTGTTATGAGTCCGTGAACCACGGGGTAGGTACTATGGTCCTTTGGGTCATAGTAGCCAATAAACAGGAGTATATCACTAGGACTTGTGTGTTAATAAAGTTATCTGGGTTATGGTACATAATTTGTGGCTTGTGACTTGAAGTGCTGGTTTTTAGAACCTATGGTTAGTTTTCATGGGTTGGTTGATGGATTTGGCTTGATTTGAAGTTTAGAAGAGAATCATGAAATTTTATTAGTTTTGGATACTTAATGAATTTTTGAAAGTGGTTGGGTGTAGTGTAGGTTGGTGACTATTGCTTGTCTACTTATATTTGGTTTATTAGACAATATATGGCATTGTACAAATTGTATTAAATGAATCTCATACTTTTTATGTAGGGTTAATTACACTAATAATCCCTATAGTTTGGGACTTGTGTCACTTTGGTCTCTGACTTTTCAATTGTGACACATTTGACCCTGAATTTTGAATTTTGTTCCAAATAAGGACAATTGAAAATATCATTAGATTTTTCAAGGGTAAAATCGTCAATTTGATAAAATATAAACTAATTTGACAAAAATAAATATCAAAAAATATTTTTAATTTTTTAAAATTATTTTTATCCACCAATGATAAAATTATGTAAAATTAATAAAAATTACATGATTAATTTTTTAAAATTAATTTTACATGATCATCATCCAAACACATAATAAAAATTAATTTGGTAAAAAAAAAATAAATGTCTAAAAGATTTATTAATTTTATATAATTTTATTTTTAGTAGGTAGAAATAATTTTTAAAAATTCAAAAATATTGTTTGAAATTTATTTTTGTCAAATTAGTTTATATTTTATCAAATTGACAATTTTACCCTTGAAAAATTTAATTATATATTCAATTGTCCTTATTTGGAACAAGATTCAAAATTCAGGGTCAAATGTGTCACAATTAAAAAGTCAGGGATTAAAGTGACACAAGCCCCAAACTATAGGGACTATTCGTGTAATTTGCCCTTTTATGTAATATGTACCCTATTTTATTTTACAAGTATTAGAATTATAAATATTTGGATTGTCTCCAGACCACTGGGATTTTAGCTTACACCCTACTAGACCTTGTAGGTATTGTTCAAGCTTTGGTCCAAAGTTAAGTTGCAGCTGGTTGAGGGCTCTTGGTGTTCTCCTTATGATGGGGAAATTACTGGGAGGTCCCATGTGAAACATGTGGTGACCATTTAATCCCAAAACTTTTTGAGTGTCCCAAAAAGTCCTTTCCTTTATCTCTCTGGTTTTTGCCTCTCTTGTTACGTGTTCATCATCAACAATGGGTTCATCAACATCAACAAAAAAAAATCTTCAGATCTGGAAATTTTCTGCAGATTTTTCATCATCATCAACAATGCGTTTTTCATCAACAATGCGTTCTTCAGATCAATTTTGCATCCCAAAATTCGATGCTCTGTTTCTTCTTCTTCATCATCGACACCATCATCGTCAGTGTCGACGAAATTCGATCATCGAACCTATTGGATGACTCTGATAGAAGAAATCAACTAGAAGCTAGATGAGGCCGTGCCTGTGAAGTACCCACAGCAGATCTACGAAGCTTGCTGTAGCTGTTGTAAGAATCTGCCATGAATATGGTTTTGTCAATTTCTCTCTCTTTCTCTCTCTATTTACAGATTTTTTTGGGGGATAGTTGTTGATCTATGGTTGTTGTTGTTGATGATAAAATAGATCTATAATATCATTGAAATAGATCTGTAATGACTTAGATTTGTACAGCTATCACACAGATTTGTAATGAGAAAATTTTCGAATTCTGAACAAGTAATTTTCGAGTTTTAGTTACAGGCGGTGAAAACTGTAAAATTTTGCAGTTTGAATTTTTTTTTGGTGCTGGAATGAATCATGGTTTAAAACTGTAAAATTTTGCAGTTTTATAACATGCAAAATTTTTTTTTTTTTTACAGTTTCATAACATGTTTTAAACATTCCGACGACTTTCCGGCGATGTTGAACATTCCGACGAGTCTCCGGCGACCGTTTGACGGAAGTCCGACGATAGTAAGATGTGAACAGTGTCTGTAAATTAAAAAAAAAAAAAGAAGGATTTTTTGGTAACAATTAAAAATGTGTTGGACTAATTGGTGCAAGTATTTTGTTTTGGGATTAGCTGGAACTTGAACTTAGTACATGGACTTATCAGTAAGTTCCCCTATGATGATTTTATTTCTAAGTATTTGAGATGTAAAATTTCATTTGTGAAATTCTTGTATTGGTCTTTGGAATTGGGGCAATGTAAACGCTCTGGTGCATTATTTAAAGAGTGGGGTAAATTATAAATACATCCCTGAAATTTGATTAAAATACAAATCACCTCCTGTGATTCTAGAAATTACATTCCACCCTGAGATTTGTAATTTCATAACAAATCGCCTCTTTTATTAAATCATGAAGTAATTAATAGTTTTTAATGATGTTAGAAATATGATTCAATTAATAATTTAAGTAATTTTAATTATTGTATATGAGAGTAATTATGAATTTTATTTTTTTAATTAATTCTGTGAAATAAAATTTTTTAACAATGGGGTATTTGTAATTTTTTAAATCATAATTTGTATTTTAAATAAACTTTAGATGATGTATTTGTAATTTACTCTTTAGAGTGTACCAACTTTGGACCCACATTTAATTTAGGTTTTTATTTATTTATTTTATTTTAAAAATTTTAAAGGGGCTTAATATTTAGCTAGACCTAATTTAGGGTTGTTGAACCTTCACTACCTTGGTTCCAAAAAAAATGTAACTACTTGCAGTTTGAACTTAGACTAATGCTTGTCAATAGTTTCATCTGTCCCTAATGAAATAGATTTTTTGTCATCTAATTACCTTAACTAACTTCATTCCTCAAGTATGCCAACTTTGGATTGTTGATTCAATTATTGGTGAGAAAACCAGATGGGAGGAGAATAATTCTCATCACCCTCTTTACCAGTCACATTTAATTTGGGACATGATATAACTGTGCCCTTGGAGCATCAATAGCCTCTCCATATGGTATGACAACATTTGTTGACAAACTTCACTAACACATTATAATATAAAAAAACTTATTTTAGCAATGTAGTATATGTTTTGTTAAAATAGCACTATAGCACAGGATATAACACACTGTTATTTTATACTACACTAGTAGTAGTAGAGCAATTTGTTGTTAAAATATATAAAGCGTGCTTTTATTGTGCTAAAATAACACAAAAAAAATGTGTTATTTTTTGACAATATTGTGAGGTAATTGTTTGACAACATTGTCAAAGAGGTCGTTTGTTATTTTTTTTTTTTAAATTTAAATTGAAATAGGAACTTATTCAGTATATTAGTTTTATTTTGTTGTTTAAGAAACTAATTTCAAAATTTTTAAAAATTTTGCAAAAACAATATACCTTTATTTGTTTTGAAATAAGTTTTCAGTTTTTTTTCTCTCACTCTCATCACTTCTTGCCACCACTCACTGTTGATTGCCAATCGGCTAACTGCCAACAATCTCTCACGAGTTCTAGTCACTTTTTAGTGACTCTTTAATGATAGGTCAATCACTCGTGTTCTCCAGAAAAAAATTATTAATTGGTTTAAGAGTGTCACGTGGTGATACTCTTCATTAATCACAAATTATCATATTTCTTATATTTCGCAATCACCCAATATAAAATCGTAATCTCTTTTACCGATCACAATATCACTGAAACACTATGGATTATTTTGAAAATTTGGTTAAAAGCTAAATTTTTAAATTTTTTTGAAATTTTTTTTAAAAAATGTATGAAAAAATAAAGAAATAATCGTTGTGTTTGGTTCCTATTTTCTAAAATCATTTTTTTTTTGAAATTTTTTTTAGAGTTTTTGTTTTGTTATTTTCAAAACAAGACAAAGTTTTTTAAAAATTAATATGGGAGTATTTTTTGATGTAATAATTTTTTAAAAAAAAAATTGTTTCTCTCCTTAAATTGGAGAGAAACTTAAATTTGTAATAATGTATATTTTTGAAAACTAAACAAAAATCTTTTTTCGAAATAAAGTTTTCAAATCACTTTTTGAAAAAATAATTTTAAAAAATAAAACCAAACATAATAAATGTAACTCAAAATAAATTAAAAATTAAAATTTAACTTTTAATTATATTTTCAAATTAAACTTATCCAATAGTGTCCCAAAAACCACCAATAATTTCACGTGCTCTAATCACACCGTGTTGTTTGATGACACTTCTTTATTTTAGAACAATTGTTTGATGACATTTCAACTAGTAATAATTTGGACAACCTTCTATCACCACATCTGTCCGCAATCTAACAAATCCAGATTCGACTAATCAATCACCACTCCCAAAGTTTCTGTCAAGACTCGGTAGGCAATGAATGACAGGTAATAGATAGCATTATTTTATGTACTTTTTGGGTTTGTTTTGGGAATCAGATCCTCTCCTTGATTTTCTACTTATTGAGTCGTTAGGTTAATTTTTGGATTCAATTTTGATGATTTGAATTATTTAATTCTACTTATTGAGTTCGTTAGGTTAATTTTTGGATTCAATTTTGATGATTTGAATTATTTATATTTTAAAATTTATTAAGTATATTATAATTGTAAAAAATTAAGTTAATCGGATATCAAAAATTATGTGTTTGGATCATCAAATTAAAAATTATTTTTTAAAAAAATTTAATAAATAATTTTTCAAACACATACTTTCTGATATCCGATCAATTTAATTTTTTACAGGTATTATATAATCAATAAATCTTAAAATGTGAACAGTTCGGATCATTAAAATTGAGCCTAAAAGTGGACTCAATAATCCTGTCCAGTTTGAAATTAATTTTTTAATTTTTTAAATTTTTATAAGAGAAAAAATAAAATAATTATGATTTAAATATAATGTTTTATCTTATTAAATTAAAAAATTTATTTTATTTTTTTATAATTAAAAAAATTAAAAAATTTGGCACGCCAAGCGAAGATTTTTTAAAATCGGATTCTTCTACTTTTGGGTCCTATTTTATTGGCGCCTTGTTTGGTGTCAAGAATATAAAGCCTCGATTACCACACTCTCTCAAAATAAATATATATATTCAGCTATCCAAACGCACCAGTGAACATGCGTTTCCCACTACTCGCCGCCGCGCAGTGCTTTCTAAAATATAAACGCTTGTTTTGAGAAGCTGGTAAAAAACTGAATTTTTAATTTTTAATCAAATTTTTAATTTTTTTAGATAAATAATTTGAAAAGTTGGTAAAAGGTGATTTTTAATTTTTTTGATTCATATTTGTTTATAATGTCAAATCATAATAAAATGACTAAACTACTCCCATTTAGTTTAAAATATTTATAACTTTATTCATGTAACACATTTTGATTCATGAGGGGTAGAATTGTAATTTTACCATTGACTAAAAACCAACTTCCCAAATGAATTTTTTTTTAAAAAAACCAACTTTTAATTTTTACTACAAATCAAAAAAAATTACTAAAAGCCAACTTTCCAAAACAAGCCATAATTGAGTCTCTTTTTCCTTATCTCCTCTGTCTCTCACGTTTTCTCTATTATTGGCCTGCTTGGCGAAAAATTATTGATTCCACCAGGAGTACTACTTGATTTTGTTGTTATTCAATCATAAATTATTATATTTTTTGTATTCTTTTAATCATTTAATATAAAATTATAGATTTTATTCTTTTGATCAATGACAACATATGTAAAGCACCACGTAAGGTTGCCTCTAAACTAATCAATTGTTAGAAAATTAGTTTTTGATTATCAATTTTTCAGAAAGTTTGTGCTAATTATTAAATAGGATCCATATATCTGTTTGGATGGGTTCAAGCGGTAACGTGATTGTTGCTAGGGGTGTGCGTGATGTGGTTCAGGTAATTTGAGAGTAAAATTATAAACTGAATGACGGATTGGTGAATTAGTGGATTGACAAATTATGGTTTGAGCGATTTTTGACGGATTGGTGGATTGAAAAATATTCTAACTAATTATCATACATTTGTATAATATACAATACTAATTTGTATAATATTATATATATATATATATAACACAAAGTAATTTTGCATAATATGTTATATATATAGAACTATTAATTTGTAATGAATTTCATATCTTAAATCTCTTTCACACTCATTTTTATTTTGATATTTCATTAGAGGTTAAAATATATATATATATATATATATTACTTATAGTAGAGTAGAGCGGTTTAGAAGGCGGATTATAAATTTTAAAGTTTAAGCCGCAGTTAGCGATTAGAGCGATGTGGATTAATGCAGATTGATGCGGTTTTTAGCGGATTGGTGGTATTTTGTATAGCCTTAATCGTTGCCGTGTGGAGAACAAGAATATGTATTTAGTCAGTGGAAATCAATTTTTGTATGAATGGAAATTGATACCGAAGTGTGCCTCGTGGAACATGTTACATGTTTGAATAAGGTGGAATTTTCTTGTTCCACAAGGTTGAAGTGTATATAAGGTTGAAGTCTCTAGTTGGACTTTTGGGCTTGGGGCCTAAGAGCACCGTAAGTTTTGTGAGAAGGAGAGTTATGGACCATGATGTATTGGACCAAAAAACAACACGTGTACTCTGTCGCCCAAGGCCAAGCGCGGGTGTGGGTGCGTGGTATGAGGTTGAGTTGAGTCAGCCCATTGTTTATCTTTTTGGGCCAAAAAACTTTGAATTTGAATTTAAATTTTTGCACTAAAATTTGAACTTCAGATTCAAGTCTTTGTGCCAAAATTCGAAATTCAAAATTTTGAATTCCAAAAGTTGGTCTTCTCTAAATAGGTATTGTTTCGGCGAACAGATACCTTCCCTTCGGCTATGTCTTTTCTTCTTTTTTCATACCTGTTTTGTTCAAACTGAACAGGTGCTTTCATGCCTATATATAGGTAGTCCCCATTCCCCGTTTTTTCATTTCCGAATATCACCAAGTCTCTTACATCCTTTCTATTCATCTTCATCAGTGTGTCTAAGTGTTTGTGATGCGAAACATAAACTTTGGTTCGTTGAACAATCAAAGAGAGTACTATCTTTGCTTGTGGTGATTGTTATATACTAGAGACAGGACATCCGTTATTCTCGAGTACCATAGAAGAGAACATAATTCTGTCTTGAAGACATAGTGTTCAATCACTGGCCTCAATCACAATCGTGTTTTCAATCTGTGGAAATTTTGTAAGATTTAATTTTGTAGTTTATTTTATTTATTTATGTTTATTTGCTTTAATTAATTTTTTCCGAAATTTATCTTTCACACCAATAATTCTCCTGTTTGGCAATGGTTTTTTTAAGCTAAAAAAGCAAAATAGACTAAAATCGCTAATAAGACAAAATGTTATATTCAAACCATAATCATTTCACTTTTTCTCTTACAACCATCAAATCAACTATAAAAATAAAATTAAAAAAAAAAAAGAAGCTAACTTTTCAAACACAACTTTTTTAGCCAAACTAAAATAGTCAAAAACTTAAAAAATCAACTAAAATAATCAACTTTATAAACAAGCTCATTAGATAATTAATATTTTATAGTAAAAAAAGACCTTTCAACCACAAAATTTTAAATCTCCACTATCTCTCCTCTCAAATTATGCCTACAAATAAATGGAATGGATTCAAACTGTTAGAAAATAAGAAATATTTGTAGATACCCCATTTTTGACTGTCCTCAAGACTTGGACGTCATCGTTTGAACACTCGATAATCATCCATGCTCGTGTTCGTTTTGAGTTCTCGGGGGTCTCGGTCGCGCGCCTTGCCTCAAGATCTCTCAACTTGTCTGTTTTTTGCTTGGTTGTGAACCAATCACTTGTGTTTTTACTTCTGAGGGAAGATGGTGGCTTGTTGGCCATCCTCTCAACCCATCGGCCAAGGCATGAAGCCATCGGCCTTGTTTTCTTGCCATCGGCCAAAAGTGT
Source organism: Camellia japonica (assembly GCA_030407325.1). Classification (NCBI taxonomy): domain Eukaryota; kingdom Viridiplantae; phylum Streptophyta; class Magnoliopsida; order Ericales; family Theaceae; genus Camellia; species Camellia japonica. The sequence continues at coordinate 157,892,790 of JAPPVO010000017.1, forward strand.
TGGCCGATCGGCACTTTTTTTAGTTGGTCGGCACTTATGTTGGTCGATCGACCATATTTTCTGGCCGACCCCTGTTCATCTGCTTTATGCAGATATTTTATGCCAGCTGTCATAGCTGACATGCACAATTCACATCCTCCATACAGGTGTATGGGATTTGATTCAATTGCTTAGCTTGCTCAACAAGCTTAGGAATTGAACTTCTATAAGAAGGGAGCCCCTCCTCCCTTCTCAGAGGTTCAGAAAATTATGGTTTGAGTGTTAGATATAGTTTTGTATTTATCTTGCCTTGATTCTTCATTTTGTGCTTCAAAAGTGTCATTTTGTCTTACTATTGTACATAAACACCTAGTAGAACACCATCCTCTTGGAGTTGAGGTCCCTTAAGGTTGATTTTAGAGTTCTTGGACTGGTTTAAGCTTGGAAAAGTTACTGGAGTTGTGTTCTTGAAGGTGGTCTTCAAGGGTGAGGTCCTTGCTTTTAAACCCCCATTCTTGCTTAAGCTTTTAAACCCATTTGCTTATTGTTTTAAGCTTGACTCTAAACTACAATAAGTTCTGATTTTTGATGCTTTAGATCTTTGTTTAAGGTCATTTTTTGGTTGGGGATCATCTAACCCCTCTTAGGCCTTATTAGGCCTTGTTTTAGGCCATTCCTTTTGGCCCTTGTTCTTGGCTTTGCATGACCTTTCTACCACTGAAATCCAGAGGATTTTCAGTGGTGGAAGTGTAGTTTTGAGGTCTTAAATAGGAGAGGGTCATCCCCTCTCCTTGTTGTCTTGTATGCTAGTATAAATGGCTTATATTGGTAGCATGTTTGCTTAGCTTGTTTTAGCTTCATTTCAGTATGTATTAGGCTTTGTCTTGCCATGATACAACACTGTTTTTGCTTAGTTTTGTCACTCCATGCATGCCTAATACACTTGTAGTGTAAGTCACACAAACTAGTCTTATATGCTTCATGTTTGAGCATGTCTTTCTAGCTTATGTTGACTCCATTTCCGTGGGTTTTTGGTGTTGTTTTAGCATTCCATGACTCTATTTTGGGTGGGTTTAGTTGGCTCCTACATGCTCCATGTACTTGTCTTGCAATCCTCTCATTTGCCTTAACATGTATCATGCTTTGACATGTCATTTTAGCATGCTTTTTGGCTTAACTTCAAGAAGCTTTTGTCCATATTTTAGCATACTCTAGCTCTGATTTAGGTTGTTTTAGTCATGCATGACTTGCTTTGTATAGCCATGGTTCAATCTAGCATGTTAGCTTTGAGTATTGAGTCCTCTAGCATGCATTACTTGGACTATTATCATGATTTGACATCATTTGAAATGTTATTTCAGTCCATGTTTCATGCTCATATACTTGCACTTATCACTCCTTTAATGCTTTAAAGAGTTGATGTCTTATGCCTTATGAATGGACCATTGTGTATGCCTCCATGCTTAGGTCTTTGGGATGCCATCTAAGTGGGTTTTTGGGCTTATTTTGATATGCCATAACTCTGTTTTTCATTGGATAATTCATGTCATGTTTGGTTTTGATAGGTGTAGTGTAACACCCCTTTGTAGCCTTGCATGCCTCATGCCTTTTGGAGTTGTATTCTAGCTTGTGTTGGCTAGTTTCGAGCATGTTTTTGGTCTTGTCTTGACATGCCTTGGGACTGTTTTGAGTGCCCTGGCCCTTTGGGGCTTGCCTTGCATGGCCATGGTTTGAGTCCTTTGGCTAGCCTTAAGCTTTGGGCTTTCTTGTATGCTTTGCTTGCTTTGTTTGGTTGGTTTGGCACCTTTCCATGCATGATTTTAGAACTTACAATGATTGTCACATGTCTATATTTGTCCCCTTTTAAGTGTTCTTGAAAGTTGCCCTCCTATGCCTAGGTGTTGGACCATTTACATGTACATGTTTGCTTTGCATTTTCATGCTTCCAATTCATAACTTTGGCCACTGATTTTGGGCATGGCTGAGGTCTGTCCATCTTTAGTTTAAGTCCATTTACCATGCTGTTCAAAGTTGCTACTTTACATCATGCTTACATGCTTGTTACATGCTTGTTAATTGACATGTTGTTGCCTGCTCATCCATCTTGCATACTTGTTGGATTACATGTTGTCACATGTTTGTTGTTGGTATTGTTGTCACATACCTATGCATGCATCTTTACATGTTTAGGTTGTATGCCTATTGCATATTAGTTACATTGCATGATATTGTTGCATGTTGTTGCATGCTTGAGTTGTTTGCATGTTTGCTTGCATGCTTAGGTTGCATCGCATCGTGTGTGCATTGCCTTGCCTCTTGATTAAGCATGATAGAGGTTAAGGTCCCTTGTGTGTTTTGTGCATTTCATTTGATATCGAATTGCACACTTGGCTCCTTTGGCCATCATGCATTGAAATGCGTGATTGGTGGTCCGAGGGTCGAGAGCTACACACCTTTGAGTCTCAAACATGATAAGGGGTGTAGCTGCAAACATTGTCTTGTAAATGCATTGCCATGCTCTGTTTGTCCTCTGCTGCAGCAGAAGAGCATTTTACAGGAAGGGATGGCCGATCGGCTATTTTCAGTGCCGGTCGGCTATAAATGTTTGGCTGATGGCTGTGGTCGATGACCTGTTTATCTTAGCCGATCGCCATGATTCTTGGCCGATGGCCTCCACAGTGCCTATGGGGTGAATCAGAAGTGTGTTGGGAATTTTCACACTTTGCAGAGGTACAGAGCAGTGCAAACAGAGGCAACATAAGGCATGGCAACGGATTTCCGAGCGAAGCCGATCGAGCATGCATTTGTCCTTCTTATCGAGGCTGCTTTACTGTTTTTGTAGCTTACTTAATTTGTTTAATTAGTTAAGAGTTGTGTAATAATTAATTAGCTTGTTAGTTGATTAATTAGTTGATTTGTATTATTCTTTCGAACCCTCCGTCGAGAGGGCCGATTGTTGTAATAAGTGTGCGTGTGTGTGATGCATGTCTTCCAACCCTACGTCTTTCTCCCTTTTACTTAACCGCTTACGATGGTTAGTTTTAGGGCATATTTCATTTAGCATCCTTATGCTATGTATGTTTGCATCATTCATTTGTATTGCATGCACCAGGCTCGGCGCATCAAACTAACTGCATTGTATTTCAATTCCTACTTGAATACATGTATCGAATTGTCGCATCTCATGTGCCATCTTAGAATAGCCGAGCTTACTCTAGTTGCATTTTGCTTGTGTTGCATTACCCATCTTGACATGAACTAGGATCATGCATGATTACTAACTAGTTCTTTATTTTGGCTCGGAGTACACTGTGAGTGTTTATGCTTTAGCATCTTGCATGTGTGTAAAGTGTTGCCATGATAGCATGCTTGCCATGAGGCTATTTGCTTATGTGATATAACTGTCTGAATGCCTGTGGGTGAAGGTTGGATTGCTTGAATTGGAACAATTCATTGAATCCTCGATTTAGCCTACTTGCGAGTAGCAAACTTCAAACCATTTTTCAAATGACAAATATGCGATGCTTTGTTCCAAATTAGGCGATCTAGTCTATACTTGTGTGTTGTGCGCATCACATAGTAATTCTAGCTAATAACCGGAATAAGAACGCATGTGTTTTTAAAACAAGATATCATGCTTAGTACATGCCGATCTTTGATCGGGCGAGCGGGGGTGCTCATTGTATGACCTTCCCCTTTCGTACCCAAGTTCCCGAGCGAGGCAACTTTGGTGATGACGGACACGTGGCCTTCGGCACAAGTCAGGGTTTCCTAAATTCCTAAAATAAAATATTTAGGTGGCGACTCTGTATCTGGCAAAGCAGTCTATGTTTGGCACTTCTTTATTAAAAATCAGTTTTCCAAAATGATTTGCCAGATTTGAACTCTTTGGTGATTTATCGGTCTTACATCGCACATTGTAAGATTAGATTTAGAACCGTGACATTGAGTCCGAACTGTAGTAGCTAGAGAACAAAACGAGATTTTCTCGGGAGTTCTCCGGGCACGTCTACAATATTACACAACAAAAATAAACAGATTCGGGCATACCTTTTATGCTTAAACCAAATCCATGGATCATGTGGGTAAATCACGTGCCTCCATTGAAGTCTTTGAACAATTCCTAAGAGTGGAATAGAACTACTATAGAACTACTCACACTATTTACATTATAAAGACTATTATGTGTTTTTATGGAGAGAAAAAGAATAGAGAGTCTAGGAGAGAGAGAGAGAGATAGAGAGAGATATTAATTACCCATACAGTTAAATTCTTATTCTCCCAAATATAATACGCATATTATATGGGAAAGTTATAACCACCCACAACTCTATCTCCTCAAGAGATGAGATAGTGGGTTAATCACACTTATCCCCAAGATAAGTTAATCCAAGTCCACTTTGACTAGATCTCTTATTGTGGGTCTTGGTTCATGCCACAATGGGCAACCTAATCGGGTATGGGTTCTAAACCTGGCCCAATTTCCAACATCTCCCACTCGAACATGTGCTGGTATGACACCACGCTTCCTTTATCTCAATTTATCCATCAAACATGATCATACTAGCCAGTGGATCATGCGACCGCTGAGAACACTTGTATGTGGAAACTCTACACTAGAAACTTAAAAGAGCTAGCATAGAGACATCAACCCGAAAATAAAAAAAATGTCTCATATACCCCAGACTCATCCAATTACACTTGTCTAAAAACATCTCTAATCCCTTAAAAAGAGCATGTTTGACCCTCTCAAATATTGCAATATATTCACACTCAATTCGCCTCTCATACAGAGCGATGTGAGTTACCGGCATTGAATATACAATAGAGGTGTAATACTATATGATCTTCCCTTCGCGCTCATGTCATTTAGTTTAGGATTGATCACTTTCCCTGTGATGTCCCTTAAGGTCGAATCATACATAACTACAAGCAATATACCAAAGTAGCAGAACATCAACCCCTTGCCTTATGACATAGTCAAAGCTCACAAAATGGTACAAAAGTGAAAGTCATATCAATGATGACACGTAAGACTTACACGGTGAGGAAACAAGGATCCATTTTTTCACCTCATTACTTGGTCACCAAGTACATGTAGTTTGAATACATGCTACGGTGTAGTAACTCTTCTTAAGCGCACAAGTTACTTTTTAGCGCCTAACCCAAATTCTTTATTTGCTCACATTCTAGGCACCAAATGAGATCTCATATCCGACTAATCATAGCAGGCAAAACATAGAAAGTGGGTACTATCATCCATGTCTGGTCTTTAACACGACCTTATCTTGGTTGTAACCAAGATGACATATATAGTGGATAATTTTAAGCCTCTCTTGGCTCCAAATAAAATAGACCATTAGTTTCATCCTTGCTTGCTCCCAAGCGCCAAGAGCAATTGCTCGTGTGAGTGAACTAATCTTGCTTGCTGACATCATCATTTGCTAATCATTATGCCACAAACCATAATAGCATAACTATCTAATAATCTCACAAAATAAGCAATCGATTGAAAAACACAACCACAGTTTGCACGATTCAAGATTCCAAACATAGGACCTATTAGTACCTCTTGTGATAGGCATATATAACGGAATCCACCATGTGCGCCTCATATGAAGTGGTTCAAGATCACTACCTTTTGCGCAACTACCTCTCTAAAAACATTCTTGTGACCAATTTACGTTTATTCAAGATGCACCTAACAAGCGCATTAAATCTTACAAGGGACAAATTTATACATTACCAGTAGATTATCCTATCCACAGTCTAATGAACAAGGTCAAGGTCTAAACTACTCAGTTGACCATTTACAAAAGATAACACTCATCATGCCGAATATGCCCACATAGCCTACTTCAAGCTCCCACAACAAAAAATCAAGGAATATAGGTCATCTATTTCTTCTAGAGACAATCTGAGGATTCACTCAATGGCTTAGGATCTAGCTTTTATTGATAGGTAAGTTAATGTGTTTGCAATTTCACGTCTAGAATCATTTTAGGATATTTCTTATGTAAGTCATCAAAGACAATCTGAGAATTCTCCCAAGGATCGTACATCTGAGCATATAAAGTACAATTGAGCATATAAATTACATCACCCATGTCCATCATGTCTAAAAGAAAGGATTGCCAACCCTAGGTGGCAACAACCTTATAAATTCCCATCTCATAATGACTAAGTAAGGAAAAACTTATTTTAGACCATTGATCATGCCTTAGTAGTCTTCATCGATCATCGTTGGCCTATCATGACTTGATGAAATCTAAGAACCACTATTTGGATTACTATTTTAGGCTGTAAAAGATTTATTGGAACTAGCAATCTTTTTGCGCTCTTAACTTTTCTCCATAAAAACAGAAGGTAAATCCCTACAAATTTACTTATCCAATTCTTCAATGAGAAGTTGGGTCACAATGTCCACAAAGTAAAGTTCTGAACTCATGTTGTTAATCATGTTGTTTAATTTTGATGATCTCTAAAATATTATTCGAAAAATTTAGATTTTTTAATATGCATATTCTATATTATTTGACACAAAATATTATCTGTTTAAAATATAGGTTGTATGATATATTTGTTATAAATACTATTTAAATGAAATATTTTGAAAATATCACTATTCACTTTTTGACAAAATTGATTGATTGGTTGGCTGGTCACTATTCACTTTTTGACAAATTTAAAATTGATTAATTGTATTATTTTGACAAAATTGATTGATTGGTTGTATTATTTTGACAAATATGATATTATTGAATTGCTTCCTTTTGATATACTCACATAGGAAGATTAGTTATTTTTATTTGAGTGTATTTATAATCTCTTCAATAATTACAAAACTTTTAGAAGAGGTATACATAAATACACATTTGATATAATATAAAAAGAAATGGTTGCGAAATTGCAGTATATTTCACATGTTGAAGTTTGAAATTGAAATATTGTAGCTACATCTGTATATAAATTAATGTGAACTTTGCAAGCACATTTTTTTTTACCTCATTTCTTTATATATATATATGCACATAATATATATTAGTCAAAACTCACATGTTAGTAAGTTTTGTTCAATTTTCAGCCACAACGTTTGATAAAAGGAAAGGGTGCCACATGATGAAAAGTTAAAAACAAATAGATGTCTCGTGATTTGTCAAAGGAGCGTTTGCCTCTCCAACGGGTATATCTTTGGGTATAAATAAAAGTGTTTTGTGTGAAGAAAAATCAAGAACTTAAAGAGAAAAATTTGTGTGCTCCAAAATTTTAAGTGTATTGTATTTTGCTATTTCACTTTCAGATCTAAGTGTAGTCTTTGTTCTTACACTTTCATATCTACTCTTTGTAAGAGAATTATTGTAAAAGAGGGTTGAGTACCTGTTATCCTTATTTGTCATTATGTGAAGGAATTTTGTAAGAGTGGGGAATTTATTGTTGAGTGAGGCTCAATAGATAAAAATAAGACTTGTGCAAAATCAACAAGCTTGGTGAAGTCCCGGTGGTGTATTGATTTATTTTGATAGTAGAGAAATTCTCAAGAGGTTCTTTGGGGAGTGGACGTAGACCCGGCGTGCCGAACCACTATAAATCTCAATGTTTGTTTTTCTCTTCCTATCTCTCTTACTTTTATATTGATAATTATTGTTCTGTTTTTTATTTGTTAAATTTCTGAACATTGTGTTTATTATTTTTTTTAACATTGCAAAATTTTTTAATAACCCAATTCACCCCCCTTTTGAGTTGCCCACCTGGGATTACAATTGATATCAAGGAATCTAGGGACATCACAATGATGACATGGGCGTAGTTTAGAAATCTATTCTTAAAAAAGTATCTTCTGGATGTGATCAAACAAGAAAGGATTCAAGAATTTCAGAAGCTACAACAAGACACAATAACTCAATATGTAGTAAATGCTGAAGGAAAGGCACGAAGATTCGAGTGGGGCCTAGACCCTATAATTAGAGAAATGGTCTTACCTCAACGACTCTAAACATATGATAAAGTAGTAGACATTGCCTTAGCTGGAAAATAGCTGACGCAAAGAGGATTTAGAACAAAAGGAAAGAGAGTCAATCATTTGTAGGACCGCGGAGAAACCAAAAGGGAAACGTGGCACAAAAACCTTATTTCAGGCTGCCACCACAGCAACCATAACAACAAAATTTGAAGAAAATTTTTCAGGAAAGACTAGTAAGGCTGATCCAGTGCTATCATTGTCAACAGATAGGACATAAGAGGTTCGGATGTCCTCAGCAGGACAGAGATCAAGAAAAACACTTAAGACAACAACCATGGGTAATTAAGCCAAAGACTGCTAAACAACAAAATTTCAAGGTGAAGGATATTAGGAACCAAGCCAAATTAGCACTTTATGATAAGGGAACACAAGGTCAGCAAAGGCGTAGTGAAGAATGGAGGAATATGATGAGGAAATGTTACAAGTGTAATAACCCCGATCCGTAACTAGCCACTAATCAGTAATTAAGGAAGTTAATCGAGTGGATAAAATGAATAACGGGATTAATGTGTTAATTGCATAATATCTGGCTGTCTATCTGTTGACTGTTAAATTATCTGTTTATGTTTTATGGTTTAAACTGTAAATTGAAGGCCTTATCAGCGGCCGAATCTGAAATCGATTAGTGTTTAATGATCATTAGGAATTATGTGATTTAATGGTATATTTAAGTAAAATGTGATTTGGTATGACTAGATTTGATTAATTAAGTTAAATGTCTAGAGTTCGACTTATTTACCTTTTTGCCACCCTAGTGGCCCACTTCATACATAAACACTTTGAGCCTTATTTCATAACATTTTCATCAGCCATTTTGTGAATTAAAACCGACTAGAGAGAGAGGGAAATAGGAGGAGTTAGCTTCTTCAAGAACATTGCTGAGAGAATTGGAAGATTGAAGGAGTTCTACAAAATTGAGCCTCTAGACTTTGAATTGAAGACCTAAGGTAGAATATTCATCCCTCCATTTATGTATTTCAGTGTTATCTTGCATGGTTCATGAAGATTTGAGGTTTAAAGTCAAGATTTAAGTTGAAGGAGTTGAATAGTGAGCTAAATCATGCATGCATGTGCATATCATGAAGTTTCAAGTTGTTTTCATGGAGATTCTTGCATGCACGTCCATATTATTGCCTTAGTCCATGAGTTCATCTTGTTTTCCATAAAATTATCAAGTTTAACTATGTTTTGGAGGGTTTGAATTCAAAGAAATCCTTGCATGTTGTGTTCATAAACATTCTTCATGATTTAAGTTGAAAATGTGAGTTTTTAACAAACCCTTGGGCCATGATTTTATGAAATGATCCATAATTCTTCATGTTTTACAAGTTTACTTTGTTATTCCAAGTTTTGGGGCCCAAGAGAGGTATTTTGGATGGTTAAACTCGAGTTTTGAACATAGAGATGCAATCTGGAAATTCCAGAAATTTCATCTACGCTCGAGCGAAGGATTTCTCGCTCGAGCGACCACTCTACGAGCGTGCACTCCGCTCGAGTGACCAAAAGTCCGCTCGAGCGTGAATTGCGAGCTCCCAGAAGTTTCATACTATTTGCAGATAGCTCGAGCGAAGGTATGTGCGCTCGAGCGACAGTTCACATTGTTTTGCATGTCCGCTCGAGCGATGAAGTATGCGCTTGAGCGGAGTTTCATTTCCGCATGTCCGCTCGAGCGAAGAAACATACGCTCGAGCAAGGGCCTAGAATTCTGAAATTTTGCCTAAGTGTTCCAAGGCATGTTTTGACATCCTCATTGCATCTTAGGCATTCTTAAGCCTTAATTAAGCTATAGTAATGAGGTTATGGATTAGGAACACACTAAGTAATAAATGTGCTAAGTTAAGAGAATGCAAGTGTATGTGTGTTCTAAGCCACGTGATAAGAAAGAATAAGAACTAACGTATTGTAAGCTAAGCCGTGTTGGCCAAGTACAAGTGTAATGATAAGATCCATTGGTGTTATGTGCTTTTGTGTTTGTAGGTCAACGTCCGAGGATTGATTGACTGCTTACTGGAACCACTGTGAGTAACGTTATCGTAAAGATACGTTTATATGAAATTATGTTCCAAATGAAATATGATATGCTATGATTTCTGAAATGATATCTGTTTATGTGAACGAACATTCCAAGTTTGAAATCTATTATGGCATCCATAGATAGTCCCAAGTCATGGGGGACAGCATGAAAATGCGGGTCCATGACATACAAGTAATTACGAGATTTCGTTAGCCACTTCATTGTGGTGATATGTGTTTAATCGGTATCCGGAACCAGTTACTCTAGTCGGAAGACGTTCTGTTCTATTCTGTGTTCTATGGGATATGCCATTATTATATTCTAATATGACTATGATTATGCTATGATCTGTTCTGTACTTATGAAATGTTCGGAATTCATTCATTAACCCCTTTACCTTAATGTTATTCACTGGGCTTTAGCTCACTGTTTGTATATATATGTATATAGGTAAGCACTTTGGAGTTCGAGCCTAAAGGTTTTTGTAGGGGACTGTGTTTCTATTGTCAGCCAACTATTGCGCCTCACGAGGAGGTTCCCGAAGTGTCTTGGGCTCTGTAATAACCCTCATCACTAATTACCGATTAATAACCGATTACTGCTAAACTGAGACTGATTATGACTAATAATCGAGTTGATCGAAATACTGAACTGACAGACTGAAATCTGAAACTGATTGATTGACTGTATCTGTTTAAATGCATTTCTATCTGTTGCCTGTTTAATTATCTGTTCATGTTTTTATGTTTAAACTACAAATTGAAGGCCTTATCGGCGGCCGAATCTGAAATTGATTGATGTTCTGTGTTAGTTAGATTTTATGTGATTTTATGGTGTGATAATCTGAAAACTGATTTGGTATGATTAAATTAGATTAAAATAAGTGAAATTGCATTGTTGCACTTATTTATATTTTTGCCACATTAGTGGCCCACTCAATATAACATATTAGAGCCTTTGTACACTTGATCAAAACATTTTCTCCAGCCCATTTTCTTGTTCTTGCTGACTAGTGAGAGAGAGTGAGAGGAAAAGAGTGATTTCAACTTGCTTCACCTTGTATTGCTTGAAAAATTGAAGATATTGTAGAAGTGATTGCATATTTGAGCTCCCTTCTTGAACTACAAGACTTGAGGTAGATCCATTGTCTTCTTGTTTATGTTTTGAGTTGATTCTTGCATGGTTTAGAACAAAGTTGAAGCCTAGAGCCAATTTATGGCTCAAATTGTTGTCTTGGAGCTTAATTGTTGCATGCATGTATATATATTGAAGTTTTGAGGTTGTAGTTTATAATTCCTCACATGCATGTCCATGTTTTGAGAGTAGACCATGATTTCATCTTGTTTTGAAAAGAATTGGCTCATTAGAGCATGTTTTGAATCTTGCAAATTGTTTAAAGTTCATGCATGTTCATTTGAGACCTTGTCTATGAAATTTGGTTTGAAATTGGATTTAATTGGAACACCCTTGGGCTTTGATTTACCAAATTGATCTTTGAAACATGTAATATTATGAGTTTTGAAGTGTTTTCCAGAAAATTAGCCCAAGAGGATCGAATTTGATGCATTTAAACTTGTTTTGAGCTTGGAAGTTCAAATTTGGAAATTCCAGATTTTGGAATTCGTGCTCCCAGTACTTTGCACTGTATTACTGTCTGCTCGAGCGGGGTAATTGGCGCTCGAGCGGGACCTTGTGTCTTGCGCTCGAGCGGCTATCGAGCGCCCAATCGAGCGTGATTTTTGAGCATCCAGCACTTTTGACTGTTTTGCATGTCCGCTCGGGCGTGGGAAGTGACGCTCGAGCGGGAACCGTTGTCTGCATGTCCGCTCGAGCGGGGAAATCTGCGCTCGAGCGGGACTCTATTTTCTGAAAATTCTGAAAATATTTTCTGAGTGCATCTTTGCATCCTCATTCCATCCTAGGCATTCTTAGGCCTAGTTTAAGGCATCTTAATGAGGGTATAGATGTAGAACACACCGAGGCAAGTTAGGGATTAAGTTATTGTCTTTCCCAACTGTGTAGCTTAGTGTGTGTGTTCAATCTGTTACTGTGTAGGGTTGGCTTCCATGGAGACGCTCTAGCTTACTGTAGCCCAGAACTCTGTGAGTAACAACTGTGTAAAGATATGTTCAAAAATGACTATCTTCTGAACAATTGAACTGTACTGTTTTCTGAACTACTACTGTTAACTGAATGAATGTATGTCCTATATTCTGAACTGTATTGTGGCATCCTTAGCAACTGCTGTTTACTGTTACTGTTATAGAGATCTCTGTCGGTTCCCTCGTTGGAACCACTACTGTTTACTGATTGATGGCCATCATTTACTGTTCGGTCTTTTAAGACCTACTGTTTACTGTTATGCTAATGGATGTACCACATATGACTGTTTACTGTACTGAACAACTGATATACTGATTGAAATGAACTGTTTTCACTACTGTAAGGACATTCATTCTAAACCCCTTTACGCTTTATGTTATTCACTGGGTTTTAGCTCACTGCTCATATATATATGTAGGTGTACAGGCACCAGACCGCGGCTAGGGGCGTCGGGGTAAACTCCAGTTTTGTCAAGCCAACCACTGTGCCTCACTGCGAGGTTCCGAGCCTGTCTAGCTATGGCTTAGGGGTGTTTTAATTTCCCCCATCTGTCTCCATAACTGTTTTGTAATCTGTATAGACTGTTACTGTACTGTTTAATAGGGATTAAGTCCCAATTCTGAATGATTGTGTATAATGTACATACCGTTTTGTCACTGACTGTATATAGGTGAGAAAAATCTTTTTGCATACAGACTGTCACAGCTCATTGGACATTGTTTATTTACTGTATTGGCTTCCGCCATGCCCCTGTACTCTGTATTACTGTATTACTGTTAAGCAGGCCTTTGGTAATCTCGGATTACTGACCGGTTACGGTGCTAAACCCATAGGGGCCGGTTTGGGTCGTGACAGGCTCAAGTTTTGATTGGTTCTGTGTATGCATGAGATTTTATTTAGTTATGTTGGCTGTACTTGTGAATCTGTAATGTGTGTGGTATAATGTGTGGTTGACTATCATATGTGTATGTAAAGTTTTAAATATTCTGCTTCATGTAAGTCAACACAGCTCATTGGACATTTATATTTATGTATCTGCTTCCGCTAGCCCCTTATCATATGCTTATCTATTCAGATGCCTTCGGTAATCCAAGGATTACTGGCCGGTTACGATGCTAAACCTAGAGGGACGGGTTTGGGTCGTGACAGAGTGGTATCAGAGCACGAGTTATACCGCACACACGTGTCCATATGAGCTATAGGATGTCCTAGAAATGAAATAGAGACATTGCATTATCATGTGTAAGTGTATGAACATAAATGAATTGAAATGGAACCTATATGCATGACCAAAGAAGTTAAATGGAATAACATGTCATGAGAATTTCAAATACCGAATGTGAAATCCGTAAGAACTTTCCTTGTATTGATAAGCACCCTGTTTCTGTATAGATCAATGGAAATGACAAGAAATGTAGACGAATTTGAATCTTCTGAAGCTAGAATTAGCCGGTTAGAAAGAATGGTTGAGGCCTTAACCGAAAATCTAAAACAACAGCAACAAGGGCAAATACATGTGCCTGAACCAGCTAATTATGATATGATAACACTGACACAGAAATACAATAAAATGAAACCACCGGAATTTCTGGGGGGTATTGAACCGTTAAAAGCCGAGGCTTGGGTTTTAGAAACTGAGAAAGTATTTGAGGTATTTCCGTGTACTGAGGCACATAAAGTTTTGTTGGCAACATTCACACTTAAAGAGGAGGGTAGGAGATGGTGGATGTTAGTCCAAAATGAGAATGAGGGTGTAACATGGGATAGATTTAAAGAAATTTTCTTCGAAAAATATTTTCCCTAATGCATCCGGGATAGGAAGGTATCCGAATTTATTCAACTAAAACAAGGCAAAATGACTGTGGCTGAATATGAAACAAAATTCACCGAACTGGCCCGATATGCACCCCACATGATAGACACTGACTACAAAAAGGCTAGAAAATTTGAAGGTGGGCTTGACTTAGGTGTGTTTGATCGAGTTGGCGTCTTAAAATTACCAAAGTATATGGATGTTCTTAATAGGGCCTTAATGTCCGAGGCAAACATAGCAGCCTTGAAAATATCAAAATCAACACCATCAACTGAATCCGAAAGAACAAAACAGAAGAAACAAAAAGTTGAAATGACAAGTAATTCGATGGTCAACGTGAACGAGAAATCTGGGGCAATAACTGTGAACAAAGAGAGTTGGGGCAGTAATGTGAACAAAGATATACCTGTCTGTAGAGAATGTGGGAAACAACATTGGGACATTTGTCGCCGTCTGTCAGGAGCTTGTTTTAGGTGTGGTCAGAAAGGACACTTGGCTAAATCTTGCCCGCGAACTCATCTGAACAACAATAAGCCTGGATCTACACCCTAGTTCCAGAAAATGCTCAGAACACTGAAATGACTAACGCAGGTATTACCCTAACCATGTGTAATTGTTTTTATGGAAATTTGTGTGTGAATCATACGTTTCTCAACTCGATATAGATTGTGGACATATTAGTTGGGTAATTTAAATTGTTAGAATTATGAACCCATGTTAATTGGACCTTGTGAACTTAACGAATTACCTGTTCTTTGGAAATCATTGGAACTTGTGAACAATGGGAATTTGTCGGGTTAAATCTTTGTACCATATTGCGAAAGTTTTATATGAACAGTTACGTGTGACCTTTTGAACTATACTAGAACTATTGAACGTGGGAACGCATTGTGATTGACTTTAACTTGGGGAATCTGCATAACCGTGACTGGAATTGAACCGTTATATATCGACTGACATCATCGAATGATTAGACCTGTGATCTCGAATTGTATATATGAATCAGTTACGTAGAGAATTTCTGAAATTGAGAACCTATGTCAGTTGGAAAGAATGAACCTCTGCTTATGAATTTGCGAACGAATGCCTAAACGGTAATTGATCCTAGACTCGTATCTGTAAATATATATATGTCCTCGCTTGTGAGACTATTAGAATGGATGGGATTGAACTGTGGTTAATGAACATTTTGAAATCTACTGGTTGATATGAACTATTATAACCGACCCATTGAACTATGCTTGAACTGTTAAATATGGAGATATACTAGTATTGACTGTATATAGAACGTGTTTGAACTCACATATATCTATACCTATGCATGGAATGTTGGTTAATTACATTTGTATCTAGACTGAGTAGACGTATGACTGGTTGCCTTAATTATTATATCTGGGGAAATTGTTTGTGTTCATCTGTACATAGAATTTGTGAATCTGTATTGGGAAGGTTATTAGACTCTAGACATGTACATATATTGACTATGATGCCTACTTTTGATATGAACATGTGAACTCACGTGGGAAATGTAACATTGTATATGACCTAAACTCTTCGATATGAACTACTGGGATACATAACTCCGATGTGGTTTGAGAACCGAAGAACCTAGAACAACTATAGAACTACTGACTATGCACCTAAGCTAATGGAGTAAGAACTATAGAATTAATGTACCTCGTTGGAAATAATGAGGCTAGAACTTTTACCTGATCTAATCTGATAGAACTGTAGTTTGATGAGACCCTTGTTTGACTGATAGAACTTCTGTTTGATGACTCACGCTTTGAACTGTTACTTGATATGACTGGGTAGAACTTCATCTGAGATGATCGGGTAGAACTTTCATTGATTTGATCTGAGGAGACCCTTATTGAGAGCTACTGTATGATTTGATTACATTATAGGGGATTGTGGATTACTTATTATTGAATGACAGAACTGTATTGCTAAGGAGACTAATCGAATGAAAATTTGAATCGATCTTGAACACTTAGGAAGAATGTGAACCGTCAGTAGCAGACTATGTGACTACGAAATCTGGTACCTTATGCTTGGGAGATATGGGAATACCGTATAATGACACGTGTTTAAATTGCGCCGAAATTACCATTACAACCTCGAATTTGTTTGACAAAGAGAATGATTACTTCTGTGTTGTTGTATTTTAAAACTAATGGAATTTGTTGACAGCAGACTGGTTTGATTATAAACTCTGACTATCTAGAAGTATATGTAATCAGTATGACTGCTTCCGTATCGACACATAGTACGATTGAATATGTGAAAACTGAGGTTGATGAATAGTATATGAATGATTACTTCAGAATTCCGTTTACTGCAATGGGGTCAACGTACGAAATTACTTTGTATTCCTGATAACTTCAGGATGACCTGGACTGACTGTGATGGATTACCGAATTGAGAACCAAATTGAATAAAGACTGAATGATTGACTCGGAAATGAATAAATCGAACCTCTATAACTTAAAGGGGGAAATTACTTATGAAAATGAGACCAGTGTAAATCTACAACCCCGATAAGTGCTTGATATGAGTAGTTGTAGACGTCCCCGAACGTCCGGGGAGGATGAATCCCGTTCTGTTCATTTTGTGGGTCTACTACAGTTCAGACTCAAATTGTCACGGTTCTTAATCTGAACCAAAGAGTCCAAATCCGGCAAATCGTTTTGGAAAACAGATTTTTATAAAGAAGTGCCAAACATGGACTACTTTGCTAGATACAGAGTCGCCACCTAAATATTTTTTTATGGGGAAATTTAGGAAACCCTGACTCGGTGCCAAAGGCCACGTGTCCGTCATCACCAAAGTTGCCTCGGCTCGGGAACTTGGGTACGATTGGGGAAGGTCAGCTATGAGCACCCCCTCTCGCCCGATCCGAAGATCAGCCTCTACTAACCGTGATATCTTATTTTGAAAACATTACGCGTTCTTATTCCGGTTATTAGCCTAGAATTACTATGTTATGCACACAGCAAACAAGTATAGACCAAATCGCCTAAATTGGAACAAAACATTTCATGTTTGTTTTGATGATGGTTTGCTACTCGCAAGTAGGCTAAAGATGCAGGTTTTGCCACCCTCAAGTGGGCTTTAGAAAAGATGGTTTTGCCACTATCTAGTAGGCTTAAAACTCGCGTTCAATGCATTGTTCCAATTTAAACAACTCAACCTCCACCCACAGGCATTCACGCAATTATAACACATAAATAGCTAGCCTCATGGTAATCATGCTATTATGGCAACACTCACACGCATGCGGTATGCTAAAGCATAAAAGCTTACCTAGTACTCCAAGCCAAAACAGAAACTAGTTAGTAATCATATGCATGATCCTAGTTCATGTTAAGGTGGCTAATGCAACACATGCAAAATGCAACTATAATAGGCTCGGCTATCCTAAAGATGGCATGTGAAATTCTGCAACTAACAAGTACTCAACTTGGAATTAAAATACAAGTGCAGTTAGCATGATGTGCCGAGCCCGGTGCATGTAAGACAAATGAATGGATGCACGCATGCATAGCATAAGGTATGCTAAATTAAACATGACCTAATACTAACCATCAAAAGCAGGTAAGTAAAAGGGAGAAAGAAGCGGGGGTTGGAAGACATGCACACACGCACCCACACTTATTACAATTCGCCCTTGCTCGGAGGGACCAAAAGAATATACAGGCCAAATAATAAATCAACTATCCTAGCTAATTAATTATTACAGACACTTAATTAATTAACGAAATAAATGCAGACAGAAGGTGGCCGCAGCCCTACCTCGGGATGCGTGGATGATGCATGCTTGATCTGTCTCGCCCGGAAACTTGCTGCCATAGCACTGTTGCCTCTGTTTACACTGCCCTGCCCCTCTGAGGATCACACAAATTTCCAGAACTGCTTTGAATCACTGCCTGAGTGTCCTGGAATGTCACTAGCCAGAACACAATTCCACCGGCCATGGGAATGGTACTATCGGCCAAAACTTGTGCTATCGGCCAAACATGTTTTGCCGGTCGGCACTCAACACTGCCGGTCGGCCAATTCTTCCTGCTGAAACCTGCAGTTGACAGCAGTAGAGGGCAAGCAGTGTATGGCATGGAATTTTCAAGCAAATGTATGCATGGACACACTCCCTATCATGCAATGGACTCAAGGGAGTATGGCCCTCTACCATCGGGCCATCAATTGTGCATTTCGATGTATGATGGCCTAAGAGGCCAAGTTTGCAACTTCAATGTAAAATGTATGCAACAAAAGAGATGAGTGCTAACACCCTATCATACTGAGGTCAAGGGCATCGAAGACCGAGGATTGAGGCGTGTTTCGTCATTTTGAGTACGAACACTTCTCAATCCTCATGCTTGGTTTGACACCTCAAACCAAGCAAAATGTAATGCAATGTGTGCCATATACAATGCAAAGTGATGCAACTCATGCAAGGCAATATGAACATGCTAAGCTAATGCAACATGACCCTATCTAACCATGCAAGCTAGACTAATGCAATATGGACATATCAAGCACACAACAAGACTATGTAATGCCATTAGCTAAACATGTAAGCATGCGAAAATGATACAATGTAAACATGCAACCAATGCAATGCAACATGCAAGCATGCAAAGTATGCAAAGATGGACTTATACTAAAATGAGAGGACCTCAGCCCATCCCAAAGCAGTGGCCTAAAAATGATGTAAGAGAGCACAAATTATGCATGCAAGCATGCACACACCAAGGTCTATCATCTAAGCATGGAAGGGGGCCACTCTAAGCATACCTAAAGGCAATATACTTGGGCGTTAAACACTCATATTAAACCATGAAAAGCATGCAAAGGATGGCGCCAAAACATGCTAGGGAATGGATGTGAAAAAGGAAGCATTCAAGGCCACAAAAGGGAGTATTCTACCACAACCACCCCAACCACTCATGGCATGAACTAAAAACCAAAAATAGAGTTTCCATGCATCAAAATATGCCCCAAAACTCACTGATATGGCAGCCCAAATGACTTAAACACAAGGCATGCATTATGACCCTTTCCAAGGCACAAAAGAACAACCCTTCAAGGCAAGAAAGTGATGATGAATGTAAGAATTACTGGCCGGTTACGATGCTAAACCTAGAGGGACGGGTTTGGGTCGTGACAACAAGTGTGGCCAACCAGGACGTTTTAAGAATAAGTGTCCTCAACTCGCTCAATCAAGATATCAGGTAAAAGGAACGGGAGCAAATACGCAAGGGATTAGCCGTCAGAAGCCATGGACAAATATAACAAGCTGGTCGAGTATATCAGTGGGTAGGAAACAACAAGAGGCCTAGGCTCAGCAGTAGTTAGAGGCCAATCAACAGAGCATTCACACTACAAGCAGAAGAAGATCTCACTGCGCTGCATCCAAAGGACAAGTAAGGTGCCGCAAGTAGACTTGAAGAACTGCAAAAAGAGCTTAAGGAAAGTAAAACTAGGACAATAGTTAGGACCCTCTTTGAAGGACTTTTTGTAATCCGAGCATAAGGTGTAAATTCCCCTTAATTAATCCAAGTCTTGGTACTTTTACACTCGTCTCATAATTCTTAAGTACATGTTTTATCCATCACATCCCTCGTAACTATGCTATATCGGACCATTAGAACTTGTATTTGGACCCTTAGAAATTGAATGTACGACAATTCTTGACTCCTGAAGAATGAAGATACTCGACATCAACCTCATCCTAGAAATAAATTTGTTACTTGTACCTTAGCTATTATCGAAAGTTGCCAAAAGAAGGAGATGACTTACCCATCCAACAGAATGCTTTTATTATTTAAGGGGGATAGATTAATGTCACGACCCAAACCCGCCCCTATAGGTTTAGCATTGTAACCGGCCAATAATCCGTGGATTACCAAAGGCCTCTAAATAGATAAGCACATAATAAGGGGCTGCGGAAGTAATTATACAAAATAGACAAGGTCCAATAAGCTGTGATAACATACATGGGACAAAAGATTTCAAAACTTGCATATACATAAGCGTGCCGGTCGAAGGACATCAATATTTACAAACATTTACAAAAGTGTAGTTCCCAGGACCTGACTTTACAAAACGGACGGAGACTAGAATAAGTACAAAAACAGCCATGTAACTCGACTTCGATCGGAACCTCCTCGGGAGGCACAACGGTTGGCTGACAAAAATAGAAATGAAGGCCGTCAACTCTGGCCCTGATCACGCGCCGGCTCACCTACATATATAATATAAACTGTGAGCGAAAGCTCAGTGAACAATAACAGAGTAAAGGGGTTTCAATGAATGAGTCCGTACAGATTCAGAAATCATAATTTAGTTTCGTATCAAATTCATAATTTGTCCAAATCATATACAGAAATCATGAGGTATGCTTAAGTGTACATGATACATCCATTAGTATTAACAGAGCAGATACAGAACAGATGCAGACACGTGAGGGTTATGAATAACCAATTCCATAAAGGAACCTCCGGATCCAGGTAACAGAGAGTAAACACGCTGAGCCCCATGACAGAGCCTCCGGTATGGGTAACAGAGTGCAGACAGATTAAGTTCCATGATGGAACCTCCGATACCGGGTAACAGCCAACAGATATCACATGATGCTAAGGATGTCACGAATACATATTAGAAATTGGACAATCATTCATTGTACAGAATATAGCATATCAGAAAACAGATCTTATTTTATCACACAGAAAATAAATACAGTTGAACATAACTTTACTAAGTTATTACTCACAGTTGGCCTTGAGACAGATAGACGGAGCAGATTGGTCAAACAGTATGCGGTACGTGACCTATATAACACATAGCAGTCACACACTTGAAACACACGTTCTAATTGTACGTAACTTATTTCGTTGGTTCTTAGTGTGTTTCTAACCCTTAATCCTCATTATGGAGTCTTAAACATGGCCTAAGAATGCCTAGGATAGAATGAGGATGCAAGAATGCATTGGAAAACATTTCTTAAAACTTGCTGAAAATAAGGTCCACGCTCGAGCGTGGCTTTCTCTGCTCGAGCGGACATGCAGACAAAGAAGCTCCGCTCGAGCGTGACTTTCCCCACTTGAGCGGACTGTAAACTCTTAAAAAAAGTGCTGGATGCAAGATTTTCACGCTCGACGGACGCTCGACCTCTGCTCGAGCGTGAGACTCAGAACCTCGTTCGAACGTGAATCCCCTCGCTCGAGCGGATTGCAAAACACACAAACTTCTGGGTATATGCATTTCACGCTCGAGCGTAACCCTTGACGCTCGAGCGGAAGTGCATGTACTCAGAGTGCACGCTCGAGCGTGAAGTTTCCCGCTCGAGCGTGGATCAAATTTTTGGAAATTCCAGATTTGATCACCAAGCTCAAATTCAACCCCAAAAGCATCAAACTCAGTTTTCTGGGCCCAAAACTTTGGAAAACACTTAGAGACTCATAAAACAACATGTTTAAAGGATCATTTCAAGAAATCATGGCCCACAAGCATGCCAATTATGCCCAAACTCAACTTAAACTCAAAATTAATTCATGAACACTACACGCATGTACATTTTTGAGCTAAGGCTCTCCAAAACATGATCAAATGCTACTAAATGACATGAAACTCATTGTGTTTCCAAAATTAGAGTGAACTTAACACATGCATGAAGGAATTCTTGAAAATTAACCTTCAAAATGCTATGAAACATGCATGCATGCATGGATTGATCTACTTCCCTACTCCTTAAGCTTGATTCTCACATTTTATAGCTCAATATACTGAAATTTATGCATGAATTAATACAACTTCAAGGCTTAAGGCTTGGTTCCATACCTTAGATGATCTATTGGGCTTTAGGTACTAGAATCTTGAACAAGATGAGCAAAGCTTCAAATTTTCTTCTAGCAATTCTTTCCTTGAATTCAATTTTTGAACTAGGACCCAAATCCCTCAATTCTCCCTCTCTCTCACGTTGGGCATCAAGAAAAAGAAGAGTGAAATGAAAACATAACCTTAGTGGGGTCTAAATGGCCTATTAAGTAACAATTGGTCAAAATTAATCAAATGGCATTATTTTAATCCAATTTAATCGTTCCGAACCGAATTTTAATTAAACCTACCATAAAATTCTATAAATCCTAATTAGCACATAACTGAAGTCAATTTCTGATTCGAACGCCGATAAGGCTTTCAATTCGTAATTCTAAACTAAACATGAATAGATCTTCCTACACCTAACAGATAAAAACACAACAATGCAACACACACATCCAGTTTAATTCAGAATTTCACCTTAATTGCTAATTAGGCATAATTAATCACGGATTATTGTTAATCAGAGGTTGGGGTTGTTATAGTCTTCCCTCCTTAAAAGAGTTTGGTCCTCCAAACTCGAATTACCTTCACTCTGGAACAATATTGGGTCCAATGGGAACAAATCTGGATATCTCTTCATTATGTCTTCTTCGGTTCCCCAGGTTACATAGGTTCCTCCGTGGTTTTGCCAATCAACTTTTACCAACGGTATTTCTTTGTTTCTCAATCTTTTGATCCTGCGGTTCACAATCTGAATAGGTCTTTCCTCGTAGGTGGAATCATCTTTCAAAAGCACGTGTGTTGGCTCAATGACGTGGAGTGGATCCCTCAGGTATTCTCGAAGCATCGAGACATAAAAACGTTATGCATGTGCTCCATTACTAGAGGCAAGGCTACCCGATAGGTTACTGGATTGATCTTTTCAAGGATTTCATATGGTCCAACATACCTTGGTGCCAACTTGCCCTTAACACCAAACCGAGTTTGACCCTTCATCGGGGTCACCTTTATGAACATATGGTCCCCAACTTCATATTCCCTATCTCTTTTCCGGACATCAGCATAGCTCTTCTACTGACTCTGTGCAGTTTTCAGATGTTGCTGGATCAGTTTCACTGTTTCGGTTGTTTCTTGCACAAGTTCCGGTCCCAACAAAAGTCTATCACCTACTTCAGCCTAACATATCGGAGAACGACATTTTCTTCCATACAAAGCTTCGTAAGGAGCCATTCCAATGCTTGAATGGTAACTGTTGTTGTACAAAAATTCAACTAATGGCAAGTAGGTCTCCCAATTCCCCTGTAAGTCTAACACACACATTCTGAGCATATCTTCCAAAGTTTGGTTAGTCCATTCAGTTTGTCCATCTGTCTGTGGGTGATACGCACTACTCAACCTCAGTTCAGTCCCCAAAGCCTGTTGCAAACTCTGCCAAAATCTTGACACAAACTTCGAATCCCTGTCAGATACGATAGATACCGGTACACCATGCAATCTCACAATTTCGTTCACATACAAGTTAGCCAATTTATCCGCATTATAAATAGTTTTGACAGGCTGAAAATAGGCAGACTTAGTTAAACGGTCTACAATGACCCAGATAGAGTCCATACCTCGAGAAGAGCGAGGCAATCCCACAATGAAGTCCATGGTAACGTGCTCCCATTTCCATTCTGGTATTTGGAGTGGTTGTAGCAAACCAGCGGGTCGTTGATGTTCAGCTTTAACCTGTTGACAATGTAGACACCTACCCACAAAATCTGCAATACTCTTTTTCATTCCAGGCCACCAAAAATTCTGTTTTAAATTGTGATACATTTTCGTGTTCCCCGGGTGCATGGCAAACTTGCTACTGTGAGCTTCGGTCATCACACGTTTTCTCAAATCACAACAATCAGGTACACAAAGACGGTTTTGAAATTTCAGCACGTCATTCTCAAACACAAATCCCGTCCTCGGCTTTGAATCAAATTCCTCTATGATCTTTTTCAAGTATTCATCTTCGCATTGTTTTTGTTTGATCTCATCAAGAATTGTAGGTTGAGCGGAAATAGCAGTTAAAATCCCACATTGTTCTCGCACATCCATCTCAATCTCCTTCTGCTCTAGGTCGTCCAGCAGTTCTTTTCGATTGGACAGCAAGCATGACAAATTTGCACTGGATTTTCGACTCAAGGCGTCTGCTACGGTATTAGCTTTCCTTGGGTGATATAAAATCTGCAAATCATAATCTTTGATTAACTCTAACCATCGCCTCTGTCTCATGTTCAATTCCCTTTGGGTGAAGAAATATTTCAAGTTTTTATGATCGGTATACACCTCACAAGTTACCCCATACAAGTAATGATGCCAGATTTTCAAAGCAAACACCACGGCTGCTAATTCAAGATCGTGCGTCGGGTAATTCTTTTCATGAAGTCGGAGTTGTCTAGAAGCATAGGCAATCACTTTTCCGTTTTGCATTAACACACACCCCAAACCTTTGTAGGAAGTATCACTGTAAACTTGAAACCCATTGGTACCATTGGGCAAAGTTAAAATTGGTGCAGTCACTAACCTGGTTTTCAACTCTTGAAAGGCTATCTCTCTTTGTTCATTCCAATCAAATGACACATTTTTCTAAGTTAGCTGGGTCAATGGCATGGCAAGCTTGGAAAAGTCTTTCACAAATCTTCGGTAGTAACCTGCAAGTCCCAGAAAACTTCTAACTTCTGTCACATTTGTCGGTTTGGGCCAGTCCACAATAGCTTCAATTTTCTGAGGGTCAACAGAAACACCATCCTTGTTGATTACATGGCCCAAAAATGCCACACTGTCAAGCCAGAATTCACATTTGGACAATTTAGCGTATAATTTCTTTTCTATCAAGGTCTGTAGAGCAATTCTCAAATGATTTTCATGTTTTTCCCTGCTTTTGGAGTAAATCAGGATATCATCAATAAACACAACAATGAATTCATCCAGAAATGATTTAAACACTCTGTTCATAAGATCCATGAAGGTAGCAGGTGCACTGGTCACCCCAAACGACATTACTAAAAATTCGTAATGTCCATATCTAGTTCTGAATGCAGTTTTCTCTATATTTTCAGCCCTGACCTTTAACTGGTGATACCCAGATCTGAGGTCAATTTTGGAAAATACTTGGGCACCTTGAAGTTGGTCAAAGAAGTCATCTATTCGGGGCAGAGGGTATTTGTTCTTGATAGTCACTTTGTTCAGTTCTCGATAGTCTATACACAACCTCAAAGATCCATCATTCTTTTTGACAAACAAGACCGGAGCACCCCAAGGTGAAGCGCTCGGACGGATAAATTTCTTATTCAACAGTTCCTGAAGTTGAGTTTTTAATTCTTTCAATTTTGAGGTAGACATTCTATAGGGGGTCTTGGAAATAGGTTGTGTTCCCGGAAACACCTCAATAGTGAATTCAATTTCTCTATCAACTAAGTCCCCAGGTAAGTCATTCGGAAACACATTAGGAAATTCACAAGCAACAGGGATAGTTTCTACATTAGTTCCGTCAGATGATGTAGTCAGTATACAACACAAGTAACTCCTACATCCCTTTCTAAGTAATTTTCTGGCTTTCAAGGCTGAAATCAGATATAGGGGAGGAACTACCCCATTCCCAGTAAAAGTAAATTCAGGCATACCCGGTGGTCTAAACACAACAGATTTACTTGCACAGTCAATGGTAGCACAGTATTTAGTCAACCAGTCCATTCCCAAAATGCAATCAAAATGATCAATGTTCAAGGGCAATAAGTCAACATATAACATCATATCGCCAATCATAATATCACATGCTAGATAAACATGAGTACACATCATAGAACCCTCAGACAGCGTAGATACGGATAACACATATGTCATAAGTTCTAATGGTCTAGTCAATTTTCGAGAGAAAGCATGCGATACAAAGGAATGTGTAGAACCAGAATCTATCAATACACATACATTTTGAGAACATATAGAGAGTGTACCTGACACCACAGTATAGGTGTTTTGTACGTCACCGGGCACTAAGGCAAACACTCGACCTTGTCTCAGAGGTTCTTTCCCAGTATTGACTTTTGTATTTGTTTTGGCTGTAGAAGCGGATCAAGCTAAACTTGCCGTACAACGGCTAGTATTCTTAGAACTGAGTGGGCAATCTTTCACTACATGACCTAACTGGCCACATCGAAAGCAAGCACCGGATACTCGGTAGCACACACCCCTATGCTTTCTACCACAATCAGTACAGACCGGGATAGACCCACTACTCTGACTCGAGCTACTTGTAGACCCCGTGTTTTGCTTCTTACTGACAAAAGACCGGCCTCTTCTAAAACCAAACCCAGGCCTCTTTACTTCCCAATCCGTTTGTATAACTGTTGGGGCCTTACTTTGTTTCATAGCGGCTATGGTGGCTTCCGCCATTAAGGATCTGTCTAAAACTTCCACATAAGTAGGCAATTTCAATACGCCTACCCGATCAAACACCTCGAGATCCAGTCCACCTTCAAATTTTCGTGCTTTCTTGTAATCAGTATCCACCATATGTGGAGCAAATCGTGCCAGTTCGGTGAATTTGGCTTCATACTCTGCTACAGACATTCTTCCATGTTTAAGTTCTTGAAACTTAGACACTTTCCGATCCCTGAAACATTGGGGAAAATATTTATCATAGAAGATTACATTAAACTGTGCCCGCGTTATATTCCCATTGCCACTTCGAATCAGTAACCACCACCTTCGGGCTTCATCCTTCAGAGTATAGGTGGCTAGGAGGACTTTCTGGATTTCAGAACAAGGAAACACTTCATATAGCTTCTCCATTTCAAGTAACCACGTCTCTGCTTTCAACGGTTCAATTCCACCATAGAATGTCGGCGGTTTCATTTTCATGAATTTCGGTGTCAAGTTGATGATGTCATTATTATCTGCTTCGGCTTGTGCCGGTGGAGGTGGAGGGGGCAAAGGTTGTTGTCTTTGCTGTTGTGTCAAGGTTTCAGTCAATACTGCAAGCATTTGTTCCATTCGGTCTATACGAGCCTCTGAAGATTCATTTACATCACTTCATCTTGCATTCTCCATGTTCTATGGAGACATAAAATGATAATAAACATAGGAATAATCTTATTCGTTTCTTTCAATTCATTTGCTCAAATTTACATACATTAAGTTTCCATATTCATTTGGATTACCACACACTCACACATGCAGATGGAATGCCCCTAACTCTTACTAGCACATCCTAAGCTCATATGGACCTGTGTGTGCGGTAGAACACGTGCTCTGATATCACTCTGTCGCAACCCAAACCCGCCCCTATAGGTTTAGCATCGTAACCGGCCAGTAATCCGTGGATTACCAAAGGCCTCTAAACAGATAAGCACATAATAAAGGGCTGCGGAAGCAATTATACAAAATAGACAAGGTCCAATGAGCTGTGATAACATACATGGGACAGAAGATTTCAAAACTTGCATATACATAAGCGTGCCGGTCGAAGGACATCAATATTTACAAACATTTACAAAAGTGTAGTTCCTAGGACTTGACTTTACAAAACGGACGGAGACTAGCATAAATACAAAAACAACCATGTAACTCGACTTCGATCGGAACCTACTCGGGAGGCACAACGGTTGGCTGACAAAAACAGAAATGAAGGCCATCAACTCTGGCCCTGATCACGCGCCGGCTCACCTACATATATAATATAAACTGTGAGCGAAAGCTCAGTGAACAATAACAAAGTAAAGGGGTTTCAATGAATGAGTTCGTACAGATTCAGAAATCATAATTTAGTTTCGTATCAAATTCATAATTTGTCAAGATCATATATAGAAATCATGAGGTATGCTTAAGTGTATGTGATACATCCATTAGCATTAACAGATCAGATACAGAACAGATGCAGACACGTGAGGGTTACGAATAACCAATTCCATAAAAGAACCTCTAGATTCGGGTAACAGAGAGTAAACACGCTGAGCCCCATGACGGAGCCTCCGGTATGGGTAACAGAGTGTAGACAGATTAAGTTCCATGATGGAACCTTCGATACCGGGTAACAGCCAACATATATCACATGATGCTAAGGATGTCACGAATACATATCAGAAATTGGACAACCATTCATTGTACAGAATATAGCATATTAGAAAACAGATCTTATTTTATCACACAGAAAATAAATACAGTTGAACATAACTTTACTAAGTTATTACTCACAGTTGGCCTTGAGACAGATAGACGGAGCAGATTGGTCAAACAGTACGCGGTACGTGACTTAACACATAGCAGTCACACATTTGAAACACACATTCTAATTGTACGTAACTTACTTCGTTGGTTCTTAGTGTGTTTCTAACCCTTAATCCTCATTGTGGAGTCTTAAACATGGCCTAGGAATGCCTAGGATGGAATGAAGATGCAAGAATGCATTGGAAAACATTTCTTAAAACTTGCTGAAAATAAGGTCCACGCTTGATCGTGGCTTTCCCCGCTCGAGCGGACATGCAGACAAAGAAGCTCCGCTCGAGCGTGACTTTCCCCGCTCGAGCGGACTGTAAACTCTTAAAAAAAGTGCTGGATGCAAGATCTTCACGCTCGACGGACGCTCGACCTCCGCTCGAGCGTGAGACTCAGAACCTCGCTCGAGCGTGAATCCCCTCACTCGAGCAGACTGCAAAACACACAAACTTCTGGGTATATGCATTTCACGCTCGAGTGTAACCCTCGACGCTCGAGCGGAAGTGCATGTACTCAGAGTGCACGCTCAAGCGTGAAGTTCCCCGCTCGAGCGTGGATCAAATTTCTGGAAATTCCAGATTTGATCACCAAGCTCAAATTCAACCCCAAAAGCATCAAACTCAGTTTTCTGGGCCCAAAACTTTGGAAAACACTTAGAGACTCATAAAACAACATGTTTAAAGGATCATTTAAAAAAATCATGGCCCAAAAGCATGCCAATTATGCCCAAACTCAACTTAAACTCAAAATTAATTCATGAACACTACACGCATGTACATTTTTGAGCTAAGGCTCTCCAAAACATGATCAAATGCTACTAAATAACATGAAACTCATTGTGTTTCCAAAATTAGAGTGAACTTAACACATGCATGAAGGAATTTTTGAAAATCAACCTTCAAAATGCTATGAAACATGCATGCATGCATGGATTGATCTACTTCCCTACTCCTTAAGCTTGATTCTCACATCTTATAGCTCAATATACTTAAATTCATGCATGAATTAATACAACTTCAAGGCTTAAGGCTTGGTTCCATACCTTAGATGATCTATTGGGCTTTAGGTACTAGAATCTTGAACAAGATGAGCAAAGCTTCAAATTTTCTTCTAGAAATTCTTTCCTTGAATTCAATTTTTGAACTAGGACCCAAATCCCTCAATTCTCCCTCTCTCTCATGTTGGGCATCAAGGAAAGGAAGAGTGAAATGAAAACATAACCTTAGTGGGGTCTAAATGGCCTATTAAGTGACAATTGGTCAAAAGTAATCAAATGGCATTATTTTAATCCAATTTAATCGTTCCGAATCCAATTTTAATTAAACCTACCATAAAATTCTATAAACCCTAATTAGCACATAACTGAAGTCAATTTCTGATTCGAACACCGATAAGGCTTTCAATTCGCAATTCAAAACTAAACATGAACAGATCTTTCTACGCCTAACAGATAAAAACACAACAATGCAACACACACATGCAATTTAATTCAGAATTTCACCTTAATTGCTAATTAGGCATAATTAATCACGGATTAATGTTAATCAGAGGTCGGGGTTGTTACACCACATCAGGAAATTGGCAATACAAGCCCTCATACTGAAGCAGCAGTGTCATTACCCATATAGTCAACAGTTCAAGAAGCGCGGGAGATTAGCTTATCTCCTTAGTCATTAATCAGGGAGGAATTCGATTCAAAATGCTATTATTAGAATAAGACCAATGGCGACTCTAGACAAAACGGAGAATAACATAAAATGAGAAGATGATCTGAATGATTTAAAAACACGTTGCCAGCACTAGAATGCAATTGCCCACAACAATTTGAGACATGAAGAATGACTGAAATTTCGACGACGAAATTTATTTAAGGGGGATAGGTTGTGAGACCCCTAACTTTTGTAAACCTTATTAGGTCCCTAAATTTTGAGTTATTATAATAAAACCCTTAATTCATTGATTGTTCGCAAATTAAACCTTAGAACCGAAAACGCATCACGGACGAACCCATACAAACCCTAATCGACCTTGGAAGCTTAGAAATCATTTCTAACACCCTAATATTAATTATTTAACTCTCAAATTTTAGATTAATCGCTCTAAACCTTAACTTCCGGTTTTCACAGTTTTCGTTCGGTTATTTACCTTTAAATTCAAAGTAAGATAATACAAACCGAATTATTTTTCCTAACACTAATTTATTAACTCTACACTTGAAATAGATACTTTAATTAACCCCAAGCCCTCACATTTTTATTAAATCACAAATTGACCCCAAACAAGTACCATTATATATTTATATATACACTTGTACCCTGAAATCTTTTTTTTAACATTGTATTTTACAATTTCCAAGATTTGTACAAAAAAAAAATATACAAAACAAGTCCATCAATTCACCATCACATGGCTAGACATCATACCTCCTAGGCTATAATCATTGTACTTTAGTACAAACAAATCCCTTGAAATCTTGGAGCAATAATGACTTTGGTACCTATAAAGATTTGCTATATATATGTGTGTACTTCTAACTAGAAGGTATTTAAATTAGCCCTAAACCTAACTAGATCATAATTAAATACATAATTAAGGTTCTAATCCTCCCCCATTCCATTACATTTAAACTAAATCAAGGCACTATTCAATTGAATTGGAACCAATGGGCATTTGGGACTTTTCACACCAAATTCTCTATAAATATACCACTCATCCCCATTTGTTGAGCACATATACACACCCACACACACACCCACACTATATTCAGGTGAGAGAAGAGAGGGAGGAAGGTGAGCTTGGTGGAAGATCGGAAAAGAAGTTTGCGAGCAATTCCAACAACTCTCAAGTAAGCCACAACACAACTCTCTCTTTCATTTTCCTTTTTCAAATACATGTTATTAGAAGTTTAAAATGGTATTTTCAGATGTGTTATAATGGTATTCTTGTGTCAAAAATGAAAGGAGTTGAGCCTTGATTCTACCCTTCTTCTATTTCTCTTAAACAGTATAAGACTACATTTTTCTCTATCAATCTCTCAAAAATTTCAAAGGCACACCTTCACCTTAAATTTTTGAGTTTAATACATATTATTTAGCATGTTTTCATCACAAGATACGTGGAAAATTTCCCCTAGCTGACCTGTTTTCTCACCAACTTTCTATTTTCAAGAACTGTGCCAGAAAAATCTATTTTGCAGCCACCTTACAAAAATTTTAGAAAAATGTATAAAAATATTCTGGACCTCCATTTTATGTCAAATCTTTCTTAAGGAGTTATCTTTCAAGGAAAATTGGTTTCATCGAAAAAGAGTGAGCGGTTTGTGAGAAAATCTGATTTTCGTAACGGTCGACGAATCTGGACAGAGCTGGAGTATTTCTAAAATAACTACAAATCTGGAAAAGCTATTCCATTTCCAAAAAATGTTCTGAAAACTAGATAAAATTCCCTACGAACCGTAGGAAGGCCGGGCTCTAAAAAAAATCTGAAGTAGCCCTTTTGTGTATAATCTTTAGGTACTACTGAATCTAGAAATTATGCTTTCATTGGTGTTTTTATGCTCTTGTGTTCATGAATATGCTTATTAATTTATGACCATGTCTCGGTATGATATTACATGTGTCATAGGTTTATGTATTTTATTTTAATCCTTCGATGGTGCTCACATTTATGCAAATCTGGAAATTATATTCTTGTGCGAAGTTATCCCCTTAACTTCACGAATATGACTAGAGCTACTTGTGCCTATCTTCATATGTGAATCTCATGTGTTGTAACTTTATTTCCTTTTATTTGTACTATTTAGTTGTTCATACTTGTGCAAAAGATGTTGTTTCAAGAGCATGTCCTAACTCTAACTTAAATTATCTAACTCAAACGGGAAACTTAATGGGTGGTAATGGGTTGCGACAACCCTCGCCACTGTTTACTGATATATCTCTGATTACTGCTAAACTGTGGTTAAGCATGTTAAGTAACTGATCTAACTGAAATTCTGAACTGACTGATTGAGTGTATTAGTTTAAATGCAAATCTATCTGTTTGACTGCTAAATGATCTGTTCATGTTTTATGTTTTAAACTGCAAATTGAAGGCCTTATCGGCTTCCGAATCCGAAACTGATTAGTGTTTTATGCTAATTAGAATTTATGTGATTTTATGGTAGATTTAATTTAAATTTGATTTGGAATGATTAAATTAGATTAAATAAAGCTAAATTACATTAGTTCAAGCTTATTACCAAATTGCCATTAGTGGACAATGCTAGGCCATTTATTTAGTCTTGATTTATATATGCTTGGCTTCACTCTTCATCACTTTTCCTAGACCATTATCGAAAGAGAGAGAGAGTTAGGAGAAAGCTTGATTTCATTTGAGAATTGCTTGGAGACTTAGAAGATTTGAAGAATTCATTGCATATTTGAGCTTCTAGACTTGAAATTGAGGCCCTAAGGTAGGAGAATCATCTTCTTGAACTTGAATTCTAGTTGTATCTTGCATGGTCCATGAGCCATTAGTGATCTAAGTCTAGAATTGGTTTTAAATTGTTGAATTGAAGCTTGAATCATGCATGCATGTGCACATTGTTGAGTTTTGAGGTTGATTTCATAGAAATCCTCACATGTATGTCTATATTCTAGCTATGGTCCATGAATTCATCATGTTTTTGAAAGTTTAGACTCATTTGATCATGTATTGGGAGCTTTGATTTCAATTGAACACATGCATGTCTTATGTACATTATGTTGATGAAGTTTTGTTGGATTTGTGTTTAATTGAACTACCTTTAGGCTTTGATTTTGCAAATTGATCTTTGAAACATGTCATATTATGAGTTTTAAAGTGTTTTCCAGAAAATTAGCCCAAAAGGATCGGATTTGATGCTTTAAATGTTGAATTTGAGCTTGGAGGTTCAATCTGGAAATTCCAGATTTTGGACCCACGCTCGAGCATAAGACTTCATGCTCGAGCGTACACTCTAAGTACATGCATCCCGCTTGAGCGGGAAAATTAATGCTTGAGCGTGAAATGCGTGTATCCAATACTTTTCATATGTTTGCAATCCGCTCGAGCGAGGGAAGGCATGCTCGAGCGAGGACTTGTGTCTCACGCTCAAGCGGAGGTCGAGCGCCCATCGAGCGTGAATTGCATGCATCCAGTACTTTTGCTTGAGTTTACAGTCCGCTCGAGCGAAGGAAGTTACGCTTGAGCGGAGATCCTTTGTCTGCATATCCGCTCGAGCGTAGAAAGCCACGCTCGAGCGAGACCCCTGTTTTCTGAAAATTTTGAAAAGTGTTTTAAAGTACATCTTTGCATTCTCTTTCCATCCTAGGCATTCCTAGGTCATGTTTAAGGCATCTTAAGGAGGATATTGATGTAGAACCACACCGAGTCAAGATAGGGACTAAGTTGTTGATTCCCAAGTGTGTAACTTAGTGTGTGTTTGTTCTGTAACTGTGTAGGGTTGGCATCCGAGGACGCTCATTAGCTGCTTATAGCCCAATGCTTTGTAAGTAAAAATGTTGTAAAGATATGTTCAATTATGAATATTTTCTGAATGATCAACTGTTCTATTTACTGAAACGTTATTGTTTAATGAATGAATGTTTGTCCTATTTGTAAATTGTATTCGTGGTATCCATAGCAAATTACTGTTACTGTACTGTTATTGCTACTGTTACAGAGATCTCTGTCGGTTCCCATGTTTGGAACCACTACTGTTTACTGATATGATGGCCATCAACTGACTGTTCGGTCTGTTAAGACATACTGTACTGTTTTGCTATTGGATGTACCACATATAATTGCTATGGTTTCTAAATGACTGATATGACTGTTTAATGACTGAAAAGACATTCATTCTTAACCTCTTTACACAACTGTTTATTCACTGGGCTTTAGCTCACTGTTTATATTTATATGTAGGTGTCCAGGCACCGGATCGGAGTTAAGAGCGTTGGGTTAGCTCCCTTTTTGTCAAGCCAACCGTCGCGCCTCACTTCGAGGTTCCATGTCAGTCCAAGCTAGGGCTTTTTGGGGTGTCTCAATTCGCCCTTTTTGCTTCTGTTTTGTAATACTGTAGAAGACTTGTACTGCACTGTTATGGTAGGGACTTGGTCCCCAACTTGAATGTCTGTATATGTCGTATGTATATACTGTTTTGGTTTTGAATGTGAATATGTTACAGAAAAGTCTTTTTGCATATAGACTGTCACAGCTCATTAGACATCTTTTATTATTGTTTTGGCTTCCGCCAGCCCCTGTACTCTGTATTACTGTCTTTACTGTTAAGTAGGCATTTGGTAATCACGGATTATTGGCCGGTTACGGTACTAAACCCATAGGGGCGAGTTTGGGTCGTGACAGACTGGTATCAGAGCGATATTAAACCACGAGTTATACCGCACACACGTGTCCTAATGAGCTATAGGATGTCCTAGAAAAGCGATTAGGGCATTGCATGAGCATTGAAAAAGTGTATGTGGCCATGACATGAATATATGTGCTCATGTGCTAAGCTGTTTAAGGCCTCGTTTGGGAACCTTCCTGTTTAGCCAAAAAGCCAAAAAGTTACTAAATTAGCCAAAAAACCAACAGCCCATATCAAAAAGTCAAAGATTCTCTTTTCTCTCTACTTTTTGCACATCTTTTCGTAAAAAGCCAAAAAGTTATCCCAAACATACTAGTTTTTTTTAGCTCATATTTTAGCCAAATAGCCAAAAAGTTACTAAATTAGCCTGTTCCCAAACGAGGCCTTAGTATGCAACTGCCTATGTTTATTACTACTGTATTGCATATAGTGAAATGGACAATGCAAGGAATGCCGATGAAACAAAATCATCTGATGCCAGAATGGCAAGATTAGAAAGAACAGTTGAACTTTTGATTGAGGCCTTGAGGCTACAATAGAACCAACAGCCCCCACCTCCTCCAGTTCAACCCGAGCACAATGTTAATGATAATATAATTGCTCTAACTCAGAAGTTCAGTAAGATGAAACCACCATCCTTTCAGGGAGGCCTTGAACCATTAAAGGCCGAAGCATGGGTGCTACAAACAGAGAAATTGTTCAAGGTATTTCCGTGTTCTGAAGCACATAAGGTGCTATTGGCTACCTTTACTTTGCAAGAGGAAGCTAGACGGTGGTGGATGCTTGTCCGTGACACCGACACTGTTATGACTTGGGCTCAGTTTAAAGAAGCCTTCTTTGAAAAATACTTTCCTCAGTGTGTCAGGGATCGAAAAGTAACTGAATTTGAACAATTGAAACAAGGTACTATGTCAGTGGCAGAGTATGCATCAAAGTTTACTGAACTCGCCAGATATGCACCACACATGGTGGACACTGATTACAAAAAGGCCAGGAAGTTTGAAGGCGGCCTTAACGTTGAAATACTTGACAGAATCAATGTTTTGAAACTACTGAAATATGTGGATGTTCTTGACCGAGCAATAATAGCTGAGTCGAATATTGAGGCACTGAAATAGACTGAAACACCGGGAACTGAATGGCGCGGTAAGAGACGAGGCTTTAAGTTCAAGAAAGGCCGAAATAATTCATCGAACAAAAAGCAGAATACAGGGTCAATAACCAGTTCCAATCAGGGGAGTGGCTCCATACCGCGCTGTTCAGAATGTGGTAAGAAACATAAAGGGGTTTGTTATAAAATCTCAAGTGCTTGTTACAGGTGTGGCAAGGTGGGCCACATGGTCAAAGATTGCCCTTCTGCTTCTCAGGGCAATAGTAAAGCTGCAGCCAGTGCCGCAGCATCAACTGTTGCTAACCCCAAAGCTACTGGAAAAGAGCCTATGAGGCAAGGCCGAGTGTTCGCCCTTGCACCGGGAGATGTACAAAATACCGAGACCGTTGTGTCAGGTATACTCTCAATCTGTGCTCAAAATGCTTATGTTCTGATTGATTCGGGGTCTACACATTCATATGTCTCGCATGCTTTTTCACGGAAATTGAATAGACCATTGGAACCCGTGAATTATTTGTTAGCTGTATCTTCACCTGTTGGAGGATCCATGACTTGTGCTTATATGTATCCTGCGTGTGAAATTATTGTTGGAGATGCGCATTTGTATATTGATTTACTGCCATTGAACATTCACCATTTTGATGTAATATTGGGAATGGACTGGTTAACAAAATATCATGCTACCATAGACTGTGTAACGAAACAAGTTGTTTTCCGTCCACCTAGACTGCCTGAATTTGTGTTTAACGGAGTTGGAGTAGTACCTCCCCCGTATCTGATTTCATCCATGAAAGCTTTTAAACTGATTAAAAATGAGTGTAAAGGGTATCTGTGTTGTGTATTGACTGTACCTACTGATGCTAAAACTGATGTGAACAATATTCCTATAGTCAGAGAATTCCCAGATGTTTTTCCAGATGATTTGCCAGGGGATTTGATTGACAGGGACATTGAGTTCACCATTGATGTGATTCCGGGTACACAGCCAGTTTCCAAAGCTCCGTACAGAATGACACCTACCGAATTGAAAGAACTGAAAGTTCAGCTACAAGAACTGTTAGACAAGAAGTTCATCAGGCCCAGTACTTCACCGTGGGGAGCACCAGTTTTGTTTGTGAAAAAGAAAAACGGCTCATTGAGACTCTGCATTGACTACCGTGAACTGAATAAGGTAACAGTGAAAAACAAATATCCATTGCCTCGAATTGATGATTTGTTTGACCAGTTACAGGGTGCCCAAGTTTTCTCTAAAATTGACCTTAGATCTGGATACCACCAGTTGAAAGTCAAACCAGAGGACATTGAAAAGACTACCTTTCGAACGAGGTATGGACATTATGAATTCCTTGTTATGCCTTTCGGAGTTACTAATGCACCTGCTGCATTTATGGACCTTATGAACAGAATTTTTAAACCATTCCTCGATGAATTTGTAGTTATTTTTATAGATGACATTTTGATTTACTCCAAAAGTACAAAAGAACATGAACATCATTTGAGAATTGCCTTACAGACCCTAAGAGAACAGAAACTGTATGCAAAACTGACAAAGTGTGAATTTTGGCTTGATAACGTCATGTTTTTGGGACATGTGATTAGTAAGGATGGCATTTCAGTTGACCCACAGAAAATTGAAGCAGTAGTGAATTGGCCTAGACCGTCTAATGTTACTAAAGTTCGAAGCTTCCTAGGCTTAGCCGGGTACTACAGAAGGTTTGTAAAAGATTTCTCCAAAATTGCTCTACCATTGACTCAGTTGACTCAAAAAGGAAAACCATTTGACTGGACCGATCAGAGAGAATCAGCTTTTCAAGAGTTAAAAACTCGACTTGTGACTGCACCGATTCTTACCCTACCCTCACGTACGGATGGTTTTACTATATTTAGTGATGCTTCTTATAAGGGTTTGGGGTGTGTTTTGATGCAGAATGGTAAAGTTATTGCATATGCTTCCCGACAACTGAGACCGCATGAAAAGAACTACCCCACTCATGATCTAGAACTTGCTGCAGTAGTGTTTGCATTGAAAATTTGGCGTCACTATCTTTATGGGGCGACATGTGAAGTGTATACAAATCACAAGAGCTTGAAATACTTCTTCACACAGAAAGAACTGAATATGAGACAACGGAGATGGTTAGAACTGATAAAAGATTATGACTTGCAAATTTTGTACCATCCGGGGAAAGCTAACACCGTTGCCGATACACTAAGTCAGAAATCAGTTGGAAATTTAGCCTGTTTACTCACCGGGCAGAAAGAACTGTTATGCGACCTTGAAAAATTTGAAGTCGAAATTGTTTTGCGTGAACAAGGTGGAACCTTAGCCGCTATTTCTGCTCAACCGGCACTGATTGAGGAAATTAAAGAGAAACAGCAACAGGATGACTTCTTGAAAAAGGTCATTGATGAACGAGAATCTAAACCGAGGTCGGACTTTAAATTTGAGAACAATGTGTTGAAATTCCAGGGAAGGTTGTGTGTACCGAATGATTCTGAACTGAAAAGACGAATTCTGTAAGAGGGCCACAATTCGAAACTGTCTATCCATCCTGGAAATACGAAAATGTACCAAGACTTGAAACTGAATTTCTGGTGGCCGGGAATGAAGAAAGAGATTGCTGACTTTATATCGAAATGTCTTCATTGCCAACAAGTTAAAGCTGAACATCAACGACCCGCAGGCTTACTGCAACCCTTACCAATACCGGAGTGGAAATGGGAACATATCACTATGGATTTCATTGTTGGTTTACCTCGCTCCAGTAAAGGTATGGACTCAATTTGGGTTATTGTTGATAGATTGACTAAATCTGCTCACTTCTTACCTGTCAAAACAATTTATAATGCAGACAAATTGGCTATAATCTATATTGATGAGATTGTTAAATTGTATGGAGTGCCTGTGTCCATTGTTTCTGATAGGGACTCGAAGTTTACCTCGAGATTTTGGCAAAGTCTGCAAACTGCATTGGGTACTGAACTGAGACTGAGTAGTGCATACCATCCTCAGACAGATGGTCAGTCAGAAAGAACCATCCAGACTCTAGAAGATTTACTGCGAATGTGTGTTCTTGATTTCCAAGGAAATTGGGAAAGCCATTTACCTTTAGCTGAGTTTACCTACAACAACAGTTTTCACTCGAGCATCGGTATGGCGCCTTTCGAGGCTTTGTATGGCAGAAAATGTCGATCTCCTATCTGCTGGGCAGAAGTTGGAGATGGGCCTTTGCTTGGGCCCAAGATTGTACAGGAAACCACCGAAAAAGTGAAACTGATTCAACAGAGATTGAAAACCGCACAAAGCCGACAGAAAAGTTATACGAATGTCCGAAGACGAGACAGAGAATATGAAGTAGGTGATCACGTTTTTGTTAAAGTGACACCGATGAAAGGCCAGACTCGTTTTGGAGTCAAGGGAAAGCTAGCGCCGAGATATGTTGGGCCGTATGAGATTATTGAAAAGATTAATCCGATGGCGTATCAAGTAGCGCTTCCTCCTGAAATTGAGCATATGCATAATGTCTTCCATATTTCAATGTTGAGGGAGTATCTTCGGGATCCCTTCCATGTGATAGAGCCTACCCGTGTAGTGCTAAGTGATGACTACATTTATGAAGAACGACCTATTCAGATTGTAAATCGACGGAACAAAAAGTTGAGGAATAAAGAAATCCCGTTGGTAAAAGTTGATTGACAAAACCATGGTGGTGTTTATGCCACTTGGGAAAGAGAAGATGATATGTTGAGGAGATATCCTGAACTGTTCCCACTGGATCTAGTATTCTACCAGAATGAAGATAATTCGAGTTTGGAGGACCAAACTCTTTGTAAGGAGGGGAGACTGTGACAACCCTCGCCACTGTTTACTGATATACCTCTAATTACTGCTAAACTGTGGTTAAGCATGTTAAGTAACTGATCTAACTGAAATTCTGAACTGACTGATTGAGTGTATTAGTTTAAATGCAAATCTATCTGTTTGACTGCTAAATGATCTGTTCATGTTTTATGTTTTAAACTGCAAATTGAAGGCCTTATCGGCTTCCGAATCCGAAACTGATTAGTGTTTTATGCTAATTAAATTTATGTGATTTTATGGTAGATTTAATTTAATTTGATTTGGAATGATTAAATTAGATTAAATAAAGCTAAATTACATTAGTTCAAGCTTATTACCAAATTGCCATTAGTGGACAATGCTAGGCCATTTATTTAGTCTTGATTTATATATGCTTGGCTTCACTCTTCATCGCTTTTCCTAAACCATAACCGAAAGAGAAAGAGAGAGTTAGGAGAAAGCTTGATTTCATTTGAGAATTGCTTGGAGACTTAGAAGATTTGAAGAATTCATTGCATATTTGAGCTTCTAGACTTGAAATTGAGGACCTAAGGTAGGAGAATCATCTTCTTGAACTTGAATTCTAGTTGTATCTTGCATGGTCCATGAGCCATTAGTGATCTAAGTCTAGAATTGGTTTTAAATTGTTGAATTGAAGCTTGAATCATGCATGCATGTGCACATTGTTGAGTTTTGAGGTTGATTTCATGGAAATCCTCACATGCATGTCTATATTCTAGCTATGGTCCATGAATTCATCATGTTTTTGAAAGTTTAGACTCATTTGATCATGTATTGGGAGCTTTGATTTCAATTGAACACATGCATATCTTATGTACATTATGTTGATAAAGTTTTGTTGGATTTGTGTTTAATTGAACTACCTTTGGGCTTTGATTTTGCAAATTGATCTTTGAAACATGTCATATTATGAGTTTTAAAGTGTTTTCCAGAAAATTAGCCCAAAAGGATCGGATTTGATGCTTTAAATGTTGAATTTGAGCTTGAAGGTTCAATCTGGAAATTCCAGATTTTGGACCCACGCTCGAGCGTACACTCTGAGTACATGCATCCCGCTCGAGCGGGAAAATTAATGCTCGAGCGTGAAATGCGTGTATCTAGTACTTTTCATATGTTTGCAGTCCGCTCGAGCGGGGGAAGGCACGCTCGAGCGAGGACTTGTGTTTCACGCTCAAGCGAAGGTCGAGCGCCCATCGAGCGTGAATTGCGTGCATCAAGTACTTTTGCTTGAGTTTACAGTCCGCTCGAGCAAAGGAAGTCACGCTCGAGCGGAGATCCTTTGTCTGCATGTCCGCTCGAGCGTAGAAAGCCACGCTCGAGCGAGACCCCTGTTTTCTAAAAATTTTGAAAAGTGTTTTAAAGTACATCTTTGCATTCTCTTTCCATCCTAGGCATTCATAGGTCATGTTTAAGGCATCTTAAGGAGGATATTGATGTAGAACCACATCGAGTCAAGATAGGGACTAAGTTGTTGATTCCCAAGTGTGTAACTTAGTGTGTGTTTGTTCTGTAACTGTGTAGGGTTGGCATCCGAGGACGCTCATTAGCTACTTATAGCCCAGTGCTCTGTGAGTAACAATGTTGTAAAGATATGTTCAATTATGAATATTTTCTGAATGATCAACTGTTCTGTTTACTGAAACGTTATTGTTTAATGAATGAATGTTTGTCCTATTGGTAAACTATATTCGTGGTATCCATAGCAAATTACTGTTACTGTACTGTTACTGCTACTGTTACAGAGATCTCTGTCGGTTCCCATGTTTGGAACCATTGCTGTTTACTAATATGATGGCCATCAACTGGTTGTTCGGTCTGTTAAGACCTACTGTACTGTTTTGCTATTGGATGTACCACATATAACTGCTATGGTTTCTAAATGACTGATATGACTGTTTAATAACTGAAAGGACATTCATTCTTAACCTCTTTACACAACTATTTATTCACTGGTTTTAGCTCACTGTTTATATTTATATGTAGGTGTCCAGGCACCGGATCGGAGTTAAGAGCGTTGGGTTAGCTCCCTTTTTGTCAAGCCAACCGTCGCGCCTCACTTCGAGGTTCCATGTCAGTCCAAGCCAGGGCTTTTTGGGGTGTCTCAGTTCGCCCTTTTGCTTCTGTTTTGTAATACTGTAGAAGACTTGTACTGCACTGTTATGGTAGGGACTTGGTCCCCAACTTGAATGTCTGTATATGTCGTATGTATATATTGTTTTGGTTTTGAATGTGAATATGTTACAGAAAAGTCTTTTTGCATACAGACTATCACAGCTCATTGGACATCTTTTATTACTGTTTTAGCTTCTGCCAGCCCCTGTACTCTGTATTACTGTCTTTACTGTTAAGTAGGCCTTCGATAATCACGGATTACTGGCCGGTTACGGTACTAAACCCATAAGGGCGGGTTTGGGTCATGACAGATGCGTTCCCTATTTGGAAGTTAAAATCTTGCGCAAGCGGTTTTCGGAACTCTTGAATGGAGCGGTTGTATTCGGACCCTAGGTATTTGGTGTAAGGAGAGACTTGGGCAAGGCCCATTATTACCGTCTCTTTTGAAGTCCTGCGATTGGCGCTACACGGTATATAATCGTTGGTAGGCATCCAAGGTTAGTTCTGCAATAAAGTAGCAAAAGAGGGGGCATACCGAATAATCCGCATTCGATTCTTATGGTTGGGAGGACGAAGTCTCTTTGGGGGATTTCTAGATTTCTAACATCTAATCTTGTAATCCTTAATTATTGAATGATTATCATGCTTCATTACTTGCTTGTTATAATTGTGATGGTGTATTGGATTGGGAAAAAGGGATGGGGTGTGTGTGCGTTTACTGGGCATTCAAAGCTCATGGCGTTTCATTGCCAGGTATCGAAGAAACGTACGAAGCCAAGAAAGAGTCAAAGACATTTGAAGACTTAAGTTTTCCTTAGAGAAAGTTTGGAACCATTTCGCTCATTAGTCTAATTATGTTTTTATTTATTCTTTTTGGATTGTAATAGTAATGGAACTCGTTTTATAAATTTA
The DNA here is from genome assembly GCA_030407325.1 of Camellia japonica. Lineage (NCBI taxonomy): Eukaryota > Viridiplantae > Streptophyta > Magnoliopsida > Ericales > Theaceae > Camellia > Camellia japonica. The sequence goes on from JAPPVO010000017.1 coordinate 157,935,153, forward strand.
AAATTTGAGACGTTGTAATTATTATTTACCTTGTAATCCTATGCCTATCTGTGCGTTGCTTATGAGACCTTGCGTCAATGCCTTTTAAGATCTGTCAAAAGGGTAGTGCGCTACTAAGAAAGCTGGACTTAGAAGGGAGGCTAACTTGACTCCTCCGGCGATCTGGGATCTTACTCGGTTATTGGCCATAGGACTCATTAGTGCCGTTTCCTAGACTCCTAACCTTAGATAAACCCTGTATTTAATTGATAATATATTCTCTAAAGTCCGCGATTTTTGGGGTGCCACAATGAAGCCATGAAAATAAAAAAGGAAAATGAGATTTAACTCGAAAAGAGTCTTCAATTTCTAAAAAAGAATTAGTTGTATTGCAAAAAGAAAATAAGCCTTTAAAAAATGAACAAATTGTTTTGAAAGAAAATATTGAAGACTTAAAAAATACTCTTTCAAAATTCACTCAAGGTAGAGAGACTTTAGATAAAATTCTTAAAAATCAAAATTGTACTTTTGGTAGAGCCAGAATTAAATATAAACCTTTTTCAAAAGTAAAAATTGTCAAAAATGGTTTTGTATGTATCTTCTAGTCACTCTCATCTCACATGTCATTTTTGTGATACAAAAGGTCATATTTCACCTTCATGTCCTGTTAAAAGAAGTCATTTTGCTAAAATAAAAAAGATGTGGGTCCTTAAGGACATTTCAAAAGTGTCAAATTTTAACCTTTATGAACCCATGAAAATATGGGTACCAATAGAAAAATCAAATTTTTGTAGGTATGTTTCAAGACAAAATTCAGTAACGATAATGGTATCTTGACAGTGCATGTTCGAGGCACATGATTGGAAATAAAGCTATGTTCGGCACACTCCAACCAAAGGATGGCGGATATGTGACTTTTGACGACAATAGTAAGGGTAAAATCATTGGTGTAAGAAGTATTGGTAAAAATCCTTCTCCTATTATTGAAAATGTTTTATTTGTTGAAGGTTTAAAACATAACTTGCTTAGCATTAGTCAATTATATGATAAAGGTTAGAGAGTTATTTTTGAGAAAACTCATTGCACTATCGAGAACACCCTAGAAAACAAAACTTTATTTGTAAGTTATAGACTTGAGAATGTATATGTATTTGATTTGCATGATTTGTCTTCTCATTTTAATATTAAATGTTTATCTGCTATAAATGATAATGGTTGGCTTTGGCATAGAAGATTAGGCCATGCTTATTTTGATTGAATTTCCAAACTTTCAAAAAATGAGTTAGTCATTGGTTTACCAAAAATTATTTTTGAAAAAGACAAACTTTGTGATGCATGTCAATTTGGAAAACAAACTAGAATTTCTTTTAAATCCAAAAATATCGTTTCAACTACTAAACCACTTCAACTCTTGCATATTGATTTATTCGGACCATCTAGAACATTAAGTTTAGAAGGAAAATCATACGATCTTGTTTGTGTTGATGATTATACTAGATATACATGGTATTATTTTTAGCACACAAAAATTAAGCTTTTTATAATTTCTCAAGATTTTGTAAAAGAATTCAAAATGAAAAAAATCTTAATATTTGTAGTATTAGAAGTGATCATGGTAGAGAATTTGAAAATGATAATTTTATTATGTTTTGTGATGAGTTTGGAATTGATCATAATTTTTCTACCCCTAGAACTCCTTAACAAAATGGTGTGGTTGAAAAAAACAATTGAACTCTTAAAGAAATGGCCCGTACTATGCTTTGTGAAAATAATTTGCCTAAATATTTTTGGGCGAAAACCATTAACACAGTATGCTATGTTGTAAACCGAGCTATGATTAGACCTATTTTTAAGAAAACCCCTTATGAAATTTGGAAAGGTAGAAAACCTAATATTAGTCACTTGCATGCATTTGGTTGTAAATGCTTTGTATTGAATAACAATAAAGATAACTTAGGAAAATTTGATGTTAAATCGGATAAAGCTATATTTCTTGGTTATTCAATTTCCAGTAAACTTATAGAGTATTCAATAAAAGAACTCTACTTGTTGAAGAATCTGTGCATGTTGTTTTTGATGAATCTAACAACATTATTTTCAAGAATCTTGTAAGTAATGATATTGTAGAAAATTAACCAATCATGGAGAGCATTTACATAAAAGAAAATGAAGAAAATCCATTATGCGAACATAAAGAAGAAATGACAATGGAGAAACTTCAAGAAATGTATGCTCTTCCAGAAAATGACTCAAATCTACCAAAAGAATGAAAGTATGCTCATGGCCACCCCAAAGACCTTATCATAGGTGATGCGGTAGAAGGTATAAAAACTCATTCCTCTGTTAAAAATGTTTGTGGTAACTTAGCGTTTGTTTCACAAATTGATCCAAACTTTTAGAAGCTGAAAATGATGAAAACTGGATTTTAGCAATGCAAAAAGAATTAAATCAATTTGAAAGGAATGAAGTTTGGCCCTCGACCTAAGGATCATCCCGTTATTGGTACAAAATGGGTTTTTTGAAATAAAATGATGAATCTGGAGTTGTTACTAGAAATAAAGCTAGATTAGTAACTCAAGGTTATAATTAAGAAGAAAGCATTGATTTTGATGAAACTTTTGCACCAGTTGCTAGACTTGAAGCTATTAGAATGTTACTTGCTTTTGCATATTTTAAAGATTTTAAATTATATCAAATAGATGCTAAAAGTGCTTTTTTAAATGGGTACATTTCAGAGGAAGTTTATGTTGAACAACCTCCCAATTTTAAAAATCATAAATACCCGGATCATGTTTTCAAACTTTCAAAAGCCTTATATGGCTTAAAACAAGCTCTTAGAGCATGGTATGAAAGATTGAGTAATTTCCTACTGAACAAAGGTTTTTCTAGAAGAAAAATTGATACAACTCTTTTTATAAAAACCAAAAAGGAGGATATGCTAATTGTTCAAATTTATGTTGGTGATATCATTTTCGGTGCTACTAATGAAAATTTGTGCAAAAAGTTTACTAAAGATATGCAGGGTGAATTCGAAATGAGTATGATGGGGTAGTCAAATTACTTCCTCAGTCTACAAATTAAACAAACCAAGGATGTGATCCATTTAAATCAAACAAAATATATCAAGGATCTACTTAAAATGTTTGAAATGGAATCATCAAAGCTTGTAGCAACTCCAATGAGCACATCGATAAAAATTGACAAAAATGAGTAAGATAAACCGGTAGATGAAAAGAAATATCGAGGTATGATCGATTCCTTACTCTATCTTATTGCTAGCAGACCTGATATAATGTTTAGTGTTTGTATGTGTGTACATTTTCAATCCGCACCTAAAGAGTCACACATCACTGCAGTTAAACGTATTTTCAGATATCTTGTTGGCACTCCAAATTTGGGACTATGGTATCCTAAGGAAAGTACTTTTTGAACTTTTTTGTTACTCGAATGCCGACTTTGCGGGATGTAGACTTGATCGAAGAAGCACAAGTGGTACTTGTCACTTTCTTGGAGACTTACTCACTTCTTAGTTTTGCAAAAAACAAAATTTAGTGACTTTGTCAACTGCTGAAACAGAATACATTGCCGCCACCGGGTGTTGTGCACAATTGCTTTGGAACAACTTCAAGATTTTGAATTTCACAATGATCATATTCCTATAAAACGTGACAACATAAGTGCCATTAACCTTTCAAAAAATCCTATTCAGCACTCACGCACTAAACACATTGAAATAATACATCATTTTCTAAGAGATCATGTACTCAAAGGTGACATTGAACTCGAATTTGTGCCTCCAAATCGTCAATTAGCTGACATATTTAGCAAGCCTCTTAATGAAGAACAATTTTGTTATATTAGAACTGAACTTGGTATGATGAATACTCCTATATGATGTTTATTTTTTTTACATAAATAAATAAATAATTAAAATTTAAAAAAATATTTTATATATTCTCTCTCTCGCTCTCGCTCTGATTCTCTCTCTTTCTCTCGCTCTCTCTTTCTTTCTTTCATCCTCAAACACCATTTTCATCTTCACCATCATCCACCACTAGCTCCACCATCCACAACATCATCCATAAACTTCATCACAAATATCTTCGATCTACATACATCCGCATCCGATCTACACAAAACCACCTCAGATCTACATAAAATTCATCACCAATCTTCTGCATCATTTTCGTTCATCACCATCATCATCAACCCAAATTCCTTACCGATCTAACCAAAATCCATCCCAAATCTACATAAATCCATCACCGATCTACCAAGATCTATCTCCGATCTACTGATCTTCACTGTTCTTTCCGATCCTCTTCATGGAGGCAGATCTACATCATCAGCACCATCTTTCACCATTGTCACCGATCTTCATCGTCGTCGACGAATTTTACATCCACCAACATCTTTTCCCCTATCAATATGTTAAAATTATTTTTGCACTTTGGTATATGTGAGACCATGAAATATCCTCTCACATGGATGGTGTGGAGATCCAACGAAGAGAAGAGTTTCACCCCTGTAGATCTGCAATGAGGAACACAGTTGGTGCCACCCAACCGGGGTTGCCGGCTGGGAGTACTCCGATGATGAAGTCAGTCCTTGAATTAGTAAATAGTATATATATCTATTAGAAGGGGTGTGTGTTTTGTGTAGGGAGAACAAACATACCTCTCACTTGGGGTGCCCCCCCCCCTTTATATAGATGGGGGGGTGTGATATTTGTTTGGGCTGGACCCATTGTGGGCTTTGTTTGGGTTAGGCCCAATAAGCTAGTACCTATATTTTTCTGGCTCCCACAATTGCCCCAAAACTTTCATTGTCTTCGGTAGAAGGAATGAGAGTTTTTATTACCGAGTTATACTGTTCAAATAGATGTTAGGTCATTTGACAAAGAATACATTTGATAAATGAATAAAATGTATGAATGAATGACTGCATGTATGCTTAAATGTATGTGTAAATATACATATGTCTTGAATGTATGTATAAATGTATGTATGTCTTGAATGTATGTATAAATGTATGTAAGTCGATCATAGGATGAGGGGGGGTGAGCTAAAACCCAGAAAGGAATACAAATAAATCATAACGATAGGCCGCGGTATTCTAACCCCTGGGCATGGGTGTAGGCCGCAGCATTCTAACCCCTGGGCATGGGTGTAGGCCGTAGCATTCTAACCCCCGGGCATGGGTGTAGGCCACGGTATTATAACCCGCGGGCATGGGTGCTGTATTTTGTCAAGTGCAAAGATTGCTTCCAAATATGGACTTTCATGCCGAGCTAGAAATATTTCTATAGGCCGAACACAGAAATGATTACCTGAACCAAATAAGATAGATTAAATAAGGTAGATATATCAGTCAAAAATTGGACCACGGTATTATTTACCCCCGGGTGAGGGTGTAGACCAGCGGTATTATAACCCCGGTCAAGGGTGTAGGCCTTTGCTAACGGCGCTTTGTGCTGAGTGCGAAGGTTGCGTTGTACTCGGAGTCTTTTGCTGATTTTAAGTGGCAATTAAGTGCCAATATGGCAAGGACATTGAATAATGTATCCTGTACCGAATAAGGTAGACGTGCTAATCACCAATAATATTGCTCCGCTTGTATGAATTGCCAAGTAGATATTGGGCCAACTATTTAATTGCCAAGTTGCTCGGTTTGCGTTTAGTCCAAGGTAGATTTGCCCCATTGCTTTCGAATGCCAGGTGTTAGTCGGAAGGAATGTAGATTCCCATTGCCCTATGTTGCAGGGAAGATTCGGCTTTGGTAAAATGACGGCGCGCAAAATATGCAAACTGCTGACTGCCAAGTGTGTGATGTATTGCCCTAAAACGGGCGCTTGCTTGAAGCTGTGTGAAAAGGAGCGGAAGTTTGTAACTCAAGTAAGCGTCGTTGTAATGTTTGTACCAAGTTGGCCGAGTATGCATGCATATCAAAGGTGCTGAGATGATGATCGGCTAATGTGCCCCAATTGGAAAGCGGAAAATTGACTGATGTCCCAGTGGGCAAATGTTTTGCCAAATAATGTTGTTAGGCGAATAAAGTTGCCGAATACTGTAGCCAATGTTGCTGCATAAAGTTTGACAATGCATAAGGTTGACAAATAATGTTGCTTAGCCGAATAGAGTTGATGCACGGCTGAATAATGATCATGCATAATGTTGCATTAATAATGGTCGAATAATCTTGCCGGGTAAAGTTGATACACTGCCGAGTAACTAGTGTCAAAACATTGGTGTATCGTTTGGTCGGCGGTGTGTCGGCATTCCTTCGGAGTTAGGTTTGCTAAGAACTTGGTTGGCAGTGGTTACCAATTTAGTGAAGTTGAGCTTCTTGTCCAAGGTATATTTGCCCCATTGCTTTTGAATAAGATTTGTTATTCGAAAGGAATAAAATTGACTTGGGCCAAGAAGCCGAGACATTATGAAGCTGTGCCCCTGTTTGGTACCGTGGCAAAATCATTATGAAGCCGAGACAAAGTAGGGTGCTTGGTGATAGCGGAATCAAATCTGCAATTTATTTGTATTTTTATTTATTTATTTATTTATTTAATATATATATATATATATTCATATTTATTTTGAGCAGAATTTGCAAATTCTGACTGTACGGATGGACCCAGAATGCGTCAGATAGCTGGAAAGGACTATTGGATCGCTGTGATCAGACTCCTGATGGCGTAATTATAGCCAAAATGGATCTAACGGCTCAAATTAACAAGGTGTAATGCAACCGCGAAGCACATGATCATTTCTTTTATATCTTGCTGGATCGTCTTCCTCAAAGAAAGAAATCATTTTCTGGGCAAACTTTGAGTGGCCCATATAGCTTCGTTTGAGCTCCGATTTTGACGCGGTTTGTTGCGTTGGACTCGTCTCAATGAGTACTTCACATTGGTATGGGCAAAACTTGAGTTTGATAGCTTTGAAAATTTCAGTTGTCGAAAAATGTGAGCCGTATCGCAATTTTCAGTGAACTTTGGTTACTTCTTGGCTGCTCGGGTTGGTGGGTTTGGACTCCTTGATTTGACGCGAATCCTTTTGTATATTCAGATGTTGATTTCGGCAAGCCGAGATGCTAGTTCTATGCCAAGATAATAAGCATGGGATTTTTGTCGAAAAGGTAAGCAAGTTAATAGCGGTTAATAATTGTAGTTTTGTGCCGAGGATGTCCAATGCTATGGAGCATGTTACCGCATGTGGCTAAGTAGTCTTGCCGAGTAATTAATGAGCCGAATAATGTTAGCCAATTTTCCGAGATGTTTGTGCCGAAGAAGTTATGAATTTGCAGTTGTTGATGTTGAATATATAAGCCGAATAAATCACCAAAGTAGCTTTGGAGCTTTGCCGAGCAATTGCCTATGAGTTCTCAGTATTGCCGAGTAACATGTCCGTACCGAGCGCCAAAATAATGTGCCAAATAATAAATGTTATGAGTGTAATTTTTGCCGAATAAGTTATGAGCCGAGTTGATCATATGCAAGCAGCGTTCATAATGCCGATAAATTCTATTGCCGAATAAGTTGACATATAACGTTGTGAGCCGAATAACGTAGATAATGGGGCGGGATTGTCCGATGCGGTGACGTATGGGCAGCTGAGTAGTCTTGTGGCCGAGTAGGTAATGAGCCGATTAAGTCAGTAAGTTGCCGAATTAATTGTGGATATAAGTTGGTTTGTTGGTTTCCGTATATCCATAGTTGTGATAGCCGAATGTAAAAGAAATTCAAGTTGAGGTGAGTGATCGGTGAAGATGGATGATCATGGCCCAGCTCGAGGAGCCTGCTATTAAAATTGCACGTTGATCGGACATGATCTGACCGGTGAACTATCATTTAACGTCCCCGATTTGCCAGTTGATTGATCCCAAGCTAAAACTTGAAATTCACAAAATTGGACCTCAAAAATGGATTCTACACAGCAAAAAACTAGAGGGTAAGCGTCGTCGAAATTACTGGACCATCCGATTAACTCGAATGCGATAAGATGCAACGGAGCACATTGTGCCGAGAAGCGCATGATAAATTCTTATTTCATCACCTTCCTGTTGCATGTCGTGGAAGGCAGAGTTCCAGTTTTGAGCTCGTGACTTTGAGGCCTTGTATCTCCTTCGTTTTAAGTCCGATTTCGACGCCGTTTTTTGCGTTGGACTCGTCTCAAAGAGTAATTCACATTGGTATGGTCGAAATTGGGTTTTGAAAATGATGAAAATTGCAATTTGTTGAAATTATGGGCTGTTGCGCAATTATCGGCAAGTGTCGGTCAATTTTTTGCTCCTCTGGTTAGTGGCTTCGGGCTCCTTAAGTCGACGCGAATCCTCTGGTATTGTTAGATGTGGATTTCGGCAAGTCGAGATGCTAGTTTCATGCCGAGATAGTAGTGCCGAGATTTTGGAGCTGAATGATTTGCCGAATTTACGGAGTTTGACAAGCAATGTTGTCGAATAATCAATGTTGCAGAGTAATGCGTCCGAATTCTTGCCGAGTAAGTTGCCGAGCTAGGCTGGTTCATTTGGATGTTTTGGAACATTTAGTCGGCATTCTTCGCTTCGGTGTCGGCAACGAATATTATTTGGGTTTGCCGAAAACTTGAGCAGTAATTCCTCTTAGCTTTGCTGAATAATATTTTTTTATACCTACAAAAATTTATACAAGTAGAAAGAGAGAGAGCATACGAATGTACGGTGGCGGCTTAATAAAATTCCTAGCAACACAAATTCCTAGCAATACTTTGGTCTCTTTATTTTTGCAATGTGGTTGATTGGCTATTTGATGTTGCCAAATAATTTTTTTTTTTTTGGATAAGTAAGTCATATTATAACCAAAAAAGATAGATATACAATGAAGTTCAATACACATCCTTTGTAGGGAGAACAAAAATAAACAAAGAAATAAACTACTCCCTCAAAAGAAACAAACTAAGCCTATAGACGACAAAAACACCAAACACAACAAAGGATTCAAAATTTCCCTCTAACACTCTTCAAGTAATGAAGTTTCGCTTTGAGTTTTCTTCTGTTATCCTCCTTTGTAGTCTCCTCATTAATGGGATCACTTGGAGATGGACCCCCTCTACTTTGTAGGCTCTTTGTTTGACACAACAACTCTTGATTTAATTCTCCATTTCCCAACTCTCCCATATCACATGATTCAAGGACATCAAAAGCATTAGATGTTGATGGGGTGAAACACTGCGTCTCTGCCTCTTTGTTTATCACTGTCGTTGAACCTTGCCCACCATCTCTCCCTTTTTTCTTCACCACTTCCCATTTGGTTGGAACTTGTATGTTAGTCTCCTTGACTCTCCACTCTTGTTTGGAAGATGGAGGGTTCAAGGTCTTTGGCTTCTGAGGACACAAATTAGTGGTATGACCAAAAGTCTTACAACCATCACACCTTTGAGGCTTCCATGGAACCTCAACTTGAATCTCATATGGGTCACCATAACCAAGATTTATTTTGAAAGACTTAGGGATCTCTTTATTTGCTGGCACTTCAATACATATTCTCGCAAACGTAAGTCTGCTTCTCTTGAACGTAGGCTCATCCAAATAAAGAGGAGTTCCCATGATGCTAGCAATGTAACCCAAATTGCCGAATAATTTAATTGGAGTGCTTGCGCCAAACTTCGAAGGCAGAGATGAATTGGCAAGTTGATGGGCCCATGGTGGCGCCGAGTAAATAATACCATCATTTTTAGAAAACTCGATGTCGAGGTGATGAAAATTTGGGTTTGGTTTGAAGTATGAGTCGGCCCTTATAATTCCGTCAGCGCTGAACTTGTTGCATGCAACGAAGTGGAGGGGCACGATCTTGATGGGCAATTTCTTGGTGCTTTACTTGGCCAAAAACCTTGCTAATAGATGAAATAAAGACCCACTGTAATCATGAAGGTTCGCCGCGGCTAGACTGGGTTGAAGAGATACCGAGTTGTGTCGCAACGATGGGCAACTTAAGGAGTGTAGTGATACTGAGAAAGGTGGAAGAGTTGCCGAACATGGTTTGCTAAACAACCTTTGTTGGAATACTTGTGATTCTAGTGTCAACCCGGCTGTCGGCAAGACTTCTTTACGCATGCAACTTGTTCAGTTTTGCTGAGATTTTGGTCAGCATCAAAATGAGTCGTTCATGACAAATGAATTCTTATGTATATATATATATATATATAGAGAGAGAGAGAGAGATTGCCTCAGACTAGCACAAATTATGAAGTAAAAACCTTAAAAATTGTTTTATAATAACTCATGGCCCTGTTTATGTTAGTTTCGTCTAGAGAAAGAAAAAGTGAAGACCAATTTTGTTTTTAACATAGGTACATAGCTAAGTTAACAATCAACTGTAAGGTAAGTGTTGAGAAACAAAGAATAAATAGATAAATGGCAGACTACATATGAATTTGGGCGAGCAGTCCCATTTGTAATGCCGAAAAGATGTTGTCACCAAGAAAAGTATGAAATCCATTTTTAGAGACTGAAAATGTAAAAGCAGATCCACATAATATGTGCCGACTACTCTTCTCAAAATGTCGAGATAGATATTAAACAAATGTTTGGACCAAATCTATGAGCATAAATTCAGAAATGAGATTTAGAATAACAAGAGAGTTGACAAACAACCCAATAAAGAGTTACTGTTGCTAAGTTGGTTGATAGACAAGCCAAATAAAGTGCCGAATTTAAATGAACCTTTCAGCTTTAACAGTTTACTCCGATCTCATTTCGATCCCGCTGAGAAGATAGTGGTGCCGAATATCTTGATTAATAAACTTTTAGAGAGAGAAAGTAAAGACCCAACTGTGGATTCCATAACAATTGCTAATATAGACATATGTATATCTCAAGAATTAATTATAAAATAAACTCCTTTGAGGCAAAAACTAAATAAACAATCCTGGGGTGGGTTTGGCTGAGCAACCTTTTTGATAATGCCGAAAAGAAGCTTTTACAATAACATAATCTGAAACCCATTTTTAGAGAGAGAAAATGAAGATGCCAAAGTAAATCCAAGAGCACTATTTTATTATAACACTTTTCATCAAGATTTACCATGAAAAAAGAAAAGAGATTCCATGGAGTTTGTCAGTACACACAGTGTTGTAGAGTGTTTACTTACAATAACATGTTTGTTATGTTCTTCGTTGATCTCATTCAGTCATTCCCATAGACGGCGCCAATTGTGAGACCATGAAAGATCCTCTCACATAGATGGTGTGGAGATCCAACGAAGAGAAGAGCTTCACTCCTGTAGATCTGCAATGAGAAACACAGTCGGTGCCACCCAACCGGGGTTGCCGGCCGGGAGTACTCCGATGATGAAGTTAGTCCTTGAATCAGTAAATAGTATATATATCTATTAGAAGGGGTGTGTGTTTTGTGTAGGGAGAACAGACATACTTCTCACTTGGGATGCCCCCCTCCTTTATATAGATGGGGGGGTGTGATATTTGTTTGGGCTGAACCCATTGTGGGCTTTGTTTGGGTTAGGCCCAATAAGCTAGTACCTATATTTTTCTGGCTCCCACAGTATATTTCTTATATAGTTGTATGTCGTACAAACTCTCTTGTATTTAATAACAATTGTTTCTACTTTGAATGAAGAAATTATTTTTATTTGTATTTTCTCTTTTTATGCTAATGCACTTGGTGTAGTTGTTTATGGCCGGATCTTAATGACCTTTAGTTTTATAAATTGGTAATCATTTTCTTACAATTTGTATAATTTTCTTTTGTGCATTAATTTAGAGGGAGACTCGTATTATGTAATCTTTTGAGATTAAATCAATAAAATACCATACCAAACCAAGTCTTAAGTCCCATCAAATGGGGTCGGCTACATGAATCCTTCTTCTTCACGCGGCCCTATCAAAGGCCATTTCATTAGTCAAATTAAGTAGATTCATATCTTTATTTATAACACTAGTCAACGTTAATCTAGGCCTACCACGTCCCCTAACACTACCATCAACCGTTACAGCATCGCATCTCTTCACTACTGCCTCTGTTGGTCTCCGTTGAATATGACCAAACCATCTCAAACGATTCTCTCTCAACTTATCTTCTATCGGTGCTACTCCTACCCATTCCCGAATACACTCATTCCTAATCCTGTCTTGCCTAGTCTTACCACACATCCACCTTAGCATCCTCATCTCAGCCACACTCATCTTATCTACATGTTGTTTCTTGGTTGCCCAACACTCTGTCCCATACAACATAGCCGGTCTAATAGCCGTTCTATAAAACTTACCTTTTAGTCTAGTGGATTAAATCAATAAAATAAAAAATAAAAATTCAAATAATCTTAAGAGGGCATTTGTAAATTTTATGCATAATTTTAGGGGGAGTATATATCATTATCAACTATTTTTTTTTCCTTATTTGCAATTTTTTTTATATATAGCAAAGACAAATAATTTTTTAGAGAGAAATGCTTGCAATTTAATTTTAGAAGGAGAAACTACTGATCGATTACATGTACGGGTTGAGAAGGCTTCGCAGATTTTTGCATTTCACTTCTCTCAACAACTTTTCATGAGTCTCCTTTATGTCTCTCTCTATTTTCGACTTCTGTGAGTCTTGGCATTATAACTGTTACATAATATTGCACCGTATAATCCAACTGCGAATTTTTCCTTTCTAGCTCTCTCTTCTCTTGACGAATATTAGCTAGTTATTGTTTTAACAAGCACACCTCGTTTCTTCATTGCTGAATTTCTTGTATTCTTGCTTGTAGTCGTCAAGCCATATTGAAAACCACAGTCATTGACTGTGTACTAAGAGCCATAGTGTTATTAATAGTATCGATATTATTTCGATTACCAAAAACATTAGGACTCTCAGTTACTGAAATAGCGTGTGACTGCACCATTGGTAACCTCTCATTTGCCTGCATTACAGGCACCCCATGTATGTCAGAACCATTGATGGCTAAGGTAAAAAATGACATGATTCCACAAGAAGGTAAAACAAATTTTTTGCTAACAACACTTGACGATTTCATATCTCTGCCTATCAGTATTGTCACTTTTTATACACTCCTCCAATCCAATACTCGATGCATATCTGATCAAATCTTTTGTTTGTCAATATTTTGGGCACCGATGCACCATTTTTTCAGAAGATGCTCCCAAATCCCCATAATGATCACGACAAGACAGAAGAACCATTATTCTACTTTTTTTGCATCTCAGATTATTTTTGCAAATGTGTTTGTCTGATTTTTGTTTTGATCACTGCAAATTTTTTTTTTTTCTTCTAAAACCTTCTTATCTCCATATTTTATTTTGATGATGTCAAAGGGGGAGAAAATTATCAGTTTTAATTTTAAAATGTGAATTTGCAAATTATCAAATATCTTATGTTGCAAAATTATCAAATAATTTTGTTGATTTTTATTTTGTGTCAAATCCATACAAATATTGCCGTCATCAAAAGAAGGAGATTGTTAATCATGTTGTTTAATTTTGATGATGCCTAAAATATTTTGAAAATTTTAGATATTTTAATATACATATTCTATATTATTTGACACAAAATATTATCTGTTTAAAATATAGGTTGTATGATATATTTGTTATAAATACTATTTAAATGAAAATATTTTGAAAATATCACTATTCACTTTTTGATAAAATTGATTGATTGGTTGGCTGGTCACTATTCACTTTTTGACAAATTTAAAATTGATTAATTGTATTATTTTGACAAAATTGATTGATTAGTTATATTATTTTGACAAATATGATATTATTGAATTGTTTCCTTTTGATATACTCACATAGGAAGATTGGTTATTTTTATTTGAGTGTATTTATAATCTCTTCAATAATTACAAAACTTTTAGAAGGGGTATACATATATACACATTTGATATAATATAAAAAGAAATGGTTACAAAATTGCAGCATATTTCACATGTTAAAGTTTGAAATTGAAATGTTGTAGCTACATCTTTATATAAATTAATGTGGACTTTGTAGGCACATTTTTTTTTTTAACCTCATTTCTTTATATATATATATATATATACATAATATATTAGTCAAAACTCACGTGTTAGTAAGTTTTGTTCAACTTTCAGCCAGAACGTTTGACAAAAGGAAAGGGTGCCACATAATGAAAAGTTGAAAACAAATAGATGCCTCGTGATTTGTTGGAGGAGCGTCTGTCTCTCGATTGGTATACTTTTTGTTAATCATATTATTTAATTTTGATGATGTCTAAAATATATTATTTAATATACATATTATTTGACACAAAATATTATCTTTTTAAAATATATATATTTGTTAAAAATTATTAAATATATTTTAAATATTATTTAAATAAGAATATTTTCAAAAGCTTTACTATTCACTTTTTGAAAAATATGGTTAATTACTATTCATCTTTTGACAAATCGATTAGTTTAAAATATATATTTGTTAAATATTATTTAAATAAAAATATTTTCAAAAGCTTTACTATTCACTTTTTGAAAAATAGGGTTAATTACTATTCATCTTTTGACAAATCGATTAGTTATATAATTTTGATAAAAATGATTGATTGGTTGTATTATTTTGACAAATTTGATATTTATGGGTTGTCTTGTTTTGACAAAATTAATATGGAGTGGTAGAATATATTTAGTTTAAAATCTCTACAACTTGTACAATATTTTAAAGAGAGCATATATTTTCAGATCCATCATAAATATTGTTTAAAGAGATTTTTCTGTTATGCAAATATTTGATCAGAACATATATAACGTTATATGCAGAATACATCGCGTGCGCTATTAAATTTTTTACATTACATTGATTATATCATTTCACACTACACTACATTGATTATATCATATTATAATCAAACAAAAGAAAAAGATGGAGTATATATATATATATATATATTATAAACAAGATGGAGAAAATTATTTGTTTGTTTGAAAGTTGTGAACTTTGTATTAAATTGTCTACAAAAATGGTGATTCCATGTTTGAAAAAATCAGTCTTATTTTATTCTTATCATTTGCTGACTTTTTAAAATTAAGGAGTGTGCTTATGTAAGCGATGACATCAAGAGCCTGCTTATGTAAGCCATGACATCAGGAGCGTGCTTATGTAAGCGATGACGTCAGGAGCGCGCTTATGTAAGCCATGACGTCAGCAAGGAGCGTCCAACGGGTATATTTTTGTGTATAAATAGAAGTGTTGGATGGAGAAAAACCAAGAACTTGAAGAGAAAAATTTTCTGTGAGCTCCAAAATTCTGAGTATTCTTCTTTCACTTTCAGATCTAAATCTAGCCTTTGTTCTTACACTTTCATATCTACTCTTTGTGAGAGAATTATTGTAAAGAGGGTTTAAATTACCCTTATTCTTCTTCCTTATTTTTTAGAGAGATTTTGTAAGGGTAAGGCTTTTATTGTTGAGTGAGGCTCAATAGATAGAGTAAGTCCTGTGCCAAATCCACAAGCTTGGTGGTGTATTTATTCAATTGATAGTAAAGAAATTCTCAAGGAGGTTCCTTGGGGAGTGGACGTAGGCCGGCGTGCCGAACCACTATAAATCGCAGTGTTTGATTTTCTCTCCCTATCTCTCTTACATTTATATTGATAATTATTATTCTGTTTGTTTTTATTTTTGAATATTGTGTTAATTTTAATACTGTGAAATTTTTTAATAACCCAATTCACCCCCCCTCTTGGGTTGCCTATCTGGGATAACAATTGGTATCAGAGCCTAGACTCTAGTTTCTGTGACTTAACCGTCTTAGAGTAGATCATGGCAACTCCTAGTTATTCTTTACCCGAGGGACAAGCATCTAATAGGCCACCTCTATTTAGCGGCACAAATTTTAGTTATTGGAAAACTAGGATGACCATACATATTCAATCTAATGATTATGAATGTTGGAAAATTATTTGCAATGGTCCAAAAATTCCTACCAAAACTGTAGATGGACTTAGGGTACCAAAACCTGAAGATGAGTGGGATGAATCAGATACTAGAATGGCCCAAATTAATGTCAAAGCTACAAACATGTTGTACTGCGCCTTAGATGCCAACGAGTTCAATAGAATTTCCACTTGTAAAACCGCAAAAGAAATATGGGACAAGCTTATAGTGACTCATGAGGGAACCGAACAAGTTAAAGAATCTAGAGTCAGTTTGCTAGTCCATAATTATGAACTCTTTAAAATGAAACCTGATGAAACTATTCCTCAAATGTTTACTCGTTTTACTGATATTATTAATGGTTTAACTTCTCTTGGCAAAATATATACTAATGCTGAAATTGTAAGAAAAGTGCTTAGGTCATTGCCAAAAAGTTGGGAGACAAAAGTCATTGCCATTACCGAAGCCAAAGATTTATCAAAGCTAAGTCTAGATGAGTTAATGGGATCTCTCTTAACTCATGAGCTCATAATGCAAGAAGGAAAGGAAGAGGAGGACAACAACAAGAAGAAAGGAATAGCCTTCAAATCCACTTCGAAACATCAAGAGGAAGATGATTCAGATGAGGATGAGGAAATGGCATTCATCACTAGAAAGTTCCAAAGGTTTGTGAGAAAGAAACAAGGCGTACGAAATTTTTTCAGAAAAGACTTCAACAACAGGGATTTTCAAAGAGGAGAAAATCACAAAAAATCTGAAGTAACCTGCTACGAATGCAACAAACCTGGACACTACAAATCAGAATGTCCAGAACTTAAAAAAAATTCAAGAAGGACAAGAAGAAAGCTATGATTGCAGCATGGGGAGAAGATAGTGATGAAAGCGACACAGAAACCGAAGTTTGCAAAAAGAGGTTGCTAACCTATGTTTAATGGCACTTGGAAATGAAAATGAGGTAAATGACGAATCCTTTACATTTGATGAATTACAATTAGCTTTTGATGAATTACATGCTGAATTTAAGAAACTTAGTTTGAAAAATAATTGTCAAAAGAAAGTAATTTCAAATTTATCAAAAGAAAATGAATCATTGACTTCCAAGATAAATGTTTTAGAAAATGAAGCCATGAAAATAAAAAAGGAAAATGAGATTTTAACTCAAAAAGAGTCTTCAATTTCTGAAAAACATTTAGTTGTATTGCAAAAAGAAAACGAGTCTTTAAAAAATGAGCAAATTATTTTGAAAGAAAATATTGAAGACTTGAAAACTACTCTTTCAAAGTTCACTCAAGGTAGAGAGACTTTAGATAAAATTCTTAAAAATCAAAACCGTACTTTTGGTAGAGCCGGAATTGGATATAAACCTTTTTCAAAAGTAAAAACTGCCAAAAATGGCTTTGTATATGCATCTTCTAATCACTCTCATCTCACATGTCATTTTTGTGGAACAAAAGGTCATATTTCACCTTCATGTCCTATTAAAAGAAATCCTTTTGCTAAAATAAAAAAATGTGGGTCCCTAAGGATATCAAGAGTGTCAAATTCTAACTTTTATGGACCCAAGAAAAAATGGGTACCAATAGAGAAATCAAATTTTTGTAGGTATGTTTCAAGACAAAATCCAGTAACGATAGATGGTATCTCGACAGTGCATGTTCGAGGCACATGACTGGAAATAAAGCTATGTTCGCCACACTCCAACCAAAGGATGGCGGATATGTGACTTTTGGCGACAATAGCAAGGGTAAAATCATTGGTGTAGGAAGTATTGGTAAAAATCCCTCTCCTATTATTGAAAATGTTTTATTTGTTGAAGGTTTAAAACATAACTTGCTTAGTATTAGTCAATTATGTGATAAAGGTTATAGAGTTATTTTTGAGAAAACTCATTGCACTATTGAAAACACCCTTGAAAACAAAACTTTATTTGTAGGTTATAGACATGAGAATGTATATGTCTTTGATTTGCATGATTTGTCTTCTCATTCTAATATTAAATGTTTATCTGCTATAAATGATAATGGTTGGCTTTGGCATAGAAGATTAGGACATGCACATTTTGATTTAATTTCCAAACTTTCAAAAAATGAGTTAGTCATTGGTTTACCAAAAATTGTTTTTGAAAAAGATAAACTTTGTGATGCATGTCAATTTGGAAAACAAACTAGAATTTCTTTTAAATCAAAAAATATCGTTTCAACTACTAGACCGCTTCAACTCTTGCATATTGATTATTCGGACCATCTAGAACATTAAGTTTAGGAGGAAAATCTTATGCCCTTGTTTGTGTTGATGATTATACTAGATATACATGGGTATTATTTTTAGCACACAAAAATGAAGCTTTTTATAATTTCTCAAAACTTTGTAAAAGAATTCAAAATGAGAAAAATCTTAATATTTGTAGTATTAGAAGTGACCATGGTAGAGAATTTGAAAATGATGATTTTATTATGTTTTGTGATGACTTAGGAATAGATCATAATTTCTCAGCCCCTAGGACTCCTCAACAAAATGGTGTGGTTGAAAGAAAAAATAGAACTCTTGAAGAAATGGCTCGTACTATGCTTTGCGAAAATAATTTACCTAAATATTTTTGGGCGGAAGCTGTTAATACTGCATGCTATGTTATAAACCGTGCCATGATTAGACCTATTCTTAAGAAAACCCCTTATGAACTTTGGAAAGGTAGAAAACCTAATATTAGTCACTTGCGTGCTTTTGGTTGTAAATGCTTTGTATTAAATAACAATAAAGATAACTTAGGAAAATTTGATGCTAAATCGGATGAAGCTATATTTCTTGGTTATTCTATGTCTAGTAAAGCTTATAGAGTATTTAATAAAAGAACTCTACTTGTTGAAGAATCTGTGCATGTTGTTTTTGATGAATCTAACGACATTATTTCCAAGAATCTTGTAAGTAATGATACTGTAGAAAATCAACCAAGCATGGAGAGCATTTACAAAAAGGAAAATGAAGAAAATCCATTACGAGAACATGAAGAAGAAGAAATGACAATGGAGAAACTTCAAGAAATATATGCTCTTCCAGAAAGTGACTCAAATCTTCCAAAAGAATGGAAGTATGCTCATGGCCACCCCAAAGACCTCATCATAGGAGATGCGGCGGAAGGTATAAAAACACGTTCCTCTATTAGAAATATTTGTGGTAACTTAGCGTTTGTTTCACAAATTGAACCAAAATCATTTTTAGAAGCTGAAAATGATGAAAATTGGATTTTAGCAATGCAAGAAGAATTAAATCAATTTGAAAGAAACGAAGTTTGGTTTTTGACCCCTCGACCTAAAGATCATCCCGTTATTGGTACAAAATGGGTTTTTCGAAATAAAATGGACGAATCTGGAGTTGTTACTAGAAATAAAGCTAGATTAGTAGCTCAAGGCTACAATCAAGAAGAGGGAATTGATTTTGATGAAACTTTTGCACCAGTTGCTAGACTTGAAGCTATTAGAATGTTACTTGCTTTTGCGTGTTTTAAAGATTTTAAATTATATCAAATGGATGTTAAAAGTGCTTTTTTGAATGGGTATATTTCGGAGGAAGTCTATGTTGAACAACCTCCCGGTTTTGAAAATCATAAATACCCGGATCATGTTTTCAAACTTTCAAAAGCTTTATATGGCTTGAAACAAGCTCCTAGAGCATGGTATGAAAGATTGAGTAATTTTTTACTTGACAAAGGTTTTTGTAGAGGAAAAATTGATACAACACTTTTTATAAAAATCAAAAAAGAAGATATGCTAATTGTTCAAATTTATGTTGATGATATCATTTTTGGTGCTACTAATGAAAATTTGTGCAAAGAGTTTGCTAAAGATATGCAGGGTGAATTTGAAATGAGTATGATGGGAGAGTTAAATTATTTCCTTGGTCTACAAATTAAACAAACTAATGATGGGATCCATTTAAATCAAACAAAATATATCAAGATCTACTCAAAAGGTTTGAAATGGAATCAGCAAAGCCTGCAGCAACTCCAATGAGCACATCAATAAAAATCGACAAAGATGAGCAAGGTAAACCTGTAGATGAAAAGAAATATCGAGGTATGATTGGTTCTTTACTCTATCTTACTGCAAGTAGGCCCGACATAATGTTTAGTGTTTGTATGTGTGCACGTTTTCAATCCGCACCGAAAGAGTCACACATCACCGCAGTCAAACATTTTCAGATATCTTGTCGGCACTCAAAATTTGGGATTATGGTATCCTAAGGGAACCACCTTTGAACTTTTTGGTTACTCAGATGCCGACTTTGCGGGATGTAGACTTGACCGAAAAAGCACTAGTGGCACTTGTCATTTTCTTGGACACTCACTCACTTCTTGGTTTTGCAAAAAACAAAACTCAGTGGCTCTATCAACTGCTGAAGCAGAATACATTGCCGCCGCTGGGTGTTGTGCACAATTACTTTGGATGAAACAACAACTTCAAGATTTTGGACTTCACTATGATAAAATTCCTATAAAATGTGATAACACAAGTGCCATTAACCTTTCAAAAAATCCTATTCAGCACTCACGCACTAAACACATTGAAATAAGGCATCATTTTCTAAGAGATCATGTACTCAAAGGTGACATTGAACTCGAATTTGTGCCTACAAATTGTCAATTAGCTGACATATTTACCAAGCCTCTAAATGAAGAACAATTTTGTTATATTAGAACAGAACTTGGTATGATGAATACTCCAATATAATATTATATTAAAAAATAATTTTTTTATAATAAAATAAATATTGTAATAATAATAATTATTATAAAAATAATAACAATAATAATATACATATATTTATATATTAATTTTTTCTCTCTCTCTCTCCCTTTCCGTCTCTATCTCTCACCCACTCTCTCCTTTACTCTCTCTTTTTCTCTTTCTCTTGGCCTCTCGCTCTCTCCTTCTTCCTCAGCCGACTCCATATCCATGTTCACCATCATCTACAACCATCTCCACCATCCACAAAATCATCCATCCTTCATCACTACTATCATCCACCCAAATCCCTCACCAATCCACCGAACTCCATCACTTCTCACCGAAATCTGCATCACCATCTTCCGATTCATCAAGTTTCATCACCGATCCATCAAGTTCCATCGCCGATCCACCAAGATCCGTGAGATCCATCAAGATCCATTGCCGATCTACACAAATTCGTCACGATCTACCCAATCTTCTCCATTTCTTCCGATCACAAGGTCATCACCGATCAACATGTTAAAATTATTGTTGCACTGTGTTGTATTTTTTTACTTGTTATATGTGCTCCAAATTCTCTTGGATTTAATATTGGTTGCTTCTACCTTGATTGAAGTATTTGTTTTTATTTTTATTTTTCTTTTATGCTAGTGCACTTGGTGTAGTTGTTTATGGCCAGATCTTAAGGGCCCTTGGTATTATAGATTGGTAATTTGTTTTCTTCAAATTTATGTAATTTTTAGTGCATTAATTCAGGGGGAGACTCATATATTTTGAGATTAACAATCATTATAAAAATACATAAAAAAAAAAGGAGGCGTATGTATATTCTGTGCATAATTTTAGGGGGAGTTTATATATCATTTTTTTTTTTGCCATACTCCTTATCTGCACCAACAAACAATTTTTTTTGTGCAAAAACAGAATTAAAAAAAATAATAATAATAATAATAAAAATAACATAAATCAAATAAACAGGAAGAAATGCTCGAAATTTTATTTCAGAAAAAGAAAATATTACTCGATTACATGTAAATTTTCAGAAGGCTTCACAGATTTTTTCTTTTTCACTTCTCTCAACAACTTTTCATGAGCCTCTTTTACATGTCTCTCTCTATTTTCGATTTCTGTGAGTCTTGGCATTATCACGTTGCATAATAATGCACTGCATTCTCCAACTGTGCATTTTTCCTTTTTAGCTCTTTCTTCTCCTTAGCCATATTAACTACTTGTTGTTTTAACAAGCACACCTCATCTCTCCATTGCTGATTTTCTTGTACTCTTACTTGTAATCGTCGCGCCATATTGGAAACTGCAGTCATGGCCTGTGTACTAAGAGCCATAGTGTTATTAATAGCATCGAAATCATTTCGATTGCCGATAACACTAGAACCCTCATTTACAGGCATAGCATGTGCCTGTGTCACTGGTACTCTCTCATTCGCCTGCATTACAGGCACTTCATGCAGGTCCGACTCATTGATCGACAAGGTAAGGAATGACATGATTACAAAAGAAGCTACAACAAATTTTTCTCTCAAAACACTTGATGATTTTGTATCTTTGCCTCTGATCTGTGTCACTTTTTATACACTCCATTGCTCCATTACTCGATGCATATCTGATATATCTGCTCAAATATTTTGTTTGTCCATATTTCCTGCGCTTGAAATGCTCCAAAATCCCCACAATGATTCCGACAAGACAGACGGCCCACTATTTTATTTTTGGCCGCTCAAATTATTGTATCAAATGTGTTTGTTTCTTATTTTCATCTTTATTTTGATGATGTCAAAGGGGGAGAAAAAATATGATTTTGAAAATTATATGTTGCAGAGTTGTCAAATATTTTGTTAATTTTATTTTGTGTCAAATCCATACAAATATTGCCATCATCAAAAAGGGGGAGATTGTTAATCATATTATTTAATTTTGATGATGTCTAAAATATATTATTTAATATACATATTATTTGACACAAAATATTATCTTTTTAAAATATATATATTTGTTAAATATTATTTAAATTATCTTTTTAAATATTATTTAAATAAGAATATTTTCAAAAGCTTTACTATTCACTTTTTGAAAAATATGGTTAATTACTATTCATCTTTTGACAAATCGATTAGTTTAAAATATATATTTGTTAAATATTATTTAAATAAAAATATTTTCAAAAGCTTTACTATTCACTTTTTGAAAAATAGGGTTAATTACTATTCATCTTTTGACAAATCGATTAGTTATATAATTTTGATAAAAATGATTGATTGGTTGTATTATTTTGACAAATTTGATATTTATGGGTTGTCTTGTTTTGACAAAATTAATATGGAGTGGTAGAATATATTTAGTTTAAAATCTCTACAACTTGTACAATATTTTAAAGAGAGCATATATTTTCAGATCCATCATAAATATTGTTTAAAGAGATTTTTCTGTGTATGCAAATATTTGATCAGAACATATATAACGTTATATGCAGAATACATCGCGTGCGCTATTAAATTTTTACATTACATTGATTATATCATTTCACACTACACTACATTGATTATATCATATTATAATCAAACAAAAGAAAAAGATGGAGTTATATATATGTATATATATATATATATATTATAAACAAGATGGAGAAAATTATTTGTTTGTTTGAAAGTTGTGAACTTTGTATTAAATTGTCTACAAAAATGGTGATTCCATGTTTGAAAAAATCAGTCTTATTTTTATCATTTGCTGACTTTTTAAAATTAAGGAGTGTGCTTATGTAAGCGATGACATCAAGAGCCTGCTTATGTAAGCCATGACATCAGGAGCGTGCTTATGTAAGCGATGACGTCAGGAGCGCGCTTATGTAAGCCATGACGTCAGCAAGGAGCGTCCAACGGGTATATTTTTGTGTATAAATAGAAGTGTTGGATGAGGAGAACAAACCAAGAACTTGAAGAGAAAAATTTTCTGTGAGCTCCAAAATTCTGAGTATTCTGCTCTTTCACTTTCAGATCTAAATCTAGCCTTTGTTCTTACACTTTCATATCTACTCTTTGTGAGAGAATTATTGTAAAGAGGGTTAAATTACCCTTATTCTTCTTCCTTATTTTTTAGAGAGATTTTGTAAGGGTAAGGCTTTTATTGTTGAGTGAGGCTCAATAGATAAGAGTAAGTCCTGTGCCAAATCCACAAGTGGTGGTGTGTATTTATTCAATTGATAGTAAAGAAATTCTCAAGGAGGTTCCTTGGGGAGTGGACGTAGGCCGGCGTGCCGAACCACTATAAATCGCAGTGTTTGATTTTCTCTCCCTATCTCTCTTACATTTATATTGATAATTATTATTCTGTTGTTTTTTTATTTTATTTATATTGTGTAATGTTTGTTTTTTTTTTATTTGGTCTGAATATTGTGTTAATTTTAATACTGTGAAATTTTTTTTAATAACCCAATTCACCCCCCCTGGGTTGCTATCTGGGGATAACACTTTTGGGTATAAATAGAAGAAAAAAAAAAAGTTTGTTTTGGTTTTGGTGTGAAGAAAATCAAGAACTTGAAGAGAAAAAATATATGTGCTCCAACATTTGATGTATTTGTATTCTGCTCTTTATTTTCAGAGAAGGTGTCTTTATTCTTACACTTCATATCTTTACTCTTTGTGAGAGATTATTGTAAAAAGGGTTGAGTAAATTATTATCCTTTTTATCATTTGTGAAGGAATTTTGTAAGAGTAGGAATTTATTGTTGAGTGAGGCTCAATAGATAAAAATAGACCTATGCAAATTCCACAAGCTTGGTGAAGCCCTAGTGGTATATTGATTCATTTTGATAGTAAATAAATTTTCAAGGAGGTTCCTTGGGGAGTGAACGTAGGCCCGGCGTGTCGAACCACTATAAATCTCAGTGTTTGTTTTTCTCTTCCTATCTCTCTTACTTTTATATTGATAATTATTGTTATGTTTTTTATTTGTTAAAATTCTAAATATTGTGTTTATCATTTTTTTAACATTGTAAAAATTTTTAATAATCCAATTCACCCCCCCTTTTGGATTGTCTACTTGGGATAACATATGTCAATCATAGCCTAAATTGAAGTAACCTCACTCCTTAGGAGGAAGTCTTTTCATGGTTTACACCTTCCTCAATGGTGCGAATTTTCGATATCTAGCGAACCTTATGCCTCAAAAAATAACTATCCAAATCACGCATAACTGTAGAATAGTTTCGCGTCATAGCAGAAAGTCAACCAAATCCTAGAAATGGGTAATCCTTAAAGAGCTTGTCTTGAAATGCACAACATTGATCTATTTTCTAAAAACAAGGGACTAGAGAGCCTTAGGTATTATCCTAGGCTCTTTATTATCTTGTAAAGCATTCAT
Source organism: Camellia japonica (assembly GCA_030407325.1). Lineage (NCBI taxonomy): Eukaryota > Viridiplantae > Streptophyta > Magnoliopsida > Ericales > Theaceae > Camellia > Camellia japonica. Next base: position 157,960,116 of record JAPPVO010000017.1, read on the forward strand.
GAATGTTTTTCTCTCAATCACCCAGTGATGACATGGAAAATTTTCACATTCGATACCATGTAACTAATAATGTAGAGTATTATTCTCTAATGCAGTAATCCACCAATAGGCACGTCAATCCCACTGTCTCTAGGATATTGGAAATTTCTTTACATTCTCAATTAGACTACATAAAGCGCCATACTTAAAATTCTTTATCTTATAGAGTTCCAAAACTCTATTCACGTCATATTTACTAAGAAAGCTTTATGTGACTTAGTTACACTCTCATAAAGCTACTCACCTATAAGCACATGACCCAGAGGGTTTACATAATGACAGTATACAATAATGCGCCACATGACCCTAAGCGTTTACAAGATAGCATACAATAATGCGCCATAGAACTGTAGGTCTTAACTTCACAACCTTATGAGAAGTAAAATAAATATAAGCTGCTTGATGGTTATAGATCGTCCACAAATGGCTCTCCACTAATCCATTACTCAAACAGAGTATAATATTTGATATGGAGGACACTTAGTTAGAGACATAGACAACAAACTAAAGTGCAATTCTCAATTAAGAAACATATTGTGCCATCATCCACTTAACATAAACAATACTTAATTCCTTATCTCTATTACACCATTATGTTGCTACGTACTAGAAATAATCAATTTTCTAAGTACCCCTTTCTCTTCACAAAGCTTTCTAAAAAAAACTCAATTAGATACTCGCCACCTAGGTGAAAACTAAAAGCATGAAAACTCTTATCTAATTGATCTCGACCTCATATGATGTCAAAAATCATCTCAAAACTTTTGACTTATGGGAGATCAAATAGTCTTGCTTAAAATGCGTATCGTAATCTATAAATGTGTCTAGATTGGGGCTAGCTATCATACCCTTACACATATCTAGTCACAAATATCATAGTGGACTAAATGCACCAATACAGATGCCCTTTTGTGACTTTCCTACTTATTTGTACGCAACCATTGTGAACAAAGTTACACATTCACATGAGAGCAAGATGCCACAAACGAGTGGGCCCAAGAGGGCCTATTCAAACTATCCATGTCATCTTTTCATTAATATGATTAAGTACAACAAGCCATCGGTTTATGACCAATATCATAAACTAATTTCAATCATCCTAATGTGTGAGTTCTCGAAGACAAGTGTAAAGGTTTAGGTCCAACTAGGTAATGACTCGTGACTAACTAATATTCACTATATCATAAAAGGATATCATGGAGATATCAAGTGCTCCTAGGTCGCAAATTTAACTAATAAGTGCTAATCCTCTGCACATTCAAGTCAATTTTATTCTCCATACACTTTACTGTATCTAGTTAAAACATAACAATATTCCTCTTGCCATATTTGTTTCTCGCTTCATAGTTAATTGCAATTAATTCTATTATCCACAAGAATGAGAGAATAAGCTATCAATCTATAATAGCTCCTGAAGCAGCTTAAACGCAAATTAGGCTAAAGAGTCTAATTCAACACAGTGCTCTGATGAGCGAGTCATAACAACTTTGTCGGTTTTGACCTTTTCATTATTATGTTGCAACTTTTGCGCTTAGTGGAAAACGATATTCAAAAGCGTTAGTCTAGCTAAGAAATCATACAAAGAAGCACCTCCTCATGCCTCACAGTCAAGTGTGGAAACAGTTTGTGTCCAAACTTAGACAAATCGGCAGTGCTAATAGATTTTGCAGCCATTAGGCGCTAATCTTCTCACTTGTGTTAATAGATTTTGCAGCATCTAATTGCTAATTTTTTAACTTCAAGTGATACTTCAACGCACACTATTATAGTGCATGAAATTTTTCTCCATCCATTCCCATCAGTTAGGAATGGCAACGAGCCAGAGCGGGGCCGGGGATCACACTCCCCGTCCCCGATTCCCGATGGTAGAAATTTTTCCGTCCCCGGCCCCGGCCCCGATCCCCGACGGGGAGTCTACCACCGCCCCTTAACAGGGATCAGGTTTCCCCGACCCCAAAAATTCCCGATCAAAATAAAAAAAACAACAAACATATACATTCAACAACAAAGATTCAACATATATATTCATCAACAATAACAACAATCATATATGTTTATCATCAGTATCATCATCATCATCAACAACAACAACAGAACTCTGAGCTCAAATGTATATTCAACAGATTTGAGCTCTGAGTTCAAATATATATTCAATAACTCCGACCTCAAATATATATTCAACACTAGATTTAACATATATATTCAATAGATTGAACAGATCTGAGCTTAAATGTAAAAAATAAAAATAAATCTAACACATTGAGAGAGAGAGAGAGAGATGACGGCAATCGATTGTGATAGAGAGGCGACGAACTCTGACGATGATGGAAAAAGGGACAGCAGTGATGGAAATGAGGGACGATGACGATGAGGAGGGGGGAGGATGACAATGGCAATGGGGAAGGGGGAGGAGAACGGCGGCAATGAGGAGGGGGGACAGCGGCGATAGAAGAACGATGGTGATCGGCGGTGATGGAAGAAGGGAGATCAGCGATGGAAGAACGACGGCGACGCCGTGAGAGCAGCTGCGCAGAGAGAGAGAGAGAGAGAGAGAGATTGAGACTATGAGAGAAAGAAAAACGAAATGCATGCGAGTGAGAGAGGCAGAGTCAAATATATATATATATAAAGAATATTTAGGAAATATTCGGGGAGTTATGCGGGGCCGGGCCGGGGCTGGGGAACCTATCCGTGTCCCCGGCCCGAAAACAGTTAGGGATTCAATTTTTAATACCATCGCTTACCCTATGGCGATAATTTTCAAGGAAAACCCATTCTAATCGGCGTCGGGGGATCGGGTCCTCGTCGGGCCAGGTTCAAATTGCCATCCCTACCATCAGTTGGGTAGAGAGCAAAATACTACTCATACTGGCTACTCGTCTTACACTTAATGACTAACTCATTTAAGCTGGCAATTCTTGGATGACGTGACTCTTGGATGTTGCTTCATCTAATGATGTAACATTATTACAAGTCAAATTACAAAACCATTCTGTGCAGCTTAATAGTCAGGATCATATCTAGATCTATTGAGGGCTTACTAATTTTACAACTTTAAACTTGCCAATTGTAATAACCCTCGTTACTGATTACCGATTAAGACCGATTATGAACAGTAAATGAACTGATTGAATTACTGAACCGACTGACTAGAAACTGGAACTGAATTGACTGAGTTTATATAAGTTATTTTGCATTCTACCTGTTTGACTATTTGATTATCTGTTCAGTTTGTTTCGTTTAAACTACTAATTGAAGGCCTTATCGGCGGCCGACCCGGAAATCGTTTAGTGTTTCATGATCATCATAATTTATGTGATTTTATGGTATATTTATTGGAAAAGTGAATTGGTATGTTTAAATTAGATTAAAATAAGCTAAATTGCATAAGTTGCCTTATTTACCATTTTGCCACCCTTAGTGGCCACTACCTCAATATTTGAGCCTTACATACACTTGATCAAACATTTTATCAGCCCATTTGTTGCCTCACAACTGACTAGAGAGAGAGAGATAAGGGAGAGAGTTAGTTTTCATCTCATTTGGCTTGATTTGGTTGGGACATTGAAGTGTAGTTGCCAATTGAGCTCCTAAACCTTGTAATTGAGGACCTAGGTAAGGATTTCACCTTCTCATTGTTGTGTTTAAGCTTGTTCATGCATGATTCTTGAGCCTTTAGAGAGCTAAGTCATGTCTTAGTCAAATAATGTTGAATTAGAACTCATTTCATGCATGCATGTGTGTATTGATGAATTTTGAGTTGATTTCATGGCAAATTGTCACATGCATGTTCATAATTAAGCTTAAGTCCATGTTTTTAAACTTGTTTTGAAAAGGATGAGCTCTTTAGAGCATGTTTTGAAGCCTTGAATTGATTTAAAGTCTTGCATTGTGTATTGGAGATTATGTTCTTGAAATATTGGTTTGAAATTGAGTTTAATTAAACACCCTTGGGCTTTGATTTACCAAATTGATCTTTAAAATACATAAGGTTACATGTTTACAAGTGTTTTTCCAAGTTTTTAGCCCAAGAGGATCAAAAATTTGGCTTTTAAACTTGATTTTGAGCTTGGGACTCAAATCTGGAATTTCCAGAATTTGGGCCTACGCTCGAGCGAGGAAGTCCACGCTCGAGCGTACACTCTGTGATTCTGCCCTCCGCTCGAGCGAGAAAAGTTACGCTCGAGCGGGGAATGCGAGCATCCAGTACTTTGCATGTGTTCACAGTCCGCTCGAGCGAGGAAACTTACGCTCGAGCGAGGACTTGTGTCTTACGCTCGAGCGAGGGTCGAGCGTCCATCGGGCGTAAAATTGGAGCATCCAGCATTTTTACTGTAGCACACAGTCCGCTCGAGCGAAGGAATTGACGCTCGAGCAGAGCTCCTTTGTCTGCATGTCCGCTCGAGCGAAGAAAGCCTCGCTCGAACGAGACCCCTATTTTCAGCAAATTTTGTAAAGTATTCAAAAGTGCATCTTTGCATCCTCTTTCCATCCTAGGCATTCCTAGGGCATATTTAAGGCATCTTAAAGAGGACATAGATGTAGAACCACACCGAGGCAAATTAGGGATTAAGTTATTATCTTTCCCAACTGTATAGCTTAGTGTGTGTTCAATCTGTAAACTGTGTAGGGTTGGCTTTCCGAGAAGACGCTCTAGTCCACTGTAGCCCAGAACTCTGTGAGTAACAATTGTGTAAAGATAGGTTCAAATGATTATCTTTTGAATACTGAACTGAACTGCTTACTGAACTGATATTGATTACTGAGTGAATGTATGTCCTTTATTTCTGAACTGTACTGTGGCATCCTTAGCACCTACTGTTTACTGTTACTGTCACAGAGATCTCTGTCGGTTTCCTCGTGGAACCACTACTGTTTACTGACTGATGGCCATCATTACTGTTCGGTCTTTTAAGACCTACTATTACTGTTATGCTAATGGATGTACCACATATGAATGTTTACTTACTGTACTGAACAACTGATATACTGACTAAATTGAACTGTTTTCATTACTGTAAGGACATTCATTCTAAACCTCTTTACGCATTATGTTATTCACTGGGCTTTAGCTCACTGCTCATATATATATATGTAGGTGTACAGGCACCGGACCAATGCTAGAGATGTCGGGGTAGATTCCCAGTTTTGTCAAGCCAACCAATGTGCCTCACTGCGAGGTTCCGAGCCTGCCAAGCTTAGGCTATGGGGTGTTTTAGTATTTTCCCCTTACTGTACTGTTTTACTCACTGTATAGACTGAACGTTTGCACTGTACTGTTTATCAGGGATTAAGTCCCTGTTTCTGACTGGTTGTATATGATATGCATACTGTTTCGTACTGTACTGTATAAATGTATGAAAAATCTTTTTGGCATACAGACTGTTGCAGCTTATTGGACATTGTTTTTATTACTGTAGTGGCTTCCGCCATGCCCCTGTACTCTGTTATACTGTCTTACTGTTAAGTAGGCCTCCGGTAATCTCAGATTACTGGCCGATTACGGTGCTAAACCCATAGGGGCGGGTTTGGGTCGTGACACCAATCAAAGCTACTTAGCATACCGCTAATCATAGTACACACATCGGTTTTTATTGTGCCAAACAAGGCAACAAAACCATGGTCACGTTGAGTCATGTTTCCTTACTTTGGCTCAATTAAGGTCTAACCTAAAGTCTCAAAGACTTGCTGCTCATCTAAAGAATAGGATTACATTGTTCACATTTGAACATCTCCACTAAGTCTAGGTCAACCAAAATAACTTCCATAAGCTAGGTCAATTAGAGGGGGGAAAAAAATGATCATTGGGATTGATTAGCATATCACAGTATAATTTTGTCGCAAAAATTTAAACTAAATAGTGACAATATTACACAAGTTGCAGGATTGAAAATCCGCTATGCTTGTAATAATCTCTTTGCCACAAGTAACAATTATCTAAAATTTAATTTAATTCATTCAAAACATTGATTTTCGAGGAGTAAATCTATAAAGATTTCTCTCAACCAAACAACCTCCCACTAACTATGGCATGTCTAAAGTATGATAAAATATTTAACTTTACATGATAACATCTCAATGTAATTCATAAAAGAAAACATACTAGATTAATTTAATTATGGAATCAAAATTCACGAATATAAATAAATCATGCTATTTAAAACACACTACAAGTTCTAAACATTTAAAAGAACTTAACATGTTGTATACAATATTTAAATAATGCCATAACATATTTCTTTAATTTCTACAATTTTCTAAAATTACAAGTAATTAATAATTATACGAAAAATTAAAAATAAATATTACAGAATCTGAAAAAATACAAAAAAATATACTAGTAAATAAAATTACATAGCAGTGTGTAGACATCCCCGAACGCCCCGGGAGGATGAATCCCGTTTTGTTCGTCTGTGGGTCTACTACAGTTCAGGACTCAAATTGTCACGGTTCTTAATCTGAACCAAAGAGTCCAAATCCGACAAATCGTTTTGAGAAAACAGATTTTTAGAAAAGGAGTGCCAAACATGGACTGCTTTGCCAGATACAGAGTCGCCACCTAAATATTTTTTAATGAGGGAATTTAGGAAACCCTGACTCGGTGCCAAAGGCCACGTGTCCGTCATCACTAAAGTTGCCTCGGCTCGGGAACTTGGGTACGATTGGGAAAGGTCAGCTATGAGCACCCCCTCTCGCCCGATCCGAAAATCGGCCTCTACTAACCGTGATATCTTGTTTTTTAAAACACATGCGTTCTTATTCCGATTAATTAGCTAGAATTACTATGTGATGCGCGCAGCAAAACAAGTATAAACTAGATCGCCTAATTTGGAACAAAGCATTGCATATCCATTTGTTCGAAAATGGTTTGAGATTTGCTACTCGCAAGTAGGCTAAAATACGGATTTCAATGAATTATTCCAATTCAAACAATCCAACCTTCACCCACAGGCATTCAGGCAGTTATATCACATAAGCAGTTAGCCTCATGGTAATCATGCTGTCATGGCAACACTCACACGCGTGCAAGGATGCTAAAGCAAAAGAACTTACAGAGTACTCCAAGCCAAAACAAGAGCTATGTTAGGAATCTTATGCATGATCCTAGTTCATGTTGAGATGGCTAATGCAACACACGCAAGATGCAACTACAATAGGCTCGGCTAATCTAAGAATGGCATGTGAGACGCTACAGATAACACGTATTCAATTTGGAATGGAAATACAAATGCAGTTAGAATGATGCGCCGAGCCCGGTGCATGCAAAACGAATGAATGGATGCAAACATGCTATCATACTGTATGCAAATTGAAACATGCCCTAATCTAACCATCGAAAGCTAGTAAAGAAAAGGGAAGAAAGTCGTAGGGTTGGAAGACATACACACACTCACACACACTTATTACAGAATTGCCCTCGCTCAGAGGGTCCAAATAAATATTACATAACCAAATAAATAACTAACTACTTAATTAATTATTATAGAATTCCTAATTAATTAAAAAAAAATCAAACGCAAAAATGAAATAGCCGCAGCCCCACCTTCAAAATGTTTGGATGATGCATGCTTGACTCGTACTGCCCGAAAGCTCGCTGCCATAGCATTACTGCCTCTGTTTTCACTGCCTAGCTCCTCTGAAAACTACATAAGTCTCAGGACAGATTCTATGCACACTGTGGAACACCACCGGCTGGGAGGAATGGCCACCGGCCACTGATGAAACTATCGGCCATTCATTGATGGCCGGTCGCACTGGAGATGGCCGGCCGGCCGGCCAAAACTTCCTGCAGAAATCAATTTTGATAGCAACAGAGGGCAAACAGTGTATGGCATGGAACTTTCAAGCAAATGTAAGCATGGACACACTCCCCATCATGCAAGGGACTCAAGGGAGCATGACCCTCGACCCTCAGGCCATCAATTAGGCATGATGGCCTAAGAAGCCAAGTTTGCCCTTGAATGTAAATGAATGCAAAAAGAGATGAGTGCTAACACCTTATCATATTGATGTCAAGGGCGTCGGCGACCGAGGATCGAGGTGCGTTACGTCACTTTGAGTACGAACGCACCTCAATTCCTATGTTTGGTTTGACACCCCAAACCAAACAATGCAATGTATGCATACAAATATGGCTCAAGCATGTGAAATGACTCAAGCTAGCAAAACATGCCAAATGTAAATGCCAACCAAACATGCAAATATGCAATGTGTTAGGAATGCAATGCTACAATACTACCTAGGTAGACAACTAGGCGAAATGATGATCATGTAGTAATGCATTAACCACAAGGATGTAATAATCATGCAATGTGATGATGATACTACAAGACACAAATGCATGGATTTACACTAGGATGGAGGAACCTCAGCCACACTCCAAAAAACAGTGGCCAAAGGTACTAAAATGATGGTGCCAACATACAAGGCAAACATGCAAACCGATGGTCCCGAGACTAAGGTATAAAAGCCTACTTTCAAGCATACTTAAAGGAAGCAAACATGGACATTAGACCAACAAAATCAGTGCCATGGCATGTTAGAATGAGCCCCAAAACCCACACACATGGCATCCCAAATGATTCAAGCAAAGAGGCATACATCAAGACAAAACATGGAGCGCAAGACCACCACTCTTCATGGCCACACATGGCATGAACTAAACAACCTAAAACAGAGTTCTATCATGCAAAAGTGAGCCTCAAAACCCACTGGTTTGGCAGCCCCAAAGCCTCAAACATATGGCCATGCACAATGACCTATTCCTAGGCATGAAAGACCAACTCTTCAAGGCATGAAAGAGATGGTAAATGTAGGCATACAAGCATGGATTAGGGGCTGAAATATCATGAGAAATGATTCCAAAGCACTGAAATGACCCAATTAAAACATGCTCATGACTCGCACCTTCAAGGCTCACAATCCAAAATGCAAAGAGGCTACCCTAAACATGGAAAATATGATTAAACCAGCACCTAACAGTCCTTGAGCATGGCAAGATAAGGCTAAAACCTTCATGAAGCTAGGCTATAACATACAAGAATCATGGCCTAATGCATGGCACATTTCTAGGCAAAATGAGGGAATGCAAAGCAAGTGCACTATGCATGAAAGGGGCCACAATCTGACCAAAGACAGAGGCAATCTGACCAAATAATACCTAAAAACCTCTGAAATGGAGCCAAGAAAACTACTCATGCATGCTACCATTAGGAACCAAAAACATGCACAAATGAGAGACCAAGGGAGAGGGGTGTCCCTCCCCTATGCAAGACCTCAAACCTCGTTCTTCACTACTGAAATCCATTGGATTTCAGTGGTGAGAAGGCCAACACACAATGGTTACCAAGGCTCAACAAAGGGAGCACCAAAAGGGCCGAACAAGGCCTAAGAGGGGGAGGTCGACCTCAAACAATAAAATGACCTTAATGAAGTGTCTTAAGCATGCAAAAATAAGACTTTCTTCAGTTATACACAAAGTCTAAAACAATAAGCAAGATAGGCAAAAGTCTAGTGCAAGATTGGGGAATCTAAAGTAAAAAGGTTACCCTTGAAGAACCCTCGATGCACAGTAGGTGCAGCCTCTTTATTTTGGTCAAAACCAGTCCAAAAACTCAAGAACAAACCCTCCAAGCCTCTCAAGGTCGAAGCAAGGTGTGATGGTGTGTGTCTTAGTGCAAAACTAAGGTCAAAACACACTTTTTAGGGCCCAAAACACACACAAAAGAGGAGAGAGAGAGAGAGAGAGAGAGAGAGAGAGAGAAATATAGAGAGAGAAGATGTATCTAATAGATATATATGTATAAGCTCTGGTTTTTTGTTCAACATCAACAACCTTTAACAATGCAGGAGGAGAAGTTCTTATATAGGCAAAGCAAAAGCTTGAAGCTTCTCAAAGAAGCTAAATAAGAAAGGGGTAAAGGGGGCAAGAAGGTCAAGGCTTCTTGAGGAAGCCATGACAAAGGGTCAAGCTTCCCCAAGAAGCTTGACCAAAGGGTTCAACCTTCTAGAAGGAAAAGGGGTGCAAAGGCTCAAAACAGCCACATCATGCACAGGGGAGAGTGCTGGTGCATTCCAGCTGGCACAGCTGGCATGCACCATGTCTGAAGGGTGCAAAAGGGGCATACCGGCCAGCAAAAGAGGTCACCGGCCAAATAAAGTGTCGGTCGACCATATAAAGTGCCGACCGGCCATTGGTATCAAGAAACCATGGCCGGTAGCCTCAAAACATGGCCGGTAGCCTCAAGCTACGGCCGGTGGGTGTCAGGGGTAGCTGACAAGCTACTCTATACCCTCAGAAACAAAAACACAAGTGTTTGGTGCAAAACCAAACACAAGTGTTTGGTGCAAAACCGAACACAGAACAGTCGAGTTGAGAGGTCCTGAGGCAAGGCGCGTGGCCGAGACCTCCGGGAACTCAAAACGAAACACGAACATGAGTAATCACCTAGTGTTCGAGTGGTGACGTCCAAGTCTTGAGGACGGTCAAAAATGGGGTGTCTATACAGTGGTCTACTGTAAAAATTTCAAGTCCAAAATCCAAGAGCAATTTAACGTAAAAATATTGAGTTATTCATTAATGAAAAATATTTTATTTTTCAAAAAATTTTGAACCTTTAATAAATTGTATAAAAATGAATTATGAATTCAATGGTACCAGTCATGTTTCAATTTGAATTATAACGAATAATTTGGAAGTAATTAGCGTAGTTTTTAAATTAAAACGAAACAAACAGTGTCACGATCCAAGCCCGGTACCCAAAGGCTCGGCTTCGTAACAAGATAAAAATAAAATAATTCGAATAATTCTGTAGTCACAGCGCAAGCGGATAAATTAAATAAATTAAAATAAAATAATTGGGTACCAACTATTTATTTAAAAGGAAACAAAACATAGTTATTTGAACTTTATTGTATTACAAGAGTTCAAAAAAAAAAAAAAAACAGACAGAAATAAAAAAAAAAGATTTTAAAAAAAAACTACACAACGATTCATTTTCCATCTTGATCCCGCTAAACCTCGTCACCTGAAAGGGGTAACAACTATAAGCACATAGCAGAGTGAGAAATATTATACTGTGAGTATAGGGGCACAAAACAGTCATGGATAATTATTTAAGTTAAAACATTAACATAATTTGAGTTGAATACACAAATTAATTAAGTGCAAGAAACTGAAATAATTAACTATAACCACGGTACATAACAGAACAGAACAGGGGTCACTAAGTGACAATCAGTACAGGGGTCAATGGATCCATGACAAACAGGGGACCACAAAGTAGTCAAACAGGGGCCAATGGTTATTTAAGTCCCCCAGGCATAGGACTCCCTTGGTGGTACTTACAGAAAATAATTGTTTACAAGATCATTACCAAATAATCTCTAAAATTTAAACAAACATATCCATGGGTTTTAATTTAAGCAAATAGAGTTCAGAAAATAATCCACGTAATTGAAATACTAACCTAACCATAAAACATAAATTATATCAAATAAATTCTGATAACTCAAAACATTCGTAAAATATATTATGGTAACTTAAGACATGTAAAAAACATATTATAGTAACTTAAGGTATAATAAAACTCACCCAAAAATTACTCCTAATTCTTCTAAGCTTGCTCCCCGTTTCTTGCTCAAATGATCTCTTATTCTGTCAATGTGTTTCCTTACTTGGATGCTCACATCTCCGATTTATAGCCATATTGCATGGCTGATACCAAGCAGGTGGGCTTTGGTTCGGCCAGCTGTCCAATAGGTGGCATCTTGCATGCCTTGTACGTGGCCAAGGCACTTAGTCACTATCCTATGCCTTAGGATGGCGACAAATCACCCCTCCCCTTTTTCTTTTCTTTTTTTAAAATCAAATCTAAAGATTATGATTCCTTTTATGAGTCCTAAAATTACGTATAATTATAAGTTAGGTTCACGTCTAAAAATCTCACTACCAAACTATAAAACATCACTTATCACTTACTAAAATATTTAATGTGTGGTGTCTTACAATTTATTTCCTCGACAAATTTCCAATTTCTTAAATTATGTATTTATTTATTATTATTTATTTATTTATTTTGAGTTCTATTTATTGAAATTTTAAATTAAAAAAAGAAAAAGAAAATTCGGGTGTCACAAATAGAGCCTTAACAGCGCCTGCATCAGCACTTACCTAAGCGAATGATGTCAGCGCAGACGTCAACGCGTCAGTCAGTGTCAAGTCAATGGCATCGATGACGTCAGCAAATTCGTCTTCTTCTCCAACTCTCATTCAAAATTAGGGTTTGAGTTTTTTCCTCAGTCGTAAGTCGGAATCAGACCCATAATATACCGTTTTGAAGGTCTCGAAACAATAATTTCAAATAGGAAAATGTTATAGGTCCCAAATTTTCTATTACATAAATGACCAAATATCTCACATAAGTGTGGGGTCTAAGAAAACAAAGTATGTAAAACCAGTATCCAGTCAAAGTTACAAAAATCAAATATAAATCTCCATTTTTCTCAAAATTCGACCATCTGATTTTTTCAAAACTTTGCAGATATGATCTAAATAATATGAACTACAACATATATGAAATCCAGGACGATTAGAGGTGATACGAAAAATATCAATTTTTATGCACAAATCATATCTATACATATATTCATGCACAAATAACATGAAAACACCCAACAATGGCTCTGATACCAATGTTGGAAAAAGAAGAAATATTACACAACAGAAATAAACGGATTCGAGCATACTTTTTATACTCAAATCGAATCTATGGATTATGTAGGTGAATCACATACCTTGATTGATATCTTCGAACAATTCCTAGCAATGGAATAGAACTACTGGATAACTATCCACACTATTCACAGTACAAATACTATTCTTTGTTTCCATAGAGAGAAATAATAGAGAGTCTAGGAGAGAGAGAGAAAGATATTGATTACCCATACAGTTAAATTCTTACTCTCCCAAATATAATACGTATATTATGTGGGATAGTTATAACCCCCAACAACTCTGTATCCTCAAGAGATGAGATAGTGGGTTAATCATACTTCTCCCCAAGATAATTTAATCCAAGTCCACTTTGACTAGGTCTTTGCATGGTCGACCCAATCGGGTATGAGTTCTAAACCTAACCCAGTTTTCAACACAAACTTAATTCATTGGTTCATCGAATTTGAAAATTCAGAACTCAGCTCGATAACTAATCTAATTCTGACTTGGCTCTATTTGTTAATAATAATCAAATTTAAATTCGGCTTGAAATTCAATCATAAACTTTTTTTACTTATTATTTGCATTATCTAAATATAAAAATAAATGATAAATGAGTCGAGTGTCAAAAATCTAACTTGATTAACTTATTTGTTTATTTAAAAAATTAAGCCGAACGCGCGAATAGCTCAATTTATTCGCCCTATCTCAAACTACCTATACTATTATTATTCGACAAGTTAATCTGAAAGTATCTTTACAATTCGATATTTAATTAATTTGGTCATGTGATGAAAAGAGATTTTAAGATATCTTTTCTATCTCTGTTCTCAAAGTATCTTTATGGTTTCATAGGTCATTAACTTGATCGCATGATGAAGAGGGACTTTAGGATAGAAAATGTGAGATATCTTCTATCTCCAATCTTTAAGTATCTCTACCATTTTATAAATCATTAACTCGATTATGTGATGAAGAAATCTAAGATCTCTTCTATCTCTCATCTCAAAGTTTTTTTTACCATTCAATGGATCATTAACTTCATCGTGTGGTGAATCTATTTTAGAATAGAAAATTTGTGATCTTCTCTATCTTTAGCTTCAAAATATCTCTACCATTCCATAAGTCATTAACTTCATCGCATGATGAATTTTCCTTTGAACAAAAAATTTGAGATCTTTCTCTTGTTTCAATGAGTTATTAACTTGACCGTGTGGTGATTGTGAGCAGTGGCGGAGCCAGAAAATTGAGTTAGAGGGGGCACTATTAATTATAATTTTTTATTTAAAAAAAAAATCACGATGAACATTAAAATAATAATAATTTTATGAGCTAGATTTAAGCATAAAAAATTTTCATATTTATTATTAATATGAACAAATTAAAATTCTATAATAGTGTAGAATAGCTCGGTGCGGGGATAGTGATGTAAGTTTGTAATTTTAGCACAAAAAATTATGAATCAAAATTCTTAATTTTAGAAAATAAAAACATATTGTTTATAGCACAAATTATTATAAAATCTATTTAATTTTTATTTGATAGAAAAATATTAAAGAGATGACATTGTTTATAAATGATGTGCTTTGAATAAAAATTATTAAACAGTCTTAGAATATCATATAACATTGCCTACGTGATGCTCAAAACATGAGAAATCACTAATCACACTAAACAGTCTGTCAACTACTTGAAAATAATGAGTTCAATTATATTCATTTTGTAAGATTTTTCGCTATAATATTGTTTTAAACTATTACATAAATAATACCACATAATACTCTTAAAGTATCAAATAACTACTTATTGTGAATAATATAATAAATTCTTAATCAAAAAACATGTTAAGAAAAAAAAATACATTTTATATATGACAACAAGACACAAAAAAAAAAAAAAAAAATTTCAAAACTGAGGGGGGGCACGTGACTCCCCTTGTCCCTCTTTCCCTCCGCCCTGATTGTGAGGGTTATGTTAAGTGGTTGGTGGGTAGGCTCCTCCACACCATTACTCATGATTCAATTCTTTAAGTCAGATTGCGATAAAGTAATTTCTTGTGAATTCTCTATCACAGTATGTGATCGGAATTCTCTAGTTTCGGTCTTTGACGGGAATAGATATTAAAGTATGCGCAAATTGATTCGGACACCACTTACCGCTAAAAAAAAAACATACCATACTTTTCACATGCATTGACAGTTTATATAAAGGTGATACTATATGCACCAATTAATATACTAACTAGTGTACTAACACTAGTTACAACATTATTATTGATCCTCCTTATTATACAAATTACAAATACCAAAAACTTCTGAAATTATACCACAACACTAGTTATGATATTATTATTGACCCTACTCATTATACAAATTATAAATATCAAATATTAAATTATATAACATCATCAATTAATATACTAATTGATACATATAGTATTATTTCTTTATAAAAAGACATAGGTAGAGAGGATAGATGGTGCGAAGTTTGAGGCACTTCTTAACTAACTTTAACAACGGTCACCAAACATTTTTTCCTCCTCTTTTCTTTCCCACTTTCCTTGATTTTCTCTGTGTCCAAACATGCACTCTGCAACCTCAAAAACGCCACCTTTCTTCATGACAATCCCCTCAAAACTCGCCAACCCTAAACCTAGACACATTCAATTCAAATTCACAAAACAAAATCACAGAAAATTCTCATTCAAGCCTCTCAAATACATCCAAAACTCCAACTCCAATCTCGAATCATTGTCTTCTTCATTGATTCCAACTTCCCAAAACCCTAATTCCCTCCTCTTCTGCCCCTCATTGACAGCCAAAAAGCTTCAATCTCTGGCATCAGAGTTCAAAGCTCTGCCCGTGCCGATCGATCGCGTGAAGCGGCTCTTAATCTACGCTTCTCATCTTCCTCCATTTGACGAGTCAGATCGATTGGAGTCGAATCGGGTCATGGGTTGTACGACCCAGGTGTGGTTGGAAGTGAAGATGGATTCGAAGGGGCTAATGAGATTCAGAGCCGATAGCGATTCGGAGATCACGAAGGGGTTCTGCTCGTGCTTGATTTTGGTGCTGGACACGGCGGCGCCGGAGGAGGTGGTGGCGGTGAAGGCGGAGGATTTGGAAGATTTGAATGTTGGGTTGTCGGGTCGGACCCATTCTAGGGTGAATACTTGGCATAATGTGTTGATGAGTATGCAGAAGAGGACTAGAGATTTGGTTGAGGAGAGAGAAAGAGAGAGGTGTCTGGAACCTTTTTCAATGTTTGGTTGAAAATGGAAGTTATGCCTCAGCACAGGTTTGCAGCAACAAATGGTCACTCTGTTTTTAGCTCTGTTTTTTTTACATTCTGGGTTAATTTGATGGAGACCACTCCAATCACTACTTCCACCACCTCATACATACGTGGCGGGTGCTGATTGGAGGAGAAGGGAAAGAAAAAAAGTAAAAGAAAAAATAGCTAATCAGAAAAGAGAGGAGGTCAAAAGGGTGAGAGAAAGGAGGTCTCAAACATTTTTGTTAATATAAATACACTTAAAAAGTATAATATTTATAAAAAAAAATCTTTAAAAATACACAAAATATCAAAACATACAAAAAAAAATACAAAAATTTAGTATATTTTTCGTATTTTGTGTATTTATTAATTTTTTAAAATATTTTTTCACAAATATTTTACTATTTAAATAAATCTACGTAAGATACATCTAAAAAAGTAAAAGAAAAAATTATTTAAAATTTTAAAAATATTCACTAAAAAAAATACAAAAAATAAAAAATTTAATTTTTAAAAAAATAAATTCAAAAAACTAAAACCAAATAAATTGAATAATTTTATCCTGCATGATTTTTTTACATCCATCTTTTTTATTCCCTTTTTGGATAAATTACACTTACCAGGTTTCTGACAAACTTTTTATAGTTTTAATAATTACACAAACTCTCTTATTTTTAAAATTATTATGAAGATTCCATCACCATTGTTAGACTATTATTTACTGATGTCATGCTAATGTCATACAAAAATAGATGGAGAATGGAAGATGGGGGCTGAGGGAGATCTGGTAGGTTTGGGGAGGGGAAAATAGATAGGGGTTGAGGGAGATTAGGTAAGTTTTGGCAAAGAAATGGCTGAGGGGATGGGTTTGGGATTGGTAATTTTATTAATCTCATGTGTATTGGTGGATCAATCTATTTTATTCTTCTATATCTGGTTTTTTCATTCTTATTTCCTTTTGTTTTAGTGATAAGAAAATTGTCCCTTTTTGGAAATGGTGATGGGATGATGAGAGCGGTGGAGGGAGATATGGATGGGAGGAGCTTGGTGGAGGTGGCTATGAGGGGAGAAAACTCTGTGAATTGTTTTCACTGAATGAAAATTAGAATGTCAAGTAGGGATATTAGTGTGTTTGATTTGAGTTTTTTGAGTTAAGTTTTTTGAAGATTGAGTTTTTTGGTTTTCGTATTTTTTTTGTTTTTAATGAATATTTTTAAAATTTTAAACATTTTTTTTACTTTTTTAGATGCACCTTACTTAGACGTATCTAAAAAGTAAAAAATTTGTGAAAAAATATTTTTAAAAATTAATAAATACGTAAAAATACAAAAAAATGTACTGAATTCTCGAATTTTTTTTGGTATTTTTGGTATTTAGTGAATTTTTAAAAGGTTTTTTTCAATTTTTTTTTTACTTTTTAGGTATATTTATGTTAGGTATGTCTAAAAATTAAAAAAATTGCTCAAAATATTAAAAAAAATCAGTAAAAACAAAAAAACACGAAAAATAAAAAAGTAGAATTTTCTGAAAAGTGTTTTGGAAAAATGGTAACCAAGCATGGTGAGTATTGAACCATTGCACTAAACAGTGTTAACTGACGGAGTGTCGGTGTGTGATTTCAAAGAATAGAGGGGGTGCAGTGTTATTTCAGAGTTTTAGAAGGGGTGCTAGTGTATTTACCCTAGTTTAAATTATTCAAATTTTGATATGTTTTCTTAGCACATCAGGTAATGGTTATTGATTTGGACACATAAGCTGAAATTATAAACTTGAAGACTAAAATAGATGAAGTTAATAATTTAAGAATAAAAGTAGAAAAATTGATGATACTAGGTGTTTAGTTGATGATCAGAAGAGTAGGAGTCTTAATTTTGTTATGAATGGTTTTGGTGTAATTTACTCCTACTTATGATATGGGATCTGAAAAAGATTGTAATTTTAGTTTAATAGAGGTTGTGTTTGATGAGTATCCAACCTGCTTGGTGATTTTGGGCCCATTTTACCAACCAAATTATATATGAAATCATTGTCTAGGTGATTTTTTTAAAAAACAGCCAGTCCCACCTTGTTTTTTTAATGTTGTGTTTCTATCTTCAATCTATGAAGGGATATGTGCAAAGAAAGGACAAAAAAAGAAAGATGTAAATTTTATTTTTTATTTTTTTTACTTCATTCATTTTTCCTTTCCCTTTCTTTCCTCTCCATAAATCTCCTTACAGATCCAAGATTCAAACACAACCTAAATGAAGTAAGAGGCTTTAAAGTGATCCATGTGAGAGATTGCAAGAGAAGATCAACTTATGCTTACCTATTTTTTGCTTTCTTTTAATCCATTTCTTAGAGTGCACATATTATTGGACACTTATTTGGACATTTTTATCCTTGTGTATTGTAGGAAAGACTTTGCAGTCCTGGAGTAGCACAGTTTTCTTGACTGGAATCATATCGTATCAGAAGATACCTACCTCATGGATGATCTTGGGTTCCACCATCCCTTGTGAAAGGGCTTAAAAGTTGCTTTCAGAGTTTTATGGTTGGTTGAGTTTTGTAATAGCAAAAAAAACCAACCTGAAATCTTGTAAAATGTCGAAAGAATATAGGAGAAGAATATGGTTGAAGATACTTCCCACAAGTAAAGCTCTGAAAATCATCCTATTGGTATTTCATAGTGAATCAACATTTTTATTATGTGTTCGAAAAAGATATACTGATCACCATATACGCATACGTAAAACAGAATGCTCAACACATTAAATTGGCAGATGATATAAAAAGTATCCTGCCCAAATAGCTTGTGTATCTTTTGGTGCACTATCTTTAAATTTCCATTTTACACTTGTATTCTGTCATCTTCCTTGGCCTTCCTTGCTTATGAATTTTCCAGCATAAGCATGTAACAACTAACAAGTTCCCTTGTAAAAGACAGTCATTGGTTGAACTGAGAAAGTTCTTGCATAGTTTTTTATTCTGCATATTGAGGTAAGTTTTGATCAATCTACTATCCTCATTTCTATGAATTTCCTGAGAATATCATAATTGTCAGCTTAATCTTTCTATTGCTGGTAAGAACCTTCTCTCCTCCTGACTAGGGCTGCAAACGAGCCAAGTCGAGCCGAGCTTTAGTATGTTTGGACTTGTTTATTAAGATTTTAACGAGCTCGAGCTGAATAAAAATTTGACGAACCGAGCTCGAGCCTGTTCACGAGCCTTAACGAGCCAAAAAATTTATAAATTCATACATGCATGTGAGACTAAAGTTACAATTAAAACTTTGATTATACAATTATATATACAATATATATATAAACATACTAAAAAAAAGCCCATATTTTACTAAAATAATAATATCTATTACCACTATTATATAAATGTACTATCTATAGTTAACTATTATTTACATTTATATTTTTTAAATATATAAATAGCATATTTATCTTATTTTTTATACATATTTTATATTATTTAATATATAAATAATAAATATTAAACGAGCCAATTAACGAGCCGAGCTTTAGAATGTTTGGGCTTGTTTATTAAAAATTTAACGAGCTCGAACGCAAAAAATAATTAACGAACCGAGTTCGAACAAGCGCTTATCGAGCCGAGCTCGAGCCTGTTCACGAATGGCTCTATTCATTTGCAGCCTTACTCTTGACCAGTTGATGTGTGAAGAACTGTCAATGTGCAGTCCTTGACCAGGCTGCCTTTAGAAAAGAAATTGGGGCAATTGCAATGGAATGATATAGACTCAAAATAATTGCAAAAAAGTAGAGTACAAGATTTAGTTGCACAATCTAATGCAAGAATTGCTTGTACTTCCATGACATTGCAATTCCCCCAAGGAAATTTGATCTCCTCTTATCCTGCCCAAATTTGAAGCTGCATTTTCAAAATATGACTTCACAAAACACTATAAATTTGAGAAATAAGTTCCAAACTACTTGAGTTTTGAGATTTTTTTTGTTTGTTTTGAAATGACATGAGCTTTAGTAAAGAAACTCTTCTTTTCAGTCTAATGTGAAAAGGGGGATATTGTTTTCCAGGTAGTGGAAATGTGTTTACAGCCCAAAACCAGAACAAATATATATACAGTTGATCAGATCTTTATGTGTCTCAGCTGAAGTGAAGGGCCATTTGCTGCAAAGAAAAATGAGGAGAAAAAGGGAACCTGAAAGGACAGTTAATAGGGAAATGGAAAGCATGTTATCAAAATAGATGCTTGAACTGCTCTTCAATACCCAAATGGGATATTCATATCCTCTTTCCCGGGTTTGCTATTTGGGTGATAGTATATATGGTTGGTAGAATAAACTTTTTAGGTTTGGGTGAATCGTACTTAATGTCTAGAGTGTGGGTTTAAATCTTTACCAATCTACAATTTATCGCTACATGGTTAAATGAGGGACTTAGAACATCTCCAAGGGGCTCTTTAAAAGAATCTTGTTAGTTATGATAACTAGTTTTATGTTATTTCAGGCTAGCTAGTATGATAGTTTAATAAGATTTTTATAGGCTAGCTACATTTGAAGAATATCGGGAGACTCTTTAAATTAGTTTGTGTGGATAAATATGTAAAATAAAGAGTAGCGTTAGTTAAGTAAAATAAAGAGCATACCATTTTAATACTTTCGGTAGTGAAAAATAAAAATGGCTACATAGTTAAATGACTCTACTGTGTAACACTACCTTATGGGGGCCTGGACTCCATTACGGTCTTACCTCAAAAGTCGCCAATGCTAGGAATCATAATATTTATCCAAAAAAATAATACGAAAAAAAATTGAACGGTTGAGATGCATTTCAAAAATAGGTTTCATTATACAAAATTAAATTTATATCATTTAGTAGTGTTTTAAAAAGTTGGTAAAAAGTTAACTTTTTAACTTTTTTGTATTAATAAAGTTGATTTTTTGTGACTTTTTTTGTGTAAAAAAGTTAAAAAGTCAATTTTTTTAAGAAGTTCCCATTCTAAGGCTTGGTTTGGGGTATACTAAAAAAGTCAAAAAGTCACTATCTTATTTAAGTCACATCATCTTATTTAAGTCACATCACCTCTCTACCACATCACTTCAAACCCAACCCATACTCAACCCATATTTCATAAAAAGTCAAAAAGTGCACTTATTTAGATTATCTCAAACCACCCCTTATACTTTTGAACTGTTTTTGTGGTTCCATAGCTTTTCCGATGATGAATAATCCCTCTTTAAAATTGATATTTATCATGTAACTCTTCAGTTACGAACTGTGTCTAGGTTCCGTATAGTTATTATAACAGCAGTGCTGGGGATCCCAACACCCCCAGTTTCATTTCATTGGCCAGTTTTTTTTTTTTCTTTTCTTTTCTTTTCTTTTCTTCCAATCACCAACCCCATGTGGGGGTGGGGGTGGGGGTGGGGGTGGGGAGGGTGGGGGAGAAAGGGGTCTGGGACATTTTCCGTTATCATAAATTCATCAATAAAAATGTTTACAATATTAAGATATCATACCCATTTCACTTTTATAAAAATAAAATTAAAAACATTAACTGGCATCTTGTGGTAATATAAGAACACCACTAGATAGTGGAGGAGATGTCATAATTCAAATTTCATTTATAAAAAAATAAAAAACAATATCTTCAATCAGGCTACTATTTACAGTCAACTTAGGAGAGTTTGAGATAATCTAAAATAAGTATATTTTTTTATTTTTTAAGAAAAAATATAAAATATGTTATTACATCACTTTAAATTCAACTTATATAAAAAAACTTAAAAATATATTATAAAATTATTTCAAACACTCGTAAATTGACTACAAATAGTGGCCTGACTGAAGATATGGGCTTGTTTGGTTTGTGTTTGAGAGATGTGTTTTAGAGATAAAAAGTACGAAAACATGTTTGGTTTGGTTTTTTGGAAAATTTGTTTTGGAAAATTGTTTTGAGAGAGAGTTTTGAAAAAAGTGATTGATTTGATGTGTGTGTGAGAGAGATTTGTTTGGAAAACTTGTTTGGTTTGTGTGTTTTGGGAAATTTTTTTGGAAAAATTTGTTTGATAAAGAAAATTTCTGAAATTTATTTGTAGAGAAAATTTCTAAAATTTTTTTCAGAAACACAAACCAAACCTTTTTAATTTTTTTTATAAATGGCATGCTAAGGTCCAAATTATAGGACAAACTACAAACCTTGTTCATTAAGTTACTAGGAGTCAGCGGGATGGGATGTGTACCAGAAAAAAAAAAAAAAACAAAACAAAAAAAAAAAAAGATAGAAAAGAAAGTAGAATCATTAGAAATACTGATGTATGTCAAAAGGTATATATCACATTGAAACGGTTAAAGTTATAATTATAATTTTTAAATTTTATTTATTTGATGAAGATGTGTATTTGTATAGATTTGACAAGTAATTCATAAATTCAAGCGAAAAGTGACATAAAAGTAGATTTTTCGCGCAAGTAGTGAAAATTTTCAACTTGCCACCTCACACCGCACATGCGGCCAGACTTCACCGCACATGCTGTTCTCCACCGCTCGAGCGGAAATTGTGGGCGCACAAGCGCCCACCTGGGGACACGTTTTGAGCTAGTTATGCTGAGAATAAAAAGAAGAAAAATAGGCTGCTCGGGGGTTCCGAAATATTTAAAAAGTTCATTCTTCTAAAGGGAAGGATTCTAAGTTTCAAGAAAATCTTTCATGGTGGTGCTCAGTGGCGGAGCCAAGAAATTAAATCAGAGGTGGCACTTATTAATTACAATATTAAAATTTTTTATAAAAATATTTAAGATAAATTTTTACCATTAACTTCAAGAAAGATTAAAAAATAATAATAATAATCAGTGTGTTTGGTTTTAGTTTTCTGAATTCAATTTTCTGAAAACTAAAAGTTTTTTATTTTTCGTATTTTTTTGGTTTTAGTGAATATTTTTTAAATTTTAAACATTGTTTTTACTTTTTTAGATACACATTGGTTAGATATGTATCCAAATAGTAAAATATTTGTGAAAAAAATATTTAAAAAAATTAATAAATACACAAATATAAAAATATACTGATTTTCATATATTTTTTTATATTTTTTGGTATTTAGTGTATTTTTAAAAAAAATTCACAAATATTATACTTTTTAGGTATATTTATGTTAGGTGTGTCTAAAAATTAAAAAATTTGCTTAAAATATTAAAAAAATTTATTGTAAACATTAAAATATGAAAATAAAATGAAGAATTTTTTGAAAACTGTTTTCTGAAAACTTAACCAAAAGCTAAATATTATTTGTAATTAGTGTATCATGGACAATATTAAAAAAAGTCATGTATATAGTTTTTAAAATAAATTATATAATGATAATAATTTTTTTTATACAAAATATGCGTAAAATTCAATATAATAGTAATACCACGTCATCATTAACATGTGATATCACAACCAATAGTAAAGAATACATGGAGAATGAACGCTACATGTTAAACATAACTAACAATTCAATAAATTCTATATTTCATTAGATTAATTATGTTTGTATATCAATAGTGATAGACATCACCATTATATTGAAATTTTCATAGATAATAATATCGTAATCACTTTATTTTTAATCAAAATAACTATTATTATTCTTATTATTTTAAAAATGTCATTGACATTTAAAATAATATTTTATAAATTCTTTTATTTAAAATATTTTCTTTAAGTTTGCTTTAAAAAAAAAAAAATTGCAAAACCTAGGGGGGCACGTGACCCCCCTGGCCCCTTATTAGCTCTACCCTTGGTGGCGCTCTCTTTCTCTACCTCTTCTCATTCCTCCATAAGTGGCTAGTTCTTCTATTTTTAGGGTTTTGATGAAACCTTAGCCAAGTAAATAAAGTTTTCTTTTTGGTTTTGATTATGTAATGGTTTAAAAAGTTGTATGGTATTCAAGAAGTTTTTAAATATATTTTCTATTATTTCTTTCAAGTATTTTACTTTCTGTAATTGTTGAATATTCTCCATCTCCATGCAATGGTTTTCTTTGCTTTTACATTTAAGGTATGAGATAAGCCATACTACAAGGGATGAGTCGTATTGCTACCCTAGTTTAGAGCGAATCACTCGTGCTACTTGAGATGGTTCATGCCTATACATTGAACGTGATAATTCTCTTGATCAATATTTCGGACTTGTAGTTGCGAAGTATTATTTGGTTCGAACCGTAACATAATTGATTTTCAAATTGAGACATTATTTATGTAACCAGTAGTGAATTCATTACCTTAGGATTTTTCTCAAAATCAACTTCATCTTTAAATTACCTTAGGTTTTTCTCAAAATCAACTTCATCTTTACTTTTAATTGCTACTTTAATCTCTTTGTTTATTTTAATTATCATTAGTTTATGAACAATCATCTCTTTGATCAAAATTAATTTAGAAATTTTAACAATTAAATTAGTTTAATTTCACATCTGTCCGTGTGGATCGATACTTGAACTTATCATTATTTTAAGAATTTTAGTGCAGTTTAATATTTATTTTTAATGTGCAAAATGAGCCATCAAATACATAACATAAGATTCATCGAACTAGAGCTAAAAATAAGTAAGTAAATAAATAATCTTTTTGCAGCACATAAAAATTACTTGTTTTTCTCATATTATTATTTTACACAACAACCTTGCTACATCCCCTAAAAAGAGCCCCATAATCCCCCTAATTTCCATATCAAGTAAGAAAAAAAAAAAAAAGGAAACAGTTGCCAAAACAGGAAATTAGGGGGATTAGGGGGCCTCTTTTTAGGGCTCCAAATCATTTTCCTTTACACAAATTGTACGTGCACAAAAAAATTCACAAAGTGAATCACAAAATATCCACAATAGTGTGAATTACTTAAGGTGTGGATCTCATAATAAAACTCACCCCTTGTGAATGTTCCTTTTGATATAGCTTCGCGAAAGTATCTTTTTTTTATTTTTTTTAATATATTCTAAAATTTATATTTAATATCCAAAGTTACGCATTACATGACCCATTCAATACAAGTTTTTTGCCACACACACCTTGATGATACAGTTATGATATAACGAGTTCCAGGTGGGATGGATCGGACTGGTCCACGCTTCTCCAACCGGTATCTGAATCGTCAA
This sequence comes from Camellia japonica, assembly GCA_030407325.1. NCBI lineage: Eukaryota > Viridiplantae > Streptophyta > Magnoliopsida > Ericales > Theaceae > Camellia > Camellia japonica. The sequence continues at coordinate 157,985,249 of JAPPVO010000017.1, forward strand.
GCTCCTGGTGAACCTGCACACGAGTTCAACGGGGAACGGGGAGTCCCCCAGCGAACCCTCCGACGAGCAAGTTAGAGAGAAAATGAGAACATAGATGAATTAGAGATAGAAAGCTTAACCTTCTTCTTGTCTTCAACGTTTGCTTATATCCTTTGGTAATCATTTCGTTGTCCCTTCCGACCTGTCACCTTGGCAAAAAGTCTATGCTGTAGCTTACCTTGTTCAGTGTGAGGGCGTGCTGTCCCGATAGAGAGGTATTGTCGTAATATATGCAGTGAGGGGCTTCATTAATGGTGATGTGCAGTGGCAATAACTTTGCAGATCTTTGTCTGCTGATGTGGCTTGCCCTTTACCTGCCACGTGTCTGAATATCATTGGTCCTTCATGCCATGTTGATTTCCAGATGGTGTTGGGCCTTATCAGTTGGGTTATATATTGGACCCTAAGTGGTAGGCTTGGGTTGTTCATAGTGGGTTATGGCCTTTATGGATCTACCCACGTCAGTAGTCCCCCATTCCCAAGTGCAGCTTTAGTCCAACGAAGGGAATAATGCGGACTGCGGAGGGTAACCGAGTGGAGGGACCGACCGTGAGGAGGGCCGACCGCGAAGGGTAGCCGAGTGGAGGGATCGACCATGAGGAGGGCCGACCGCGAAGGGTAGCCGAGTGGAGGGATTGACCATGAGGAGGGCCGACCGCGGAGGGTAGCCGAGTGGAGGGACCGACCATGAGGAGGGCCGACCGCGAAAGGTGAGGTGGCGGGGTGCGGGGCTCGAGAGGTGGCGCGTCACGTGATAACTTGAAGTGGAAAAGACAGGGTAGAGGAAGGGGGTAGTGGATCGTGGTCGTACACGTGGCAGCATCTCGTGGTGAGGGAGGTTAGGCGTTAGGCTAGAAGTGAAACGATAGGTCATAATGGGTGTTGAAAAGACAGTTTTGGCGGATGGTTGAAATTTTTTCACACTGGCGGCAATTAATTGGGACCCCTGGAATACAGGCAAGCCTTGGGCTTTTGGGATTATACGTTTTACCTACCTTTTTTCGAAAAATCAAAACATTACAAGTGTAGACTCCTTCGTTGCCAGTGATACACCCTTGCGACATTTTTTGAACTTTCTTACGCCCGCATCCGAAGCCATTCGCAAACACACGACAAAAATGGCCCAGGAAGAAGCTAGAACTGCCAGGGTTGATCCACTAGGGAACGATGATGCGGCGGAGTTGGCAGAACAGTACAGGACGGAGAGGCAAGTGGAGAGAGTAGGGGGGCCGGCAGGACCGCCGCATTCGTTGACATTGATGGCGGCTCCGAAGCCAATCAACCAGGCTGAGCTAGATCACTGGCATATGAAGGCCGACAGGTCGACCGTTACTGCGGGGGAGTTGGAGGGTATGCGCAAAAAATACCAGGTTCCCGCAGAAATAGAATTGATGCTACCAACACCAACGGAGAGGCCGTCCGACGGCCGGCCGGGGGAGTTTGCCCTCTATGAGAAGGCGTTGAAGAGTGGGTTGAGGTTGTCGCTTCCGCAGGTAGTAGTGGATGTCTTAAACAGACTGGAAGTGGCGCCAAGTCAACTAATGCCCAATGCGTGGAAGATTGTACTGGCCTGTGCAAGTGCGTGGCCGAAAGCGAACGAGGGGGCGGCTATGACGGTAGACGAGTTTTTTGCGTGCTACAACGCCTCGGGCCAGCAAGAAACTTGGGTCACTTTGTAGGCGGCGGCAGGGAGGGGTCTGGTGGCGGGGTTGCCGTCATCAATTAAGAGATGGAGGTCGCGGTGGTTCTACATGTCTGCGAACGGGGGAGTGGGGGTGCGCACGATGTGGAGAGTGCCCACCAAGTCTGTGGAGCCAAAGCTGGGGGCCGCAACGGAGGAGAGGGTGAAAAAGGTGAAGGCCTGGAGGGAGAAGGAGGGCATCAAGTGGGACAAGCTCGTCCAGCCGTCCGCCTTGTTTGCTGCAGGATTGGGCCCTCAGCCAACCAGTGGAGATCTGGCACCGGAAGAACTAGAGGCAAGAAGAAAAGCGCAGGAGGCGGAAGATCGGACCATTTTTTCCAAAGCCCAAAAATTCAAGGAGGTGGAGTTAGGCCCGCCACCAAAACCGGTCGCGAGGGAGAGAATCCAACAGCGCCCCAAGCCACTAGGGGAAAAAGACTTTGGCAGTTTTGAGCCACGACCGCCCCCCGTGGATCCGGTGAAGGAAAGGGCAAACATGGAGGCGGAGGCTTTGAAGAAGAAGAAGAAAATTAGGGTTCGCCCTAAGGGGTCTCAAGTGAGCCTGGGTTGAAGAAGGTGAGGGTTGGGGAGGAGGTTACCTCCATGGTGGAGGAGTCGACTGCAATAAGAAAAAAGGGAGTGGAGGCGACCCCAGAAAGTGTGGTTGCCCCAGACATGGAAGGGAACAAAGGCCAAGGAGGCCAGGAGGAAGAAGAGCACCTGAGTGCCATGCCTAAAGTGCTAGTGGAAAGTGGGTCAGCCGGTCCTAAGGAAGTGATGAAGCATCAGCCAAAGGGGGGCCCCGCGCCCCAAGGAGAAGGGGCCAGGCTAACGACTGCCATCTACCACGCTCGTGCAGTGGCTGGGCGGCTAGAGGGAGAAGAAGGCCCAGCCAAAGGCGGCTGCAGATCGCCTTGTGGGGATTATAGACGACGCGGCGGTGCGTTCGATGGCCAGACTCAATGAGGCTGAGCTGCTAAGGGGGTTGTGCTCTGCCCAAATGGAGGTGACCACTTTAGCAGGATCTCTGCTGAAAAAGGTGGCGGCTGGGAAGACCAAGTTGGAGGAGGCGAAGACCCAACTTGCAAGTTTGAAGAGTGAAACTGCGGGGTGGAGGAGGACCGCACGGAGCATTTGTGCAAGGGGGTTGGAAGAGGCTGAAAAGGCCAAGAAGATGGAGGTACTGGCGATCGTGCAGCGCAATGTGGCCGCACGAGTCCATGCTGAGCTGCTCGCGACCAAGTTGGAGGTAGAGGACGAACGCCGCAAGGTAGTGTCGCTCGAATTCCAACTGGTTGGCGAGCAGAAGAAGTTGGAAGAGGCTAAAAATGCCTGCACAGTCGCCAATGATCGTTTTGAAGAGGCCATGGCGAACAATGAAGAGCTGCGTGCCCAGCAGATCAAAGAGAAGGATGAAGCAGACGTGAAGATCGCTGGGCTGCAGAAAGAGCTAGAGGATGAGCGCGCTAAGGCAATGGAGGAGAAAGCAAGATTGCAGAAGGAGTTGGAGGAAGAAAGAACCAAGGCAGCCTCTGAAAGGGCAGCATACCCCGATCTATGCGTTGCAGCAGTAGAGCAATTCAAGGGGTCTACTGAATTTCAGATGGCAGTCGATGCCGCGGTCGCCAGCAACTTGGCAAGGGAGGTGTCTAGGGGGGCAAGCCCGTCGAGAACGACCGCTGGAGGCAGGACTGAAGCAGAAGTTATTGAGAGCTTCCAGAGGTCAGACTTCTACAAACACGAAATGGCTGAGTTCTGGGACAGTGGCTGGAAGATGTTTAAGCGGAAGGTAGAAGAACTGTTCCCAGACTTGGACCTTAGTGGTGTAAGTATTGATGAAGACGACGTGGCCCAGACCCCCTAGATGAGGGCATTGAAGAATAAGACCTTGTGTCAAGTGAGGAGGAGTGACTGGTGTGAATAAAACCTGTACTTAGGTTTTTTTTCTTTTTTTTTTGAATTTTGGCTTCTGCTTTTGAATGATTATAAGAAACTTATGTATAAGTTTGTGAATAAATAAAATTTTGAGTCTTGTTTTCATGCTACTGCTTTTGTTTGCACATCTGAAATGAATGAGAATGGCGACTTATATAAGGCTTATGTATAAAGCAGTATGAAGTGTAAAATGTAAGGAAAACTCAATGTAAAGTGAAGTCTAACTTGTAAGAAAAATTCAATGTAGAGTGAATGTAAGAAAAACTCAATGCAGAGTGAATTTGAACTTGTAATAATTCAATGCAGAGTGAATGTAGGAAAAACTCAATGCAGAGTGAATTTGAACTTGTAACAATTCAATGCAGAGTGAATGTAGGAAAAACTCAATGCAGAGTGAATTTGAACTTGTAAAAATTCAATGCCGAGTGACTAGGGCTTGAAGTAACTCAGTCTGGCAAGGTTCTGCATGCTTAGTCTGGCTGAGGCTTTGTATGCTCAGTGTGGCTGAGGCTTTGAGTGACTCGGTCTGGCCGAGCTCTTCATGCTCAGTCGGGCTGAGGCTTTTTATGCTCAGTCTGGCTGAGGCTTTGAGTGACTCGGTCTGGCCGAGCTCTTCATGCTTAGACTAGCTTAGGCTTTTTATGCTCAGTCTGGCTGAGGCTTTTTGCGACTCGGTCTGGCCGAGCTCTTCATGCTTAGTCTGGCTGAGGCTTTTTATGCTCAGTCTGGCTAATACAGTTATGATATAACGGGTTCCAGGTGGGATGGATCGGACTAGTCCACGCTTCTCCAACCGGTATCTGAATCGTCAAGCTCCTGGTGAACCTGCACACGAGTTCAACGGGGAACGGGAAGTCCCCCAGCGAACCCTTCGACGAGCAAGTTAGAGAGAAAAGAGAACATAGATGAATTAGAGATAGAAAGCTTAACCTTTTTTTGTTTTCAACGTTTGCTTATATCTTTTGGTAATCATTTCATTGTCCCTTCCGACCTGTCATCTTGGCAAAAAGTCTATGATGTAGCTTACCTTGTTCAGGGTGAGGGCGTGCTGTCCCGACGGAGAGGTGTTGTCGTAATAAATGCAGTGAGGGGCTGCATTAATGGCGATGTGCAATAGCAATAACTTTGCAGATCTTTGTCTGCTGATGTGGCTTGCTCTTTACCTGCCACGTGTCTGAATATCATTGGTCCTTCATGCCATGTTGATTTCCAGATGGTGCTGGGCCTTATCAGTTGGGTTATGTCTTGGGCCCTAAGTGGTAGGCTTGGGTTGTTCATAGTGGGTTATGGCCTTTATGGGCCTGCCCACGTCACACCTCAAAAGAGAAAATAAATGAATAAAAATAACAAAGCAAGAAGGAAAAAATTAAGGGGGGGGATGATTTCAGATGTTTAGAAAAATATTTTCTAATTAATGGTAAACATTACAAAAATTTAAAAGTAAAATTATAAGTTTTATCATGAATTTGTAAATAGTTTTTGAAGATACTTCTAAGGCCCCGTTTGTTATCCGCTATCATAGTCTACTTCAGACTGTGATAGATGAACAGTGAACAAACCTTCCGTTTGTTTTGATTTTGGAGGTCCGGATTAGTAGTCCGAAGGGACTATGATGGGCCTTTGGTGAGGGTATTAGTAATCCGGAGTGAGAGATGGTATTAGCAAACTAGTTCGTTCGGATTGGGTGTTATCGGACATTCGGCTGGTCAATCGGTCAACGCAATTTTTTTTATTTTTTTATTTTTTTACTTCTTGGGCATTTTTTTAAAACATTAATGTTTAATGTTTTTGTATTTTTTTGTTAAGTAAAAATCATAATTTTATTTGTTTTATTATTTTATATAAAAAATAATTTAACAATCCCTTCACTATCAATCCCCTCACTAACAAAACAAACACAATTTTACTAGTCCCCTCACTATGAAAACAAACACAATTTTACTAATCCCCTCACTATCAATCTCCTCACTAACAATCCCTTCACTATTAATCCCCTTACTATCAATCCCCTCCATTCTACCTCTGAAAACAAACGGGGCTTAAGATGTAAATCCCTCTCAAAAAAATCCTAATAACAATAAACAATACAACATTAATGTTTGATTTCGTTTTTTCGAGTTATTTTTTTGGAAAAGTGATTTGAAAACTTTGGCTGTGTTTGGTGGGGAGCCAGTGTCACTGTTGTGCATGAAGTATAGCAGTGACTGTTGTGCGGCCTGTGGAACTCATTTTCGATCCTATTTTGATGTCTGAACCGTTGAAAATTTAGAAAATATCGAGAGTAATATACTTGTAAAAAATCAAGTTAATCAGATATCAATAACATGTTCATCAAATAACATCTTTATATAAAAAAATGAATATGTATGTGTCAAATTAAATGCAAATATTATTTGATGAACAGGTTATTGATATCCGATCAACTTGATTTTTTACATGTATATTGTTCTCGATATTTCTTAAATTTTCAACAGTTCAGATCATCAAAATAGAACCCGAAATAAGTTCCACACGCCGCACAACAGTCACTGCTGTGCTTTACGCACAATAGTGACATTGGATCCGTTTGGTGGGGTTTTGTAATCAATTTTTCACCCACTGATTTGAATACTACGTTTGGTTTTAGTTTTCAAAAATCATTTCTACACCCGTATTTGAAAACTTGTCTACCTAGTCGTCCCTCCAGACATTTGGCTGGTTGACCGGAACATTTTTTTTTTTTTTTGGCACCTGTTATTTTTATATTTTAAATAAAAAAATATTTTCAGAATTTTTTTAAATTTTTTTATGAGTTTTAAATAGAATTTTCGGTTGTGTGTTTGGTTTTGTAAGTTTTTTTAATCAAATATCATATATCACATCAAAAATTTCAAACTCAATTCAAAACTCTTTTCAAAACTCTCTTCAAAACTTATAACTAAATATATTTTGCTCACTCAAATCATAATTCAAAAACTCAAAAACTCAAAATACAACTTTATTCTCAAATCATAATTCTAAAACTCTATCAAATGCTACCTTTGTTTTTAAAATGAATATATGTTTGGTTTTCAAAAAAATGAACTATGCAATTTCAAATTTCCCGCCAAAAATTGAGGGCTAGATACATTGACCAAATTTTTTTGACAAAAAAAAATTGTCACATTGTGAAAAGTTGTCAAATTTGTCACATTTCAAAAATTTGTCAAATTTCCCTCCAAAAATTGCGAGAGGAGACTAGATACATTGACCAATTAAAAAAAAAATTGTAACATTCTGAAAAAGATTCTAAAAAGTTGTCAAATTTGTCACATTCTGAAAATTTGTCAAAATTCTCTCCAAAAATTGTACAAAGATTTTGAAAACTTTATCCCATTTTCAAAATAACCAAACAAAAATTTCAAAAAATGGAACCAAACATGATTATTATTATTATTCAAGATTCATAAATTGCAAACTCTTTTTTCTTCATGATTGGTATCATAAATTTAATTGAAGACCCATTTAATGAAAACTTAACTGGATACATATAAAAAGTAAAATTGTTCAATAAAATTAAGTGTACAAATGTAAAATATAGAATGATATATGAATATCATACAAAGGATCATGTAGGAGTCATCTTTTATAAAACGTCTATATTTTTTATTGGGACTAGATAATTTAACCGTTTATTTTTTATTATTTTTTGTGTATATTATCTGTGTGAGCGATTTTCTGACCACACTGCCCGCTTAGTAATTCAGCTGTAGAACACAAGCAGAATAGATGACACCTGGCTGTCCTGCACAGCAAGAAAAGGCTCCGGCGGTGGTTCTTCCACCCGGGGGCACTCCGACGATCAAGTCAGTATATTTTTCAATTATATTCAGGTCTTCAACTCACAAGCTTGAATATCAAAAAACATACCTTAGACCCATGAGGGTGCCTTTCTTTTATAGTCAATACAATCCTAGTCCCAATAGGAGCCTGGCCTTAATGGACTTAGGATCACTGCTAATCTGGGACTCCCAGTGGGATTAGGATAAACTCTCTAAGAGTCTTATCTTTACCCAAACTGAAGTCTTCTCCCAATCTAGGACTCTTGTCCATATCCAGGTTGAGTTCCCTCTTCATTCTAGGACTCTTGTCCCCTATCCGCTTGTCTTGGATTCCGATATCTTCGGAGGTAACCTCGGCCTATCCGAGATGACCTCGGCACAACGGCCAAGACACGTGGCACCTCGGCTGACACGTCGGCGTCACCTTGCCACGTGTTGGTACTCAGAACATATATCCCCACAACTACCCCCTAGGTTGTATTACCTCGGCATTCTGAGGTGATGGAACCTATACTGTTCTTTCATCTGTGCCCCTCTGTCCGAGATCAAACTCGCCGACCTCAAAGTTCCCTGGACTTTACTATCCACTTCTGTCAAGTATCAAGCTTCATGTTTTTCAAGCTATTCGAGATCATACCTCCTAGCCGAGGTTTCTGGTTTCATTAATTCATAAACTCCAAGAGCTTTGCACCCGCTTTATTCACATTTTTTGGTGGGCTCCTGATTTCCAGTCATCTATTTGACTTCGGCGATCTTCATATCGGCGTTCACTTATCTTGGTAGGTTCATAAACTCTTTTATTAAGCTCAATCTTTCATAACTCTTCTGAATCCGTTTACTTGCCCTCTGTTGTCTCCTATTTTTCGTCTGTTTTCAAGTTTTTTGAAATTTTTAAATGCCTGGTACTGTTTTTGCCATATCTGCTTTCTGTTGCTAGCATTGTGTCTGGGTCATTACTTTCTTGTTTCTTCATATACTTATTTAGCGCCTGTGCACTTGGCTTTATCTTTAAACTTCGTCGTCTTCTTGACTCTGATTTTTTTCATTCAATCCTCTGGCTTTTTCTCTTTCTTAGCTCTTTTGCTTAAATCTATCATTGTTCCAAGCTTTCAAGCTTCTGCAACTGTCTTCGTTCCTCTCCTCCGGTGAAGCTTACGTCATTTTGTCATTGTCGTCAGATTTCGGCAATTCTCATTCCGACTTCCCTTTTTCTGGTAAGCCACTGTTCCTTCTGGTTTTATTACTTGTTGCTTTCCAAGAAGCTCTGCTTCATTGTTAACCACCATTGCTGTTTTACCCGTTGTTTCCAAATCATCTTCTTGAATACACACTGTTCACATATCTGTTGATTTCTGCCACTGTTCTTGGCTTGACACACCTATGCAATCTTTTTGTCTTGATTTCTTGATAGCTTCATCACCATTTTTGATTTTCGAATTACATTTCTTGTTTCTGTTTTCTGTGTCTTTTTTTAGATTTTTGCTTTCAATCCTTGCCTTCAAAACTCCGAGGTGCCAATCGCCGAGAAGAGCTTTGATCAAACTCTTTAGGAGATTGATGCTGAGCTCGTGGCTGAGAAGGTTGCTGAGAAGTTCTTTCCAACTATCTTCTGGGGGTGAGACGCAACCTGCCGCTGATGCCGAGTAGTTTGCTTCCTTCTTGAAATTGATGCCGAGGTAACGGTAGAGAAGCTCCTCCAACTGACTGCTGAGGCTGAACCATCGTTGTTCGTCGAAGCAGATCAGTCCGACGTTCTTGCTTTCAGTCCTTAGTTCTTTAAGGTCTTCATTTTTGTATCTGCCAACCTTCTCAGCTCTTAATAAGCTAGTTGGTCATCTCAGATGATCATATCTCGGAAACGTCTTTCAGTGTTATCTCAGCTATACCAAACTTGTAAATTGCTTCAAATTTCAACAAGTGGTAGACTTCATAATCTTTGGTTAACTCATCGTGTAATTTGCTCAAAAATTTCAACAAGTGTAAACATTCCTTGCTCCTTAATTATCATTCATTCCCCCTGCATCTTCTCTCTGCCCCCTAATGTGAACATAAGTTGCACTTAGGATCACATTAGGGAAGTTGGCTTCGTGCCGTAGTCACAGACCTGATGTGTTCTTCTTTCGCCGATGTATTAAAACTTCTGGTATTTAATTCGCCCCCTTTAGACCCTCTTTCTCTTGGCCTTTGCAAACTATCATCGCTGTTTCTTGAAGCATTTATTCCTTTCACAATTCTGGTCACCACTTCTGGCGTGCACTTAGTGGTTCTGTTCTAATCAAAACGACGTTTGACTCCGGCGAATCTTTTGCCGACATTTAACTTTGTGCACTCTTTAACTTGTAAATTCTCTCAGAATTTCAACAAGTGTTTAACATCATTCGTTTTAACTTCGGTTAAACATCATCTCGGCTTAACTTCGGTTAAGCATCATCTCCGTTTAACTTCGGTTAAACTTCATCTCGGCTTAACTTCGGTTAAGCATCACCTCAGTTTAACTTCGGTTGAACATCATCTCGGCTTAACTTCGGTTAAACATCGTCTCGGCTTAACTTCGGTTAAGCATCATTTCAGTTTAACTTCGGTTAAACGTCATCTCGGTTTTTGAGGTTTTTCCTTTTTTGTCGTTTGTACTCTTGTACCTTCTTGTTTTTTAGACAATGTAAGCTCTGCATATGGCCGATGTGCCTCCTTGTTCTTGAATGTCAAATTTAACTTTCCTTCTCTGAATGCTTGTGCCTTTGTCTTTTCTTGACTGCCTTTGCATAATTCTATACTTAGAATATTTTGCGTGATTTACATAATTCTTCCTTTGTACAATCTTCTCGGGGTTACATACCTCGGGTATAATAACTGCAAGTTTTACTTCGACAAGATACTGACCTGCAATCTTTTCATAAATTTCAATAAGTATAAAACATATACTTTTCAATGTAAACTTTGCAAACTTTTCTTAAGTTGCAATAAATATGTAAACAGTAATTTCACTCTAACCTATTTGTAAATTGCTACAAATTTCAACAAGGACTAACATATACAGTAAACTTTTCTCAAGTTATAATAAGTGTTAAACACTGATCTACTTGTAAATTGCTACAAATTTCAACAAGGGTTTAAACAATATACTTAGTTTTTACCTCAACCTGTAAATTGCTGCAAATTTCAACAGATGATCATATGTCGGCTTAACTTCAACTTGTAAATTGCTACAAATTTCAACAAGTGTTAAGCATCTTTTTTGGTTTAGCCAACCAGTAGATTGCCATAAGTCTGTAAGTAATAACATCGGCTTCACCTCGACTTGTAAATTGCTACAAATTTCAACAAGCGAAGAGAAACAGTAATCTCGGCTTAACTCCCACTTGTAAATTGCTACAAATTTCAACAAGTGGTAAACTTTGTATCGGTTTGACCAACTTATAAATTGCTACAAATTTCAACAAGTGGTAAACTTTGTATCGGTTTGACCAACTTGTAAATTGCTACAAATTTCAACAAGTGGTAAACTTTGTATCGATTTGACCAACTTGTAAATTGCTACAAATTTCAACAAATGGCAAACTTTGCATCGGTTTGACCAACTTGTAAATTGCTACAAATTTCAACAAGTGGTAAACTTTGTATCGGTTTAACCAACTTGTAAATTGCTACAAATTTCAACAAGTGGTGATAAGGAACCATCTCAGCTTAACTTTAACTTGTAAATTGCTACAAATTTCAACAAGTGAAGATAAGGAATAATCTCGGCTTAACTTCGGTTAAGCATTTCTAGGATTCAAGCCGGGGTTTTCAACCCCGCCAGCTTTAGTCTGATCTTGTGTGTTTTCTTTTTATCCTCTGGGATCTTAGATCTGCTCGCTGTGCTCTCTCTCTTCTCGGACTTAAGCGCCGAGATCTTGTCTACTGGAATCTTGGATTTGCTCACTCAGGCTGAGCTCTCGTCTTTTCGGGCCTACTCATCTAGGCCGAGATCATGTCTTCTCGGATCCGGGATCTGGAATCCAGGATCTGCTCACTCAGGTTGAGCTCTTCTATACTTGAATGTTATCTCCTTGGGAGCGCTCATGCCCCCTGTGTTTGCATCCCTTCTGGAAGGGTCTTCGTTCCTCCGCAGGTATCTATCCTTCCATACTGGAGGTCATCTTCGTTGTAGTATCCGCTTTGATCTGTTGTCTTTGGTGCGTCACCTTCCTGGCCGGCGTCTTTCACTCCGTGACTCTAGTCACGAGTTTCTGTGTTGCGGTCGTCCCCTTCAACGTCAAGGTCGATAGGTCTCCTACTCCTAGCAGGAGTGCTGTCTTCAATCTGATCCTTCTGTCCGTTATTGGCCATTTATTCTTCTTTCTTTCCCACAGACGGCGCCAAATTGTGTGAGTGATTTTCTGACCACACTGCCCGCTTAGTAATTCAGCTGTTGAACACAAGCAGAATAGATGACACCTGGCTGTCCTGCACAGAAAGAAAAGGTTCCGGCGGTGGTTCTTCCACCCGGGGGCACTCCGACGATCAAGTCAGTATATTTCTCAATTATATTCAGGTATTCAACTCACAAGCTTGAATATCAAAAAACATACCTTACACCCATGGGGGTGCCTCTCTTTTATAGTAAATACAATCCTAGTCCCAATAGGAGCCTGGCCCTAATGGACTTAGGATCACTGCTAATCTGGGACTCCCAGTGTGATTAGGATAAACTCTCTAAGAGTCTTATCTTTACCCAAACTGAAGTCTTCTCCCAATCTAGGACTCTTGTCCATATCCAGGTTGAGTTCCCTCTTCATTCTAGGACTCTTGTCCCCTATCCGCTTGTCTCGAATTTCGATATCTTCGGAGGTAACCTCGACCTATCCAAGATGACCTCAGCACAACGGCCAAGACACGTGGCACCTCGGCTGACACGTCGGCGTCACCTTACCACGTGTTGGTACTCAGAAAATATATCCCCACATTATCTATTAAAAAAAAAAAGTTAGGTCAATTCTATTTTTTTTTATGAATGATATATATGAAAAATCTTCAAAAATAAACGATTTAAATTATCAAAAACAAACTCATGATAGACCCTTAAATCTAGATGGTAATGGGATAAAAGCATCTCCCTTTTGGGTGCGTTTGTTTGGACGAACTAGATAAGGGGGGATTGTAATTCATCGGACTATTAGTCCTGGGATATATTGTCCCGGGACTATTTGGTTAGACTAAATTTGTATCCTATGTTTGTTTAGCAATGGGATTAGATGTCTGGATTGGACTATTTTTAGTTATCCAATGTTTGTTTGGGATATTATGGAGAAGGATAAATGCTCAAATGACTATTTTATCCTTTTCGATTATTTACTAAGTAATAGCAATATTAAACATAGTTTTAATATTTTATTTTATTTTTTGCACAATATTTTAATTATTTTAATTTATTATTTTCAATTAAATTAAATTTATAATTTATAATTTATATTTTTTATTTAATATATAATTTTAAATTAACGACAATCAAAAATAATTTTATTTAATATATAAATTAAATTTTCAACAACACTAAAAAAATTTAATTTATAAGGCCATAATTTATAATTTATTATTTTTAAATAAATTTAATTTATAATTTATATTTTTTATTTAATATATAATTTTAAATTAACAGCACTAAAAAAATAATTTAATTTAATATGTAAATTTAATTTTTTAACAACACTAAAAAAATTTAATTTATAAGGTCATAATTTATAATTTATTATTTTTAATTAAATATAATTTATAATTTATAATTAAAATTTTTTATTTAATATATAATTTTAAATTAACAATACTAAAAAAATAATTTATAAATGTTCAAAAGACTATTTTATCATTTTCTAATTGTTTGCTAAGTAATAGCATGGAGGTTAAAATAGACATTTCACAAAATAATCTCATAGGATACCAATCTCGTGGTTTCTATCTCACCCTCCCCCATGGAATAGGATAGTCCTATATTTCTGAGACTAATAGTCTGGGAGGACTATTAGTCCGGAGCAAAAAAAATGAAACAAACAATGGACTATTAGTCCGGTGGGACTAATAGTCCAATCTCACTTCCTAATCCTTCAAAACAAACACACCATTTATGTGGTATTTTGAAAAATTGGTAAAAAATTAACTTTTCAACTTTTTTGTACTAAAAAAGTTAACTTTTTGTAACTTTCTTAGTTAAAAAAATTAAAAAATCAAAAAATTAATTTTTAACGGTATACCCAAAACACGCCTGTACCTATACACTATCTAGGTGAAAATTGTTAGATTCGAGTCTCATCAAGTTCTAATCGACTTTTGAAAAAGAAGTGCCACTTCATCAATGAAATTCAATTCTAGCCGTCCAATTTGATACTTAAAAATCAAGCACTCCAGGCAAGTGGTCAAGCACTTCAAAGACTACATGAAATTGGGTAAGGCCCTATTTCGAGATTCCTTCTTTCCATCTTTGTAGTTTATTTTATGACATAAAAAAATACTAGTCCACAAACTAGTTTCATTGTACGGATCATTTAAAAAAATAGAGTAATATTATTATTATTATTTCGATGACAATTATTTTCTAAAAGAGAAGCAAAGAAGCATTGAGGATAGACTTCAAGTGAAAAAAGGAATAGGAAAGCTAAGAAGCATGGGGGGATGGGTTTGGTTTGGACTGCAAATGTTCCTTCTTAGGATGACCAAAAAAAGGATAATGACATTGGGCAACTAATAATAACAAAAATAACAACAATAATAATAGGAAGATTATAAAATAATTTTTACAATCTTGTGAAATATTCAATTTGAAGATAATTTTGTCCCTTTTCTCTTTTTCCTTATCCTTCTTTTCTGTTTCTCTTTCTTTTGCAACTCTAGTAGCCCTCACTTGTCGCCAACTGCCCCCTCTCATTCACCATCCCTTTCTACTGTTAGGGTGTGTTTGATTGGGGGATAAGGGGGGGACTATTCACTATTTGGACTCCATGTCCGGCCTCCCTCCTTATCCGTCGTTTGATTTTTTTTTAGTCCGCCGGACTCCATGTCCGGCCGGACTCCATGTCCCCCATATGGGGGACTATCCTGTCCTAGGGGGGGTGTGAGATTGTTTTGGGGGACTAATCACTATTGGGATTAGATGCGAAAATGACAATTTTGACCATCTACTATTTAATTATGTATTATATTTAATAAAATTCAATAAAATTTAAATGTCTCAATTTAAAAATAAAATAATTTTATTTAACTTTTTATTAATGTTTTATTTATTTAATTTTTTAAAATAATTTTTTATAGATATTTTATTGATGTTTTATTTAAAATTTTGTTTATAATTTATTTAATTTCATTATTTAAATTGTAATAGGTGTTTTATTTTAAAATTTATTTAAAATTTTAATTAAAAAAATAATATAAATTTTTTATACAGGTTATACAGTATTTTATTAAATCAAATTTAGTGGTTATTTATTTATTTAATTGTGTAAAAAAATAAATTTATGTAAAAAAAATAAATTTAATTTATATTATTAAATTAATGATATTTTTTGTATGTAAAAAAAAAACACAGTAACGTTTTGTATGTAAAAAAAATAATGATTTGTTATACAGTAATGATTTAAAACAAATTTTATTGATATTTTATTTATTTATTTATTTATTTAAAAAGAACAAATTTATTTAATTAAAAATAATTAAAATATTAAAGATATGTTTAATATTGCTATTCCTTAGTAAACAATTGAAAAAAGGGCAAAATAGTCTTTTGTTCATTTATCCTATCCAGTCCGTCCAACCAAACGTTGGATTCACTAAAAATAGTCATTTCCAGAAATCTAATCCCATGAAAAAACAAACACAGGATACATATCCAATCCGACCAAATAGTCCGGGGGATTCACAGTCCCAGGACTCAAGTCTGATGAATTCTAATCCCCCCTTATCCAGTCCGCCCAATCAAACACACCCTTAGTTCCTTTTCAATCCACTTTGTCACCCCTAACCCCCATCACCTTCCCTCACCCCTTACTACCCACAACCTCTTTCTCATACTTGCAACGTCCTTACCTCTCTTCTAACCACCTCCACATCTCCTCGGCCATCCACAACCTCTTTTCGTATTTGCGATGCCTCTACCCCTTCTATTACCATTACGATACTCTTAGACTATATTTGTTTAGCAGGTTAGGTTATATGAGATTATTAGTACAGTGGGATTGAGTAAGCAGATTAATAATGTAATGGTTTAAGTTGGAGATATAAGATAAAGAGTATTTATTTATACACCATTGGATTAGTAATACCATGACAATAATATATATTATTTTATAATTTTATATGATTTTATAGATTTTTATATATTTTAAGTGTTTATATAAAATTATTATGAATAATATATTATAATTTAACTTTTTTTTTTTCAAATAGGATATAATTTATCTTTATAATATATATATATATATATATATATAATATTATTATAATAAGAGAAAGATTCGGTGGATGACCCACCATATATATATTGGGTGGTTTTGGAAAATTGGTTAGACCACCTTTTAATTTTTTTTGAAAAAAATATAAAAAGTAGAGAGATGATAATATTATTAAAAAAATAACGCTCAATTAGTACACAATGTGTGTTTGGGATGAGAAAGATTAAGGGTAGCGTTTGGTAGAGTTTGTAAATGTGCTTGTTTCCACTTTTCAAAAAACACTTTTCATAAAATTATACTTTCTTATTTTCCGTGTTTTTTTTATTTTTACTGAATTTTTTTAATAGTTTAAGAATTTTTTTTACTTTTTAGACACACTTAACATAAATACACCTAAAAAGTAAAAAAATTGTAAAAAAAATCTTTTAAAAATTCACTAAATACCAAAAATACAAAAAAATATAAGAATTCAGTACATTTTTATATTTTTATGTATTTATTAATTTTTAAAATATTTTTTTACAAATTTTTTACTTTTTAGATACATCTAAGTAAGGTGCATCTAAAAAAGTAAAAAAAATGTTTAAAATTTTAAAAATATTCACTAAAAACAAAAAAAATACGAAAATCAAAAAAGTCAATTTTCAAAAAACTTAATCCAAAAAACTCAAACCAAACACACTAGTTGTATTTTAAGTTTGTGTGTTGTGGAATTCTGATTTGAGTGTAAAAATTTTGTTTGGAAAAGAGTTTTGATTTGAGTGGAGAATTATTGATGTGACATTTGATATGTAATACAAAAATTTACAACTCATAATTATACATACAACTCAAAATTATTTTAAAGTACATAAAAAATTTTAAAAATTTCAGAAAATATTTTTTTCGATTATATAAATCAATTGAAAAAAAAAAAAATCACTAGTCGGACGTCCCGTTAGGCAAAATTTTCAAAAAAAAAAAAGAAAAACGCGTCTGTCAAAACAGAAAACCGCAGATGTTCTGTGCAGAGTTTTGGAATCATCATTTGAGAACACTAACCAAACACCATACTTGAATTAACATGTGGAATCATCATTTGAATTCACAACCAAACGGAGCCTAAGTACACACCTAAAATTTGGCATATAATACACAAATTTGTGGTGGCCTCAAGACTTGAACCCATAACCTTAAGGTTATTAGGTCAAGTTTGGGTACTCCCAAATAATCCAAAAAGCCAAAAAGTTACTCAAAAAGTTAAAAAGTTAACACTATTCACCAAAAGTCAACAATTACGGCTGCACAACTCCCAATTCAAATTTTCCTCTAAAAACCAATTTTCATAATTTTTTATTACACATTTTTCCATAAAAAGTCAAAAAGTTAACCCAAACATCTATATTTTCAACCTCAATTTTTTTGTCCAAAAAGATAAAAAGTGCACTTATTTAGTCTTCCCAAACTTGGCCTAAATCTTAACCATTGAACCAATGGTCAATATTATAATATATCTAATATTATTAAATTATAAAATATAATATAAAATAAATTCCAATATTAAGCCATTGGATTATTTTCATAATCCTATCTCCCACCATGAAAAGTTAATTCCATTACAATGTAGGAATAACATTTCATCCGGAGTAACAATCTAAGAACAAATAATCAACTAAACAAATTATACGCGAATCCTACCTCATTCATATTCCAGTCGACCCTTCGAGTCAACCAGACAAATAAACTCTTTAAGTCATTACTTCACCATTGTCTAACCTCTATCTTCTCTCCCCTCACCGCTATTAAGATGGTTGATAATGTATTATTTTGCAAAGAATAGTATTATATGTATTAATTAATATATTAATTGATAATATGACATAATTTAAGAAATTTTTAATATTTATAATTTATATGATAAGTAAGATTAATAATAATATCATAATTAATTTTGATATATTAATTAATATCCTGATTAGTGTACGTAACACTACCATTTTGCAAACTCTTGAATCCGAGCATTGGCACGGAGGAGAGAAACATGAGTTTTGGTCGTCATGCACTATTGATTTGTTGGTTTTGATTTGTTGATTGGTTGACGATTTGGGATTGGTGATTGGTCGTTTAGTTGTCGATTGGGGCGGGATGACTGGTTGTTTAGTCTTCAAAAATAGGGGTAGGTGTTTGTAGTGAAGGTGGCTATAGGGAAAGTTGTAGGAAGGGTTGGAGTGGCAGTGGCATTAAGTATGGTCGGTGACAAATAAAAAAGAGATTCACGCCTCGTTTGAGAATCTTCTTTTTTAGTTAAAAAGTTAAAAAATTATTAAATTAGTTAAAAAATTAATAATTTATACAAAAAGTTAAAGATTTTTTTTTTTTTTTTTTTTTTTGCACATCTTTTCGTAAAAAGCTAAAAAATCATCCAAACATACTAGTTTTTTTTAGCTCATATTTTAGCCAAATAACTAAAAAGTTACTAGATTAGCCTGTTCCCAAACGAGGCCTCAAAGTCCTAAATTAAGAATTCTTTCACCTTGCTTGTTTCTACTTTTCAAAAAATACTTTTCAGAAAATTATACTTTCTTATTTTTCATTTTTTTTATTTTTACTGAATTTTTAAAATATTTTGAGCAATTTTTTTATTTTTTAGACACACCTAACATAAATACACCTAAAAAGTAAAAAAATTGTAAAAAAAATCTTTTAAAAAATCACTAAATACCAAAAATATAAAAAAAATACAAGAATTCAATACATTTTTTATATTTATATGTATTTATTAATTTTTTAAAATATTTTTTCACAATTTTTTTACTTTTTAAATACATCTAAGTAAGGTGCATCTAAAAAAGTAAAAAAATTGTTTAAAATTTAAAAAATATTCACTAAAAACAAAAAAACACGAAAACCAAAAACGTCAATTTTCAAAAAACCTAATTCAAAAAACTCAAACCAAACACACTGAATAATTTTAATTGATGTGTAAATTCTGATGAGTTAGTTTTGATTTTTTATATTATTAATGTTCTTTTAAAACTTATAAATTAAAGAGATATATCACTTCTGACAAGATATAAGGGTTGTCAGAGTTGTAGTAGAGGAAATAGAAAAAGACAGGAGGAAATGGAAAAAAAACAAAGGTTGTTTGGGATGTTCTAAATAAGTGTACTTTTTAACTTTTTATAAAAAGATGTGTAGAAAAGTAGAGAAGAGATATTGATTGATGTGACTCAAAAAAGATAAAAATATAAAAAGTATGGACTTATTTAGTCTTTCCAAACAAGACTTTAATAAGATCCGTTTGGGAAGAGTTATTTGGGACTTCTTTAACTATTTTAGCTATAAAAGATAAAATAGGTTATTTTAGCCATAAAAAACAAAATATCACATCTAACCTATAATCATTACACTTTTTTCTCACAAAAAAAAGTCAAAAAATCAAAAAGCTAAAAAGTTCTTCCCAAATCAAGCTTTTTAGTCCAGATTAAAATAGCCAAAAAAGTCAAAAAGTCAACCCACTTCCTAAACGGAGGCAATAAGTTCAGAAATAATTTACTTTGCATCTTTATTATAATTAAACTTTAATCCCATTAAAATATGTATATATATAATTCTCTACAAAATCTATATATTATATTAAAAAAAAATTAACTTACAAATTTTTTTGAGAGTATTTCAATCTTAATTTTTTATTTTTTTATTTAAAAAAAAAATAGAATTTATTCATTTCTTCCAAACTTTTTTGCCTTCTCCTATCCATACTATTTTCAATTTCTTCCATACCTATTGCAACTTTTTCTGCCTGCACCACATCTATTTATCTATAACACATTATTCTACATACTTTTTATACTAGAAGGACAAAGCAAGATAACGAAACAAATTTAAAGCCTGTAAATAATCTTTTCATTTATTTTTCAATGATTTTTTTTTCATTTATTTCTTTTTATTATGAGAAAAATAGGAAGTTTCAAAACTTGTAAGTAATCTTTTTATTTATTTTTTAATGGTTCATTTTTTTTTCTTTTTTTATTATGAGAAAAATGTTATTGTAGTTAAATAAATATGAATTGTCACAAAAATAGCATCACAACGGTAAAACAATCCAATTTAAACCCAAATACTCAACTATTATTTCCATGTGTTTGGCATATCTACATCAAAAAAATAAAAAATAAAATTGTGATTTCTATTTTGTCTAGCAAAACAAAATTTATAATTTGATTTTTTAATGTGATTGTAATTAGATAAACATGAATAGTCACAAAGAGGAAAATGTGATTGTAGTTAGTTCAATATTTTTTTTTTTAATGTGATTGTAGTTAGTTCAATTTTTTTTTATTTGTTTTTTTTATAAATGTAATTGTATTGTAGTTGGTTCAATTATTCTTTTTTTTCATTTATTTTTTTTATTATGAGAAAAATGTGATTGTAGTTAGATAAATATGAACAGTCACAATGATAGTATAACAACTGTAAAACAATCAAACTTCAACCCAAATACTCAACCATTCTTTCCAAGTGTTTAGCATATCTACATCAAAAAAAAATTGTGATTTGTATTTTGTCTAGCAAAAAAAAATTATAATTTGATTTGTATTTTTTTTTTTTTTAAATTATTGTGTTTTTTAACTTTCAATTGACTTAATTTGTGATTTGATTTTAACTCACTATGTTTTTAAAAAAAAAATGGATAGTATTCATTAGGTTCACGTAAAGTACCAATTATTGATGATGATTATATTGTATTTTGAAAAAAAAAATGTAATTAATTTTTTTAACTCAATGTGTTTTTTGAAAAAAATTATTGTGTTTTTTTAATTATCAATTAACTTAATTTTTTATTTGATTTTTAACTCAATGTGTTTCTTAAAAAAAAAATAAAATGTGGATTGTATTCATTAGGTTCACATGAAGTATTCATTATTGATGATGATTAAATTGTATTTTGAAAAAAAAAAATTGTAATTGATTTTTTTAACTCAATGTTATTTGGGGAAAAAAAAATAGATTGTATTCATTAGGTTCACATAAAGTATCTATTGTTGATGATGAATAGATTGTATTTTGAAAAAAAAAAATTGTAATTGAGCTTTTTAACTCAATGTGTTTTTTGAAAAATAAATTATTGTGCTTTTTAATTATCAGTTGACTTAATTTGAGATTGAATTTTTAACTCACTGTGTATTTTTTATTATTATGAGCAAAAATGTGATTATATTTTTACTACCAATTGACTTAATTTTTGATTGGGTTTTAATTCATTGTGTTTTTTGAAAAAAAAAATAATTATATTTTTTAACTACCAATTAACTTAATTTGTGATTGAGTTTTTAACTCACAGTGTTTTTTAACCAAAAAAAAAAAAAAGTGATTGTAAATGATTGTGTTTTCTAAATATCAATATTTTTTTGTTTTGTATTTTGTCTAGCAAAAAAAAATTATAATTTGATTTTGTAACTCACTGTGTTTTTTGAAAAAAAATGATTGTATTTTTTCATTGCTTTTATTTTTATTTTTATTATGAGCAAAAAAGTTATTATTTTTTTACATTATGTTTTGATCACATTTTTTAATTGATTGTGCTTTTTGCACTTCATTTCGATCATATGATGAAAAAAAAAATTATTTGGGTTATGACAATCTTTGTGTTTCTTGAAACAAAAATGAATTGTATTCATTACTATTGATGATGATTATATTGTATTTTGTCTTTAAAAAAAAATTTGTAATTGTTTTTTTTAACTCACTCTGTTTTTTAAAAAATAAATGATTGTGTTTTTTTAACTATTAATTGACTTAATTTGTTATTGGGTTTTTAACTCATTATGTTTTTTGAAAAAAAAATAAATTTTAGCTATCAATTTACTTCATTGTTTTTATTTTTATTTTTATTATGAGCGAAAATGTGATTGTGTTTTTTTATATTTTGTTTTGATCACACGGTGAATATTTTTAATTGATTGGGTTTTTTTACACTTCATTTCAATCACACGATGAGGAAAAAAATTGTTTGTGTTGTGACAATCTCTGTGTGTTTTACAAGATGGAACGTGATACAATTACTGCTAAATCAATCGAATATCTTGAAAAAGAAAATTATTCATTTCATGTCAAACTGATCATGATAATCTCATATTTAAGGATAAATTGAAACAACTTCAAAAAGAAGTATGTCGATTAAGAGTATGTGTTTTACATGACAAATAATTACATTATAGAACAAATATTTGGAATGTCACAAGTAAACTCTAGAGTATATGAGATCAAAGGTAAACGGACAGAGTTTATTTTGCGATGTCAACCATCATATTTGAAGAATATGAGATCAAATGTAGGAAATTATAAAATTTATTATAAATTACCTATTCTTACCTTTTCAAATACAATGCTATAATTCCAAATTTTATAGGATAATGGAGTTAAAATGATTAAAGATTATATTGCGTCATGTGAATATTGTGCCTATGCATTTATCATACATGTACCAATAATGCTACGTCAACTACATTGTGCACCGTGCGTGACATTTGTTTTAAATATAGATTGGTTTGAAAAATATCTATACCTTTTAGAAGGTCAAAATAAATAAATAATAATATGTAACTGTAACATTTTTAATTTATAACATTTTATCAATACATAATATATGTGTTATTTATCAATTATAATATTAATTATCATGCTACAATGCAGGAATGCTGATAGAAGACACATAACAATTTAGATTTTAGTTATAATATATTTTTATTTATTCAGTGAATTTCGAATAAATATAATAAATTTTATTTTTATTATTTCAATTATAAAATGTCAACATTTTCTTTCAAAATTACGTATATTCTATACTAACAATTTAAAATATGTTTGGCATAATCATAAATAAAATTTTTAAATCCAATTATATGCATAACACAGGTGATATGCTAATAAAGAAATAAATCAAAGGAATACCTCAACCTGAGGTTGCAACCAAACACCCCTCAAAGATAGTTGTGTGTGATATTTTCTCACAACTTTTCTCTCCCATCAATCATAACTAGAGATGTAAATTTGACCCGACCTAGTTAGTAACCAAACACCCCTCAAAGATAGTTGTGTGTGATATTTTCTCACAACTTTTCTCTCCCATCAATCATAACTAGAGATGTAAATTTGACCCGACCTAGTTAGTTCCTTGTTGAGTCACGGGAGCTCTCGTCAAAATTCGAGCCAACAGGTTTGCGGGTCAAAAAACTAAGCCTAGGCTTCAGGAGTACTTGAGCCTTAGATGAGTTGGTGGGCTGGGCCAAGTCAGTTGCCTGACCAATTGTTTTATTTTTTTTTATCAATTTTTTTATTTCAATCAATAAAAAATGACACTAAACTTTGAGTTGAGTCTTGAGTGGATCGATAGATCGGCTTTTGACCTGGCTCACAAGTCGAGCCAGGTTTTGAAATAAATGATCTAAATCTAAGGTCTCGGACTAGGATTGAACTCGGGCTTGGACGGACCTAATTCGGCCAAGCCGCATTGAGGCTCGGATTGGTGGGGCCAAATTCACATCTTTAGCCACAACCAATCCCAAACAAGTGACATGTCAAGTGTGGGTCACCCGCCACCACACGCTCCTCCGACTTCACCGCCACCACCCACCACCGCTCTCCACCCTCCTCCTTCACTTTCCTCCACCGCGCGTAACCTTCTCTCTCTCTCAATAGGGTCATTTTTGCCATATCACACACTCACACAAACAAACAAACCTCCAACAACAACTGTAACCCTTCACTCCCTCTTCATGTTTATTGGAGCTCCGGCTCCTCTTATCGGAGCCCTAGCTCTCTCTCTCTCTCAACATATATAGATCGATATCATTTATTCAGATCTTAAAGCTACACAAATGTCGAAACCTTGGGGAAGTATGAGCGGAGCCGGCGCATGGGCCGCCGAAGCCGAGCGAGCCGAGGCCGAGGAGAAGGAACAGGCCGCCGCCGCAGCCGCAGCCGCAGCCGTAGCCGCGGGTGATGGCGATTCGCAGAGCTTTCCGAGCCTGAAGGAAGCTGCGGCCACGAAGCAGAAGAAGAAGAAGATGAGCTTGCAGGAGTTCAATATGCAGAACTCCGTATTCGTCGGAAGCCGAGGTCGGAGAGATTCAGGTTTGACGCCGGACGAGATGTTCCGGCTTCCTACGGGACCGAAGGAGCGGTCCGAGGACGAAATGCAGTATGGACGGCTCGGCGGCGGCTTCTCCAACTATGGCCGGTCCCCCATGCGCGACCGAGACGGCGGTGGTGATACTTCTTGGGGGGGCGGCGGCGGTCGTAGATCGTACGGTGGATTTGAGGACGATCGTAGAGCTCAACCACCTTCTAGGGTTTCTGATTTCGACCAACCATCTAGGGCTGACGAGGTCGATAATTGGGCAATGGGGAAAAAACCACTAGCTTCGTTAGATTCTGGGCGCCCTAGTCGGTATAGTTCGCTTGGTGGTGGTGGTGGTGGTCTTGGTATGTCTAGGGCTGATGAGGTTGATAATTGGGGAGCTGGGAAGAAGACAATTTCGACCAGATCTTCGAATTTCGGTTCGGGGTTTCGTGATTCAGGGCCAGAACCTGATCGATGGACTAGGGGAGGAGGATTTCGTGATGAACGGGAGCGTCCTCGATTGGTTTTGGATCCACAGCGGGCCGAGGGAGCTCCTCCTGTGGTTGAGCCAGTGAAAACTAATAAGCCGAACCCTTTTGGGGATGCGCGGCCTAGGGAAGAGGTTTTGGCGGAGAAGGGTTTGGATTGGAAGAAATTGGACTCGGAAATTGAGGCCAAGAAATCGAGTAGACCGACCAGTTCGCATTCTAGCAGGCCTTCGAGTGCGCAGTCGAGTAGGTCTGAAGGACCAGCACTGCAGGGAATGGAAGGGGTATTGAAGCCAAGGCCAAAGGTGAATCCTTTTGGGGATGCAAAGCCTAGGGAGATTTTACTTCAAGAGAAAGGTTTGGATTGGAGGAAAATTGATTTGGAATTGGAGCATCGCGGTGTGGACAGGTTCGTGTTGTACATTTTGCTGTGCCTTTTGTTGATCACCACTGATGATATAGTAGGAGCATTCTGTTTTTATTGCACCCCAAAATGTTGTTGAAGCTACTTAATCTATGTATGTTATTTAATTGCTTTATGCCTAGCATGCTTTAATTACCATGTTAGTTATCATTCTCTGTCTATTTGTGCCTTTTTATAAAAGTTGTTTGATGTCTCACCATTTTTGTGATGAGACATACATGTGGTTTAAAGACGGGTTTATTTATTGCATACATCTCCAGTTAAGTGATTTTAGGAACTCATAATTTATCTTGTTGACTTTTTGTGTTTCCCATTTAGCTCAACTATTGGATACTTGCATAGGCATGATCCTAACCAACCAAGGAATACCTTTCAAGACTTCCCTCATTAGAACCAACTTGGGCAATTTATTCATGTCCTTCTCTCGTCCATAATTTCTTTATGAAATGGTTAAGATGGCTCTTCTATTGTGTCTCAGTTTATGTAATTCTATATTAAAAAGTAATTGGGATATTGTCATTGTATGTACCTTAGGATTGGGGGTTGAGAGAGATTGTTTTTGTGATGGAAAGAAAAAAGAAATGAAGTATGGTGATAAGATTGTTAATTTACCCCATGTTTTCTTATCACCCATTAGTCGGATTTATATCCTCTCCTCTAGTCATTGTTAATTTTTGCATAATTGGAATAAGTACAAATCTCCCAAATTCTGCTAAAATCAGATGTTGATTGTAATGAGCTCCTTATAGAAGTGATCTGGACCATTTTCTAAAGGCACTGCACAATACAGAGCAACATGAATGGATAACCTGCATTTGTGGTAACTGGTAAGAAATAAATATAATAAACAAAGTCTTAAAAGGTTCTTGAAGAATTGTGTTGAACTGTGTAGATTTAACTTCCATCATTTTTGCATCAACCAGGAGGATAATATAACCCATTTGAAGTTATTGGTAGCTATTGATGACTATGTAGGTTATTCCTCTTCTTGATACAAGAACTACAGAAAGAAGGAAGTATATACTATATTGCTAACTAATTCATAAAGAATTTTCCGTAAGAATACATTCAGGGTATTTGTTTATGTAACAATCAGTCTATTTTACTTTTGTTTGTCTGTTTTTTTGTAGTGGTAGATTGTCTTTTTTTTTTTTTTTTCTTTTTCCTCTCTCTCTCTCTCTCTCTTGTTGATGCAATGAGAATTCTTAAAATGGACATGCACTGAAAGAATATGAGGTGAGGGAGTTTGGGCCTTACCTTATTTATAAACAGCCTACCATGCTTTCCTCCTTGTTTTGACATCATTATCTTTTGGAGAATGTTGAACTTCTAGTGAGGTCGATGAAAATAAATTAGTTGAGTAGAATTAAGAGGCAAAATTCAGAAATATAGTGAATTGGGCCAGTCATAATTTAAAAAATTGGTTGGTACATAGTGAACTAGTCAGTTCGTATCGGGAGTTGACTCCTTAGGTTCAAATACACTCCCATATACCATTTGGATCTAAAATTGCATACAAACTGGCCCATTCATAATACATAATGCCCTGAACCAGATAAATTAGTGATTCATTGGTGAACCAAGCTGGTTCAAAAAACGCATATCACTGAGTCTTAGAGGGGTTACGAATGATTTAAAAAAATAATGGCCGTAACATCTGATTCCCGATATGCCATCACTGATTCTGCTGCATGTCTCGATGCTGCAATTTAGAACCATGACCACAATGGAGGTAGAAAAGAAATGGAGAGAAAAGAATGACAAGGAAAGAGGGGTGGCTTATCCATGCCTCTACTTGTATCCTTGTTTCCTATTATGAAATTTTCTTTAAATTAGATCACTCTTGACTCTTGAGATGATAAATTTTGTGGGATTGAGGAGATTTTTATTCCTAACCACTATAATTTTTTTTTGTTTCTCACCTCATTAAATAGACCAACATTGGAAGGGGACAATCCTTGCAAAATTTATTGTCTTGTCTCTCTTCTTTTCATTATCAACCAAATGGCTGAGAAAAGTTCAATCTAATTGAACTTATAAATGTTGGTGTTACTTTGTACTTGCACAAAAAATAAAGAATGTTAATGTTCCGTTATGCTATTTCAAAAGCTTGAAGTACAGGAAAATTAATTGCACCCGTCAAAATCTTAAGATCTACATCATCTCTCCACATCCTTGAAAGCAGAAGAACTAGGTGATGAATGTCTGCTCATTAGTGATTGGATTGCACTTAATTTACATTTACACATTCTAATGCTTTCCCTTTGCTTGCAAGCTCAAATCCGAGCATGGGTCTCTATAAGAAGAAATACAAAATTTGAAATATCAAAAGATTTTGGCTTGTGGTCATTTCTAGCTTCTATTTTTTGAAAAACTTAGAACCAATTTCTCTCTCTTTCTAATGGCATCGATGAAGTTTTTCTTTTTCTTTTTGCTCTTGGTTATGACTGAAAGATGAAGTCGGTTTCCATATCTTTTTTTTTTTTCAAATAATATTTCTAATTTACCTCTTTTTTATTTCTGTAGTTTAACCTAGAATGATCTACCAAATAAACCATGTAGAATAAATTTATGACACTTGTGATATAGTGGCCGACAATTATATTTGGTGGGCTTAGATCAAGTGTAGCTTGTAGGTTTGGGTTTTTAAAATGTTTTTTGTTTTATTGGCACTGGTGTGTTTAGATCAAAGCCTAACTGATCTCTAGCGGTGCACAAGCTCCCGGTAAAGAGTTTCCCGCAAGTACATTATGGTTAATTCAAGGGTTTTTTCACAGTCTGATGGTTCCAAGGAATTGTTAGTACCTACGAGGTTTTGATCCCTAAACCTCAAAACCTTGTAGAGAGCACCCCCAAGACCCAAGGCCTTGCCACCAGGCCAACCCCTTGGGGTTTTTGGGATTTTAAAATGTTGAAAAGGGTTCTAGGGTGTTTGCATGAGAAAGGGTGGGGTTTTACTTGGTCTCCGCAGCGCGTGGTTATTGGATTTCAGGAATTAGTCTTGGAAGTCTGTGGACGTTTCAAAGGCCATGGAAAGGACAAGGTTGAGGTTGATGTAGGCTTTTGATGGGCTAGGGTCATGGGATTGAAAAGTTCCCTGTTTTGGGGATGTGAACTGTATTTTGGGAGTAGATATTGTGAAAGAGAAGTGGAAGAAAATGAAGACTCTAGGATTCTAGCTTCAAATTTCTTGGGAAGGAGCTCTGGTAAAGTAAGGCTACATGATGCATCACTGAAGTTTTAAAAATCTCACACAAAGCCGTAAAATGCGACTCTTCATTTAGTGGATTGATTACATGTATATTTATGGGCTAATTAAACTTCTCTTAATTTTACTAGGAATATGCCTGACAATTAGGAACTTGAGAATTCTGACCAACTAGAATAATAATTGTAATTGTAATAAGTTGTATCCATTCCGTAGTTTCTCCGCAAGCAATAGAAAGTTTCAGAAACTTGACTGGGACAATATGTTTAGTAAAGCATACAGCTGTGTTAGTGAATGTTCAGTTCTTAGATAGGTTCTTACTTATTTTGGTTGATGTGTTTGTATTGTGACTAAGGCCTTTCATGTGATTCGCTTTGCTAAAGCTTTATGTTCTGACTCATTACTTTTCATTACTAGGTTGGTTGCCGTTGGACTCTCACTCAACCAACTATAAGCCTGGCCCTCATATTCTTCGTCTACAAATGTTAGTGGGAGAGAAAGACCTATACTAACATGGGATGTAATAGTAAAAAAATATATGAATTTATTTAATTTTAATTGATCATATAGTCCTTGACAGAGTAGAATGGCTAAAAAAAGATTCGTGTAGCCAATCCTATTTGATTGGGATACAAGGGTTAGTTTGGTTTCTTATGCTGATGTGATATTCTTACTATTTTGTGACTTGACGGAGAACCTTTGCTAAGATTCTATAGTGTTGGGCTTCCTTTTGTTTTTTAATTTATTTTGAAGCCCATTTTTTTATTCTCTGATACCTTACCTAGTGTCATACTATTGCATGCATGCTTGGGCACACACTATGACTGTTTATTTGTTTGCCAATATTGTGTGAGTTTGCTGTAAATTTTTCATGTGTTCTTGAAGCTTGATAGACAACTTTCCTGGTCTCTAAAGGGTAAAAATTTTTCAGGCCTGAGACCGAGGCAGAGAAGAATTTGAAAGCAGAAATAAACCATCTAAAGAAAGAACTCGAGAAAGAATCTGCTTCGATTGGTAACAGAGAACCCCTGGAAGGGTCTAGCGAAGACCAAACCAGTTTAAATGATGTGATTCTTAGTAAAGAAAAGGAATTGGAACTGCTGATCCGGGAAATGGATGACAAAGTCCGTTTTGGCCAAAAAGCCGTTGAAAGGCCGGGTTCTGGAGCAGGTAGGGTTTCTGGCTTTCCTGAGAGACCACCTTCACAGTCTGGGGCGTTTGAAGAGTCCAGAAGTATGGAGTTCATGGAGAGACCTCGATCACGTGGCACTGGAGGAGACATGTGGACAAGGCAGGGTGATGATAGAAGATCCTTCCAAGGTGGCAGGGAAAGAGGATTTCTGGGCAACAGGGATATGGACAGGTATGGAAACCAACCTAACCATGATTTATTACTTTCATTTAAGATTGGAATTCCTGATTTTAGAACTGTATGTTTCAACTCCACCATGCTTCCATAATAGCATCTGCACCCTTTGTCCAAGTTAAGCAGTTAGCAAGTAGTCAGGACTTTGGATATGTTGACTAAATTGATTCCCACGAGTGTCATGAAAGACACTAATGACTTCAAGCCAACAGAGAATAGTATCTATTGCTGTTAAAAGTGGTTTGGCTTCTCTGGAATAGCTCATGCGCTATATCTGGGTTCAGTGGCATTAAAAAGGCTCTACTTATATTGGCGTGACTTGCCAAAAATATTTAACTTTGTTCAGTTTATATCATCCTCAGACACTGGTTTAGAGGTCCCCGTGGTATTCTGTGGCAAATTTCCTCTGGTCATATATTTCATAGAAGACAAACAGATTCATTGTTGTCAAACCTGACCTGGAGGCCAACCCAGCAAAGGAACTGGTCGGCAGGTCACTAGTTTTACCACTGGTGTACTAAGTTGATCTGGAAAATTGAAGATTTTAATTTGAAATTTTAGTATTCCATTATGTTAAGAAACTAAGACTTTATTTGATACAAAGTTGTAATATTAAACGAATGACATGACTGAACATTGAAGTATGATAAAATCACAGGTGGGTGCAGCATACATGATATATGCATTTATACATGGCATAGCAAACATTTGTTTTGTGTGTGTATATATAATATATATGATACTCTCAAGTACATGCAAATCAAAGAACTGTCCTGTGCCATACACATTGGGGACAAAACCAGAAGTAGCCTCCGTTTGGGAAGTGGGTTGGCTTTTTGGCTTTTTGGTTTTTTTGGCTATTTTATCCTGGGCTAAGAAGCTTGGTTTGGGAAGGGCTTTTTGGCTTTTTGGCTGTTTTGACTTTTTTTGTGAGAGAAGAGTGTAATGATTATGGGTTGGATATGATGTTTTGTTTGTTGTGGCTAAAATAGCCTATTTTGTCTGTTGTGGCTATTTTAGCCCCAAAACCACTTGCAAAACACCACCGTAGTCACTTTTTTGGATTGAATCATATCATACGTGTAATAAGCATCTAATATAGCCTACATCATGAAAAAAACTCATTTTTTCATTATAGTTCTGAAAGATGTTTTTTTGCATCTCTAATATAATCTTTATCTATGGTTGATTGTCTAAGCAATTTGTAACTACAACAGTATGACCAGTAATGGTGCCAACTCTGTCACCATTAGCACACTTTGTTTGTTTAACATAAATATGGGATTCAAATATTCAAACTTGCTGTCAAGTCTTCTTTCCAAAAAAAAAAAAAAAAGAAAAAGAAAAAGGAAAAAGTGAATCTGTTTCTTCACTGCTTGATTTGATTGGTTATCATAAAGAAGTTCCAACATTACATGTGAAGAAATAATGTATGAATGTTGCTGTTCTTTCAATCCTGTACTTTTGGGCACTAGTCATATTGTAAGTAAAGATCTATGTGCATATGTATGTTCACTTTCATTGTTCATTTACATTTTGTTATACTTGAATTGAATGTATATTGTAGTGCTCCTTTTCCACTTCATATTTTAACAACTATGGTATATTTTTATCTTTTCTTCTTACGCTTACATATTATAGTGAGCATATCACTCTTCCTTATTTTCTGTAATTGAGTGGATTAAACTTTCATCTAGATTTAAACTCAAATATAAAGTACTAGCACCGTGGTAGAATATGCTGTAAGAAAATTATTTTCTGTAAGAAATGGAATATTGAAACACATTTGGACTCTTCTTATTTGTTTCTTTGAGGGTAGGTTCTCTTTCTAGTGTCAGAAATTGGGTTTTGAGGAAGGAAAAAGTTTATGCACCACATGACATTACCCCCACACCAATCACCAATTGTCATCCCCATGGGGTAAAACACCACCTTCTTCTTTGTTGCTGATCAAAAAAAAAAAAAAAAAGGGTAAAACACCCACATAATATTGTTGTGTCGTCCTACTGTATAAAACCAATCACATTCAAGTTAGGTACAAGATGGCAAATACCCATTTGCACCCAAAAACTGAGGGGATATTCTCTGCAAAATGCAAATAAAGTTGGAGGCTAGGATTGTACCTAGTCGATACCCTCCCCCCTCCTCGAGAGTTGAGAAGTAAATTGAAGAAATTTCTGTAGATTGTTATTTTTTTGTCTGAGTGCAATTCTAACTTTCTCAGCTCTCTTGTTTATTTGTTTCTGCAGGGAAAGCAATCTGGACACATTTCATGTGCATAACACTTGTATATATATATATACTACTACTACTACTACCTGTGTACATTTTGATGTATGATACAATTCATATTGTTTCGAAATACTGTTAATGTGCATCATTTTGTTATTTGACAGGCCAAGGTCAAGGGAGAGATGGTGAGCTTTCCGTTGGTGTGGATATATTGAGTTCTATCTTCTTCTACTTTTGGCGATTTAGAAGAAATAATATTTTGTCACCTCTGATTTATTTCTCTTGATTTTGCTGAGGAATAGGACTAAAATTATCGAGTACACTGGCACTGGGAAACTGATGCATTGATCTATTGTTACAACTTCAAACAATGTAAAAAATTGCAATTTTTTTGCTTTTTTTGTTTTTGTTTTCCACTTTTTTTTTGTTTTTGTTTTCCAGTCTGTGTCAAAGCAAGAAACCTGTTTTGTTTATTGTTGTTTAAGACTGTTAATTGTGATATAGATTTTTGGCCTGGCTGGTTCTGGTTCTGTTTCTTCTCTCTCTCTTTCTCTCTCTGTGTAGTTGTCATAAACAAAAGTGAAATTGGATACTGCAATGTAGTGAGTATGTCTCTTTGGTTCTGTTCAATTAAATGTGGTTTCAAGTGTTGTGAATTTCAATTTCCTTTTTTAAGGTTGAAGCAGTATACGGGGACCCAATAATCTTACCATTTCTGTTATAAATACATAAATTAGTCATAGAATTGAATATCAAATATACACGCAAATGAATAAAATTTTATAAAATTTACTTAGTAGAGTTTATTTTTGAAAATTTTTATTTACACGTGTATTTTGTGTCTATCTGATTTGCTTTATCTATGTGGATCCCAAAGTTCCTAATTACCACCACTTGCTCTTTTTTTTTTTTTTCTTCTGAATTTGGTAATATAATTTAAACTTCTTAACTGCCATACGAGTATGAAAATTTTATAAAATTTGTTAGTTAGGTATGTAATACAAGAAAATTTTATAATAAGAGGAAATAAACTCAGGTCTCGTTTGGTAAGTGATTTTTTTAGTTAAAAAAATTAAAAAATTATTAAAAAAATTAACAAGTTAACAATCCACAAAAAAGTCAAAGATTGTTTTTTCTCTTTAATTTTTACATATCTTTCCGTAAAAAGTTAAAAAGACATCTCAAACATATTAGTTTTTTTACTTCATATTTTAGTTAAAAAATTAAAAAGTTATTAAAAAAGTCTATTTCTAAACGAGGCCTTAATACAATAAAGAGCTCTTATATAATAGGAAAAAAAAAAGTAACTTTTTATTTTAGCTAAATTACGCTGATTACTCTTGAAAATTTTAAAAATACAAAAATAAAATATATATTTTAATATAACAATTAAAATATTATTTTTAATTTATAGAATTAACAAATTAGGATATTTTGTAATTACGAAAGAAAATGACATAATTTTATTTTTTTAAATAAAAAAAATCATAACAAAATATCTCTAATGTCATAATTAAAAAAATTAATTATAACCAAAAAGAAAAATAGCGTAAAGTCGGCTAAAAGCCGTTTTCTAATACTTATCTACTTTTATTTTATTTTATTTTTAAACATATTTAAAAAAAATAAAAAAAATAAACTACTCCAGCAACTCAAGTCATTCATATTATTAAACTAGAGTGAGACAGAGACAGAGACAGGCCATCTACTCTCTCTCTCTCTCTCTCATTGATAAGAAAATGTAAAGAACACAAATGACTCGGTGGCCTCCATGGATACGACTATCGTCATAAATAAAAAATATTTAAAAAATATTATATATATATTTATATTACAAATCTACTAGTAACGTGACAGCCATTGACCAGGTCATTATACATTTTTTTTTTGGATCAAAAAAAAAATTCATATGTAAAATCACAAAATTTAATGATAATATTGGGCCCTTAGGGATCCACTACGGATTTCTTTTTGATAATCCAAACCGATGAATATGTAGAACTCGTCGAGTAATATATGCCTATAAAAAATTACATTGATCGGATATCGTTAACTATATGTTCAAATCAGTTTTGTATAAACAAAACGGACGGTGTGATAGTTAACTGTTAAAAAAAACTAATCCAATCATATAGCAATTGATATCCGATCAACATGATTTTTTACAGGCATATAATACTTGGCGAGTTCTACATATTGAACGGTTCAGATTATTAAAATGGGACCCACGTGGCTCCCATGGACCGACCATCACTGTCAAAAGTTATTTGCCCCGAAGGAGGCAATTTTTTCTGTGTAGACATGCTGGGACCGCCGCAGGCTAGCCGTACAACCTAGGGGTGGGCGCGGGTCGGTTGCGGCCACGAAACCTTTAATCCGCCATCCGTCCGCCAGATTGGCGGATTGGAGAAAATCAATCTGCATCCGTCCGCCAATCCGGCGGATGTGGATTGAGCGGATTGGCGGTTTGGTAGATGGATGCGAATCGGTTTGGCGGTTTGAAATTTTATAAATTTTCAACATAGTTCAACTTGTGCACTTCCTCAAAAAAAAAAAAAAAAGTATTACAGTCAATTACTTAAAAAAGTATTACAATTATTGCATGCCTCATCTAAAGAAAGAAAGTTTGAAACTTTAGAATATCACAATCATTGCATGCCTCATCCACATATTACAATCACAGTATGCCTCATCCATATAAAATATTACAATCTGTGATTCTTAAAATATAAAAATAATTTAAACCACCAAAACCATGAACAGAGTAATAGTAGAGATTGTATGCCTCTGTATTGTTACATTTATATATGTTTTTGAAAACAAAAATCAACCATCATATATCATATTTTTTATTTATTACTTTTAGAGTTAGATTTAAAAACCAAAAAATATAGATAAATAATACGTTTATTTTTTTCAATTCAAAAAATATATTCAAGTTGAAAACTTTTTTTCAACAGAATATTTGAACTCTTTTTCAATTGAACACACAAACAAAATATTTAAACAAATTAAAAATACAAAGTCTTATAAATTACTAAGTGTGCTCGCGGTTTGGCAGTTCGGCGGTTCGGTTGCGGCCAAAGGAACCTCAAATCCGTCATCCGTCCGCCAAATTGGTAGATTGGAGAAAATCAATCCGCAACCGTCCGCTCGTCATCACGCATCCGTCCAAAATGCGACGGATCGGTTCGGTTCGGTCGGTTTTGGCGGATCGGAATATCCGCTGCTCACCCCTAACCAATCACCTTTTTTTCACTATACACTTTATTTATATAATTTTTTATTACACATTTTTTTGAAAAAAGATAAAAAAAATTAACCCAAACATCTATCTTCTTTTTCTTAACTTTTTAATTCAAAAAAATAAAAAGTAAATTATTTAAGACACCTCAAACAACCCCTCATTATAACCCAAAAGAAAAATAGCGTAAAGTCCGCTAAAAGCCGTTTTCTAATACTTATCTACTTTATTTTATTTTATTTTTAAACATATTTAAAAAAAATAAAAAAATAAACTACTCCAACAACTCAAGTAATTCATAGTATTAAACTAGAGTGAGACAGAGACAGGCCATCTACTCTCTCTCTCTCTCTCTCATTGATAAGAACATGTAAAGAACGCAAATGCCTCGGTGGCCTCCATGGACACGACTATCATCATCAGGAGATGGAAGGGTCCTTGGAGTCGGAGAAAGACTGTGGAAGCTGCCATAATCGGAGTTACTCTCCTCGCCGCCATCTGGGTTTTCACTGCCACTAATCAGAGAACCAAATTGAGTCTTCAACTTCGAGGATCGAATGCTTGTCCATTTCCAGCAATATTCAACTTCGGCGATTCTAATTCTGACACTGGCTGCGTCTCAGCCTTGTTCGGTCGTCTTTCACCTCCCAACGGCCGTACGTTCTTCGGCAAACCCTCTGGCCGCTATTCTGATGGCCGTCTCATCATTGATTTTATGGGTAAGGGATGCACACCACCTGTCTGATCATTTTCCTAAATTAGTCATAATAGTTCCAACTTCCAAGTACAATGGCAATTTTTGTGTTTGGGTTGGTTGAGCAATCCATGGTTTGTAGTGGAGTTTTTTCTAGCGAACCCATACCCATGTTATTTTGAATCAGATTTACCAAACTCAAGTTGGGTTTGAAGTCATGTTTTTTGGAAGTGTTTTGAAAACACTTCTTGGTGGTTTTGTTTTGGAAGCATAATTTCAAGAAACAATTGAGTTTGGGAAATAAGTTCAAAATATAACTAGTATTTGGAAAATTTTCTTTAAAATATCTCCACTCCTTACTCAAATTTGAGTAAAAAATTGAGTAAATGCTTTATTTGATATGAAGCACTCCAATGGACAACTCAGATTTAATCATAAATTCGAGTAAAAGCTCCATAATGGCAGATTTGTAAATTTCGAAGTTACAAAATAATCTTGAAAAATTTTAGTGAACATTTGAATCTCCCTTGATTTAGGTAAAAAATTAGGTAAAAGTCAGTTTGATATAAGTTCAAGTCGAAGGAGTAGAGACGTTTTTTGAGTGATTTTTACTCAAATTAAATTTGATGTAAGTTTGAGTCCGCGGTTGAAGATGCCCTAACCGATCCTTTTTCTTCAGTAGTCTAAGGATGTGATAGTCTTAGTAGTTATAGCAAACAGTTCAAGTGCAATGGTAATTTGTGTATGGGTTGGCTGAGCATCCATGGTTGGGGAGTTTTTTTTTTTTGAACAAACCCATGTTATTTTGAAGTTATTTCCTTAACTCAAGCTGTGTTTGAAGTCCTGTTTTTGAAAACACGATTTCTTGGTTATGTTTTGAAAACATAATTTCAAAAAACAAGCTGGGTTTGGAAAAATAAGTTCAAATTAATTGTATTTGGGAAATTTGCTTAAGAATGGCATGGGTTTGGTAAATAATTCCATGGTTGGGGCTTCCTACTATTTTAGTTATCTTGAATAATTTGTTTTTGGTAAGTAAAGATATTATTAAAGAAGAAGCATCAAGACCATGCCAATCAATACAAAAGAAAGCCACCCAAACCACCTTCTAATTTATACAGAAAGAGAATCCAAGAAATCTAAAAAAGAAAGCACATCTGGATCAGCACTTCCCGAGACCCAGCTATACAAGACCGCCAAAACCTATACTTTGTATTCTGATTTTTCGAGCTGATTTTTTTATGAATTTTTTTTTGTTAGGAGCATCTGTATAACCCATTGATAAAAGCATAAATAATTATGCTAAGTGCTTCTTTCTGAGATCATTCAATACCTTATAACTTCATATTTCTTGTGATGATTTTGGAGCAGAGCTTGGGAGTTCATGTTTCAATTACGGTTTTGAAATCTATTGTGTAGTTAATTAAAATGTTTGTAAAAATGCGTCATGCCTTTTGATTGTGTAAATTTTTTAATGAGCCCCTGAATTTTTGGAGCTTCTCACCAATTGCTAGCTAAATTTTAGAAGCAACTGAAATACTCTTGTGGCACATGTTTGTTCTTCCCATACCTGTCTGAGAGTTGGACTTTATTTATGAATTTGTGCAGCTGAGAAGTTGGGATTACCATACTTGAATGCATATCTGGATTCTGTCGAATCAAATTTCAGACATGGAGCAAATTTTGCTGCAAGTGGGTCAACCATAAAGCCAGTGCCTTCCATGAACCCTATCCATCTCAGCATACAGCTTTCACAGTTTGAACAATTAAAAGAGCGCACTATTGAGTTATACAACCAAGGTTAGAAAATAATTCTAGCAGTTTGTTTTGGCTAAAACTTGTACTTAATAATGTGCTCTAAATTTGGAGAAAATCACTTGACCTTTGCACGGAGCAAGTGACCTTTTCATATCTTGTGGTGACTTGTGAGTGAGCAATGTGGTTTCACTGTTTCAGCTAAGAGATCATATGCCCAAAGCAGCCTTCCAAGCCTGAGGATTTTTCAAAAGCCCTTTATACAATGGATACTGGACAGAATGATCTTTATGCTGGGTTGACATCAATGACGGAGGAGCAAGCGCGGACATCTATTCCCAGTATAATTGACCATTTTGCTTCAGTCATAGAGGTAACTACATCTTTCTGAAACCTAGTTTATTATTTGGTTCTGTTTCTCACCTGGATAGTCTTCTGAATCATGTATATCACTATGGCTAACTCATTTACAGAATATAAAACATCATTTTACTTATTTGGAATCATATCATTTTATTTCAGATTCCTGCTTTTGAACATGGTGATACTCATATTGAAAACTTGCTAGTTCATCTTACGTTAAATACCATAAACTGTTGCACACGGAGGAAACTGAAAAACATTCTAAAACTTACACCTATATTGCGATCGTCATGAACTCGAACTTACAAGTGGATGACTTGAGTTTCATATAAAATTTTCTTCCTCCTTCCCGATTTTTCTTTTTTGTCCTCTTTTTTTTTCTTCAATCCTGCCAGGTAAGTAAGCTTTGGTTATATTAACCGAGAAAGAGATGTACAATGAAGTGCCCAAAAACGCCTGGAGGCAAAAAGGAGCATGCCCTTAATAGAGATGTGCTCCAAGACAATTAAACTAGTCTACACTAAAATAAAACTATTACAACCTGAGAGACTAGGCAGACCTAAACACTTTCTCACCCCGAGGGCTAAGAGAATAAAAAGGCCTAATTTGATAAATACAATAATATTGAGGCAGACATCCATTAGGTCCTCACAACTTGAGGGAATAGGTTAGTTAGAAGGTTTTCCACATAAGCCTTGTCTTGTGCATCTCTCGTATAGGTGTTGAGCCTTGCCAGTTCATATTTTTGGATAGGGGTTTTTAAAAGAATTTGCTTGAAAGTGCTAGAAGCACCCATCTTCACATGTGTATCCTTCATTTGTTGCTAACTTCTTTAAAGTCTTTTTGTATTTTTTCCTGTTATTGTTTCAGAAACTCTACCACCAAGGCGCAAGAGCATTTTGGATACATAATACAGGCCCCATAGGCTGCTTGCCTTACTTTGTAGTAAATTATCCTCCAAAGCCTGGCAATGCTGACCAAATTGGTTGTGTCAAGTCTTACAATGAGGTGGCTCAAGAGTTCAACAAGCAGCTTAAGGACAGGATGTCCCAAATAAGGACCAAATTTCAAGATGCATTACTGATCTATGTTGATATCTACTCAGCGAAATATTCTCTAATCAGTGAAGCGAAAGAACATGGTAAGTTGATTAATTACATTTTAGTCACTAAATCCCAATGAACAAAATGAACAATTGAGAGTGCATTTGGAAGGCGTTTTGTTTTGATATGTGGTTTCTGTAGTTTTAAAACGGAAACCATTTGAAAACATTTCGAAATTACAAGGCAAATGATAAAAGAATTTGAAAATGTTTGAGAATATTTAGTAGCAAAAACTAAAACTTATATAAATGTTAATGCACTCTCAATAATTAAATAATTGTACATGTTGAGGGCTAGGAATATTAGAAACTCAAAAACAAAAGCGTTAAAGGCTTAGTCATTATAAGAAGAAGAAAAAATTGAAAATGCAAAATTCTATCAGCAGTAGGGATGAAAAACGAAAAAAAAAGTACCTTGCGTTTGCATTAACAAAGAAAGAGAATAATAAGTAACTTATGAGTGCTTGTTTTATCTCTCTTGCTCTCTCTCTCTTCGAGGATGCAGGTTTTGTTGATCCTCTTGGTTACTGCTGCGGGCATCATGGGGATTGTTGGGAAAGAACAATTGTGAATGGAACTGAAGTTAATAGAGATTCTTGCAGTAATCCATCTGAATACATTAGTTGGGATAAGATACATTATACTGAAGCTGCAAACAACTGGGTAGGCCGCCGAATTATGGATGGTTCGCTCTCAGATCCTCAGATTCCTATCACCGAAGCATGTCACCACTCACGATAATGAGCTCAATCATCAAGATTCCAGTCAAGTTCTGCAAACAATGGGATGAGAAAGTAGTAAATGCTCTTAATGTAATTTGTGTCATCGTTCTAACTTCTGATTCAAAATGGAAGTGTGTTTGGCTTTTAATTTTTTGAATTCAATTTTTTGGAAATTGAGTTTTTTGTTTTACATGTTTTTTTGTTTTTTGTTTTTAGTGAATATTTTTAAAATTTTAAGAAATTTTTTATATATTTTTTAGATGCACTTTCTTTAGATATATTTAAATAATAAAATATTTGTGAAAAAATATTTTAAAAAATTAATAAATACACAAAAATACAAAAAATGTATTGAATTTTTTTTTTTTTTTGGTATTTTGGGTATTTAGTGAATTTTTTGAAGATTTTTTTCACAAATATTATATTTTTTAAGTGTATTTATGTTAGGTGTGTTTCAAAATTAAAAAAATTGCTTAAAATATTAAAAAAATTCAATAAAAATAAAAAATATGAAAAACGAAAAAGTAAAAAGTAAAATTTTTTGAAAAGTAAATTCTGAAAATGAAAACCAAACCGTTATTATTTTTTGGTTGAGTAAAAATTCGGATTCTTTGTGATTCTGCAAATGAAGAACACAAACAACCTGGTTACAAATGTATGAATATTGAGTATAAAATTCTGGTGTTTTGCTCATTTTAGCGTTTTGACCTCTGAAAATTTCACTGTCATATGATGATTTGGGAAGCAACCGGTGACTATGAAAAGTGATCGATGATATGTAGTTCTTCTGAATTTTGGCATTGCAGATTCTGGTTAGTCCCCTCTGGGTTCTGCCCGGGAATTATGACAAAAATTTCAAGCAACTCTCGATAGTTTCGCTCTTACACTATGTTTGGGAACCTATGAAAGAAAAGAAAAGAAAAGATTATTTAAGTTATAAGAGAAAAGAAAAGAAAAGAAATTATTATAATTTGTCTCTTTTTTGTTTGGATAAGGAAGAAATAAAAGAAAAGAAATGAT
This sequence comes from Camellia japonica, assembly GCA_030407325.1. Classification (NCBI taxonomy): domain Eukaryota; kingdom Viridiplantae; phylum Streptophyta; class Magnoliopsida; order Ericales; family Theaceae; genus Camellia; species Camellia japonica. Next base: position 158,025,843 of record JAPPVO010000017.1, read on the forward strand.
TGTGATTTCTCTTATTCTTGTTTGATTAGATTTCATTAAGAGAAAATAAAAGAAATTATTTTATGTTATATTACCAAAATAACATTTTTATATTTTTAATCATTTTATTTCTTTTATTTTTATAGGGACAAAATTGATATTATGAAAATAGTGATTTCTTTTCTCTCCCATATCTCCACTTTTGGGAAGATTGAAAATGAGGCTTATAAGAGAAATGAGTTTCTCTCCATTACTTCCCATTTCTCTCCACTTAAGTTATCTAAATAAGTAAGAGAAATACATATCTCTTCATTTCTTTTCTTTTCTCTCCAAATCACTCAATCCAAACATAGCGTTAGTATCAGATCTTCAGATTCCAGTAATGGAAGCATTCTCAGAGAGTCCTGTTTCACTCGTGATAATGAGCTCAAACAGAGACTCAATTAACAAAAAACAATGGGATGAGCCAAAATAAAGAAGTTTGATATTGAGAATCTCTATCAGAGTTTTGGTTTGGAGTTTTCAAAAATAATTTCTAGTTTTTAATATGTATTTTTTGTTTTTGGTAAATTTTTCTAACATTTTAATCAATTTTTTTTAAAACTTTTTAAATCCACTTAATCTAAACACTTAAAAAGTATAAAATCTGTACAAATTTTTTTTAAAAATTCATTGAATATAACAAAATATGAAAATTTATTTGTATTCAATATGAATTTATGAAAATTTTTACATAAGTACCATATTTTTTAAGTGTATTTAAATTAAGTGGATTTAAATTTTTTAAAAATAATATCAATATATTAAAAAAATTATAAAAATAAAAAAAACGGATTAAAAACTCAAAAAAATATTTTTAAAAATTCTAAACCAATCAGAATAAAATTAGAAGCAACTTTGTGGGTTTTGATTGATTTATTAGGTTTTCGTTTTGATTTTGGTTTGTTCCCACATCAACATGAGAGAGAGAGGGTGAAAAAGAAATAGGGCTATAAAAGAGAAGGCTTGGGCCTTGTAGAAATCAACCTTTTTAGGTTTTTTTTTTGGGCAAAATCAAGTGTAGGGGTGATTCTATTTGCACTTAAAAAATAACTTAGTAAGTTTAATTAAATTTTTAAAAGAGTATTGTTATTAGTATTCTATTAATTATTTTGAACCTCTCATTTTTTAGTTTTTTTTATTACAATAATAATGTCAAATAAAATTATTAAAAAAGACATCAATAATTTTGGGACACCCCATCTCACAATTAAGCTCACACACCTACTACATTATGAGTTAGGGAGAGCTTCTATTTGTACACACCTCTTCCTCTCTTTCCACATCTTTCTCAATACACACACTACATAAATTTAAATTATCAACTTACACTCAATACACATTCTACCATACCAAAAATACCCTTACCATCTTCATCCTCCAAACCCAAACCCTAACCCTAACAAGCACCAACCGTTGTTGTCGCCGCCGATGGCGGCACCTATTCCCCTCCCTTCTCTGGTCTCTACTAATCAATATCGAGCTCTACCCTCCCTCTCTCTCTGTTCGTTGCTTTTATGTCTGTCATTGAATTCATATATATATATATACGCAAATCAATCGTCTTTGGATTTGATCTTCATAATCTAGAGCTACTTTCCATGAATCTTCTCTCTCTCTATCTCTAGTCCAGCGAGAGACGATGATTCCCGTCGTCTCTTCCCTCAGCACCACCACCCTCTCCACTTGAGAAGACGATCGACGGTCCCTCCGCTGTTTGTTAAACCAGGGTCGAAAATAACACATCGATTCGACCATCAACATCCGAACAAAACACATTGGTTCGACCTTCAACATTTGAACACATTGGTTCAACACTGTACTTCCGAATCAATGTGTTCGGTTCAAAACTATACTTCTGAACCTTACAGTTGCGAAGGGGGCAGAAAGTGAAGGTGGCAGGGAGAGACGAAGGTGAAGGAAGATTGTGGTGGTGGGCAATGAAGGCGGAGGGAGATCGCAGTGGTGCGCCGATCTTCTTCTCAGGCAAAGGGGGGTCATAGTGGTGGAGAAAAGGCGACAAAAAGAGTAAAGGAGGGGAGAGACGGTGGCCATGGAGGATGATGGTGGAAACTGATGGTTTGAGAGAGTTCGAGTTAGGGTTTGGGGAAAGGGATATTTTGGTAATTTAATTTTAGGACAAAAATGTAATAAAAAAAAATCATTAAGTGTGTGGAAAGAGAGGAAGTGGTGTGTGCAAATAGAAGTTTCCTGAGTTAGGATTTATAAGAACACCCACCTCCATCATCATCCATTCATCTTCTCCAAATCCCACCTTCAAAACCTACTTATCATCAAAATCTTGAAAATCCTTTGACTGCAATAGTGATAACCATTTGATTACATATATTTCTCCGACAATGACAATGAGTGAAATTTTTTTGATAACCACAACTCCATAAAATGAGAGGAGTACAATAATAAAAATTTAGAATATGTTCATAGCTTTGATGGTGTTCTTAGCTTATAGGAGATTGACCTAATAAGGGTAAGTTTTTTGGAAAAAATAGCAAGAATAATAAAAATTATTCGTCATTTTTTTTGTGACTGAACTCCCGAACATATGACTGAAATTTGGGAACAAATGCACAAACATTATTTATTTGTTCAGGAACGGATTACCGAACATTTCTTATTTATTTGGAAACAGATAACCGAAACAGTAGCAAAAGCAGACAAACAAAGGAGGTCGGACTATCCTTGGGTGGTCGACCGGTGGATGAAATCCTATCCAGTTTTGCTTACACAGAGGGTATACAAATATAGTGAGACCATTGATAAATGACATAAAACTAACCAGAGAAATATGAAAGTGAATTGTTTTGTGTGTGTGAAAATAAGTAATAAAAAAAAATAAAATTAAATAGATTGACAAACCTCGTAATGAAACAGAGAAAACACTTTTTAATCACTACAAATTTTTTTCCATTGATTTTGGGAGGTTCCACCATTATGGGTTTTGTTAGGGTTTTGGGAGAGAGGCTTTTTGGGATGTGGGGGTGTACATTTGAATAGGTGAAATATTTTTACAAGGATAATTTTGGTATTATTTGGTGGAATTTTATTATTTTTTTTATGGGTTTTACAATTTATAAGTGAGGGTCTAAAGAAATAGGGCATTCAAAATAATTGATGGGGTGACTAATAATAACACTTTTTTTGAGATTTTAGTTCCTATTATATCATAATATAAATTTATTAATAAGAACAATACATATAAACCCTAAAGTAAAAAATATATATATATTTTTTCATGGCACACTCTAATTATTTATATGTATTCTTTAGATTCAAGTCTCTTATCTTCTTCCCTAATCATTTACAAGGATAATTATTTATAGAATTAACAAATTAGGGTACTTTACAATTACAAAAGAAAATGACATAATTTCATACTTTTAAGTAAAAAAAAGTCATAATTAAATACAAAAAAATCATAACAAAAAATCTCTAAATAATGCCATAATTAAAGAAAAAAATTAATTATAACCAAAAAAAAAATAAAAAAATAGGGTAACTGCATAAGGGCTTGTTTTGGCAACTCGGCTAAAAGCAATTTCTTTAATTTTTTGATTTTTTTAGATTACATTATCTTTCTATTTTTTACATATTTTTTCAAAAAAAAAAAAACTTCAAAAAAATCAAAAAATTAACTAGAATTCTCCAACAACTCCAGTTATTAAACTAGAGTGAGACAGGCCATCTACTCTCTCTCTCTCTCTCTCTCTCTCTCTCTCTCTCTCTCCTTAATAAGAAAATGTAAAGAACAGAAATGCCTCGGTGGCCTCCAAATTGAATCTTTGCATCAAAGTGGCATAGATGATGATCAAAGTGGCATAGATGATGATGATAAGATATTGAATATTGGTTATTTGGGGTATCTTAAATAAGTGTGTTTTTTTGTCTTTTTAGATTAAAAAATTGAGGAAAAAAATATGGATGTTTGGGTTAACTTTTTGACTTTTTATGAAAAAATATATATTAAAAAATTGTATAAAGAAGTGTGTAGGAAAAGATTAGAAATGTGGGTTGGCAGCTATACAAGTTGTGCAATTGAATTGATGGTAAGAAATTATTGGCCAATGTTTGGGCATTACACTGAATGGTTTTGTTTAGCCCGTGTGAGCCATCACGGGTCCTATTTTGATAAGCTGAACCGTTCAATGTATAGAACTCGTTGAGTATTATATATTTATAAAAAATCACGTTGATCGGATATCGATAGCTATCTGATCAGATTTGTTTTTTTTCAATCGTTAATTATAACTCTATCTATTTTTTTTATACAAAACTGTTTTGATCATATAGTTATCGATATTCAATCAATGTGATTTTTTACGGTCATATAGTACTCAACGAGTTCTACACATTGACGGTTCATATTATCAAAACGTGACCCGTGATGGGCCCTCACTGGCCGAACAACAGTGTGTTCAATTGCACCAAATCTGATCAGATTTGTTCGGCCACCCATACCACAGAGGAGTGATTGCTTACATCATTGAGTTGTGTTTGGTTTGAAAAATTAATTTTTTAATATTTTTTTTTTTGTGAATAATGATAACTTTTTAATTTTTTGACTTTTTAACTTTTTTAAAAATTGTCAAACTTGGTCTTACAATTAGAGTAAGGATCCTCTAGAGTTTTTTTTTTTTAAAATTTCTTAGAATGGTGCATTGTGTGGTTGAGATTTAATGACAAGTCACATCAATTTTTCAGCATTAAATCTCAGCCATACAATACACCACTTTAAGAAACTTTAAAAAAAAAATACTTTAGAGAATCCTTGGTGTTACAATTATTATTATTTGTGAAGTTATTAAATACTATTTATTTATTAATTTTCAGATCTTAAAGCATAAGAATATTTAATTTTCAGATCATAAAGTATAAGAATATTTTAATAGAGGGTAAGTGAAGTTGACAACCTTCTTAGAGCGTATATTCAAAAAAATTTGAATCGCTTGGAGATGCTGTTATTAAAAAACTAGAGTGAGACAGGCCATCTACTCTCTCTCTCTCTCTCTCTCCTTAATAAGAAAATGTAAAGAACAGAAATGCCTCGGTGGCCTCTATGGACACGACTATCATCATCAGGAGATGGAAGGGTCCTTGGACTCGGAGAAAGACTGTGGAAGCAGCCACAATCGGAGTTACTCTCCTCGCCGCCTTCTGGGTTTTCACTGCCACGAATCACAGAACCAAATTGAGTCTTCAACTTCAAGGATCGAATGCTTGTCGATTTCCAGCAATATTCAACTTCGGCGATTCTAATTCTGACACTGGCTGCGTCTCAGCCTTGTTCGGTCGTCTCTCACCTCCCAACGGCCGTACCTTCTTCGGCAAACCCTCTGGCCGCTATTCTGATGGCCGTCTCATCATTGATTTTATGGGTAAGGGATGCACACCACCTGTTTGATCATTTTCCTAAATTAGTCAAGATAGTTCCAAGTACGATGGCAATTTTTGAATCAGAATTACCAAACTCAAGTTGGGTTTGAAGTCATGTTTTTTCCAAGTGTTTTGAAAACACTTCTTGGTGGTTTTGTTTTGGAAGCATAATTTCAAGAAACAATTGAGTTTGGGAAATAAGTTCAAAATATAACTAGTATTTGGAAAATTTTCTTTAAAATATCTCCACTCCTTAATCAAATTTGAGTAAAAACTTGAGTAAATGCTTTATTTGGTATGAAGCACTCCAATGGACAACTCAGATTTAATCATAAATTCGAGTAAAAGCTCCGTAATGGCAGATTTGTAGATTTGAAAGTTACAAAATAATCTTGAAAAATTTGAGTAAACATTTGAATCTCCCTTGATTTGGGTCAAAAATTAGGTAAAAGTCAGTTTGATATAAGTTCAAGTCGAAGGAGTAGAGACGTTTTTTGAGTGATTTTTACTCAAATTAAATTTGATGTAAGTTTGAGTCCGCGGTTGAAGATGCCCTAACCGAACCTTTTCCTTCAGTGGTCTAAGGATGTGATAGTCTTAGTAGTTGTATGAGAGGATTCAAGAAAGGAGTTGGAATATTCGAAGATCTCCGAAGATCCTTGATGAGAGGCTTAGATTCTTCAATGGTCTCAACTCAAGAACACAAGAACACAAGAGTAAAGGAGATGATGGGGATAAGAGATTGGGTGAAGAAGAAGGCAAAATAGCTAGAGAGAGAATAATGGCAAGGCTCTCCCATGGATCTCCCACTTTCACTCTCAAGGTTGATAATGGAGATGGGAAATTAGTTCTTTTCCAAGAGTCATCTCTCCAAAAATCATCCCTTGTAAAGCTATGGGTGGGTGCTATTTATAGGCACCTCATGATGTAGGACGGAGCCCATGTGCAAGGCACATGGGAAGTATTCTCTCTAACCATTTTGTCCGAGGAGGTGATCTCTCCGAGGAGGTGACCTCTCCGAGGAGGTGAACTCTCCGAGGAGGTGATTTCTCCGAGGAGGTGACTTCTCCAAGGATGAGAAAAACCCCGAAGAGGAGATCAACCCCTCGGCGAACCCTTCTTCTTAGCCACACCTAACCAATGATCCCCAATCATCCCAAAGGGTCAGGGGTAGTCCCAGAGGACGTCCTGCCGCATAAGGGTCAGGGGTAGTTCAAGAGAACGCCCTGCCGCAAATATTGCCGAGTCTCAGGGACCTCCTAGATCGTGCCACCTCGACCCGGGTATAGGCTAGTTTAACCGAAGAGTGAATTTATCTCCACTCACCGTCTTCGGGATCGGGTCCTTTGTTCGAACTCCATTACGCCCATGGTTCTGGTACGTAGATCCCGGAAAGCTCCGAGCCCGCAAGTGTTCTGGGACTCATTAACGGAGCGACTTCTAGATTGCATCTGAATCCGTTCGAAGCCAAGTGCTTCGGACCTCTAGGTTCGTGGATCCGAACCCTTTCGAGTCCGAGTGCTTCGGATCTCTAGGCTTGCTTAATACCCTTTCGAGTCCGGGCCCGAGTAAGTCTCTAGGTTCGTGGATCCGAATCCTTTCGAGGTTTAGAGCCATTTAGCCCGTTTGATGGTGATAAATCTGAGCCCACCAATCTTGGACTTGCGATAAATTCGGGCCCACTAATATTGGGCTATTGGGCCTAGATAATTTAGTGGGCTCAAATTAGCCCCTCTTACATTTGCCCCTTGCGTGTATGAGAAATTGTAGTTTTCTCGGACATGCATAATTTCACCTCGTCAGCCATGCTTCACATTAAATACAGGTATATACGATACAGACATATACGGAGATATACACTCGTAGGGAATATGCCGTTTGCAACCGTCAGTGGGAATATGCCGTTACTGAGAAGGCATATTCCGTTTGCTGGCGTTAGCATACGCAAAAAGAAATGCATGGATGAGGTTTCGAACCCCTGACCTCAAGCGCGGCCTCCGAGTCCTTAACCACTTAGCCAAACCATTGATCCCAAGCCACACCTGTAACTCAAATGTTCAAACAAATATCTATATTACATACCTATACAATATATATACATATATGCATACACAATTCCCCCGCGTCTCTTGCCGCGTTTGGCACGCGGGCTCTGTTTTTGTATCGATTGACCGACAAAAGCAGCCCCCTCGGTTTGCAAACCTGCCTCGACTCTCTCCCTCTCTTAGTCTTTCTCTCTCGTCTTCTTCTTCTCTTCAGTATCCGTCTTCCTCTTCTTAACCATTCTCTTCTTCATCACTCTCTTCCATCTCCCTCTTCATCACTCTCTCCTGTTTCCTCTTCCTCATCGAGAGAAACGAGAGACTGAACGGAGGAGAAGAGTTGTCTCAACACTCAGTCTGTTCTCTCTGTATTTTCTGACTCTCCTTTCCTGCTCTTTACATCTCTCACCACACATGGCCTCAACTCACCCCCTCACTCTCTTTCCGGACCTCAATGATCAGAGCTCCTCTAGGCCAAGTGTCCCTGCTACTACCCTTCCTGACCTTCCTGGACCGAGTGCCCCTGTTCCCATTCTCCCTAACTTTCCTGGACCGAGTGCCCCTGTTCCCATTCTTCCTAGCTTTCCTATGATATCAGTTGAGCAAATCATGGCTGCTCAATCTGATATTGAGGCCAACCACTTCACACTAAGCTCTTGCATGGAAACCGTGACTGCGGTTACCAAATTATCTCACCGGTTACAGAATAGAACCATTGAAGTACAAAAGCTAAACTCCCAACTTTCTCTGCTCCAGAGCATGTACAAAGATGCGCGAGCAGAGATTTGCACCCTAAAGGCAGAGAACAAAGAGTTGAAGCGAAAGACCACCGTCATGACCCGACTCGGAGCACCTCCGTACTTCACCTTTGACAACCAACAGGGAGTCATATCCCTCGTCGGTCATGCACATACTGAGGCAGAGCCTTCAAAAGTCAACCAGCAGGGAGTCAAATCCCTCGGCGGTCCTGCACGTACTGAGGCAGAGCCTTCAAAAGTCTCCCGAAGCGACAAAAAAAGGAAGGGCTCGGCGGGAGAGTCGAGTAAGTGAAGTCGGCATGTGGTCGGCATCTGCGAAGACGACGAAGAAGAACAAGATCTGTGTTTTTTTTTTTTTTTTTTTTTGTATTTTTTGTATTTTTTGTATTTTTTGTATTTTTTTTTGTCTTTACTGTTTTTTTTTTTTTTTTTTAGAGTCTCTGTAATCGGGGATGTCCTCCCCTGACTGTATAAAAAGTTTCAGTTTTGTATCTCAATAGTGTGACTGGCATATCACTTTGATTTTGAAAAATACTTTTGTTTGATCAAATTTGAGATTGATTGAAATTTAAACTCTTTTTTTTTTTTTTTAATATAAAAATATATTGCTTTTTTTGGACACCAAATAAATATTTGTGCTACGTTTTTTTTTCTTCAAAAACCAATCCTGATCCTTTAATTCTTTAAGAGCCTAAATAATTCCAAGTCTTCTAGAACATTTGAAGATGCATTATTTTACTCCAAGCCAAAGCAAATTAAAGAACCTATTTTTTTTTTATTCTTAGCAAGATATGACCACACTTTCTTTTTAGAACACAGGGCTGCCGTCCACTAACCTTTATTTTTTAATCCCTTTTAACGGGATGCATGACTCCAAAATTTTTTAGAACATTTCAAGGTCACTTTTTTTTTTAAATACAGCAACATCACTTTTTTTTTACTCTAAGTCAAGCAAAACACTCACCCCTTTTTATTATTCAAAAAGCAACGTCCAAACAGTTTTTTTTTTACGATCTTGGAGAAATATGGCCGACACTCACACTTTGTAAAAAGGCAAGGCGTGTTTTTGATTTGGACAAAACGGCAGGTTCCTTCATATTTATATATATATATATGCAGCATAGTTGAAAGAATATACCATGTACCACACCTTTTTTTTTATTTAAAGAAAATGATAGCAACCTAATCAATCAATAGCCTCTCTTTTCTTTTCTTTTTTTAATTTAGCCACTACGGCCCTTTCCCTTTCTGCCGACACCACCAGCTTTCTTTTTTTTCTTTATATATATTTTTTTCTTTTGGGGATAAAGACAACAATTCCTAATCTCTCTCTTTTGTTGCATAGCCATTTCGGCTTTTATTACCGGTTCTCGATAGCAAATCAGAAGCAGCAGCAAAGTTCTGAAACTGCATAGCAGACGAATTGCCGAAACACCCATTGGGAAGAAAGACTTGATGGTGTCGGCAATGGCATTGGAGTCCATCGATGGCGACAAGAAGCTCGAGTTGTTTTCGTTTTCATCGTTACCCATCTGCTAATCCTGAATCTCACATCTCGCAACAACAGTGTCTTCAGTACCCATCAAAGCATTTATCTCTCTCCTAGAAGAAGAAGAAGAAGACCCACCAAGTTGTTATTGTTGCTGCTGCTGCTGCCCCTGAGGCTCTTGATTCCCAAAACTTGCATTTGTTGAAGTGGGCTTCCAAGCGGGAAGCTCAGCGAGTTCGTCAATAGCGTCTTTTGCCCTTTTTTTTTTTTTGATGAGCCAATCGACCGCTTTGCTGGGTCGGTCATAGCCGAGGCGGTCCTGAACGTCGTAGAACTGAATGGCGGTGTGGGCAGCGAGGCGAATACGGCGGTCTCGAGGCCCTTTGGCGGTGCAGACCTTGCTATGCCTGTCTTTGCGGCCGATGGACCTAACAATGTGTCTTCCTTGAACCTCTACGATCTCGCCACCGCCGTGTCTCAGACCCATTCTTGTTTGGTGGTGGTGATGATTCTAAATCTGCTACCTCCACTGTGATGATACCTGAAGAAGAAACTGATGACTCTGGATTTGTGGAACTTTGATTTGGATCTTGCATTCTGTAATTTTTTTTTTGTCTTGAAATAAATAGTGCTCCTTGTTGAATCTTGAACCTGTGCTGATAATTTTGACAATAATTTTGACATACATGCAGGTCTGATGTTGAATCCTTTGAGCGCCTCCGTCGGCTTCTGCGCGAACCCACCACGGCGCTGCTCTGTGCGTGACCACCTCAACTCACGCGGCTCGTCCGTCTCGTGCCCAAGCGCAACTGACCAGTGACGACCATGCTGCCCACTCAACGCAGCGTCGGTCTGTCGATATACCTTCTTGCCCACTGAAATCCATCACTGTTAGCCGTGACCCGCCAACGCCGACCACACCACCGATTCAGCGTGGTGTCGGTTTGCCTAGTTGTTCCAGTGCTTTGCCTTCGTCTTCGGCTGTTCAACGCGAACCACACGTCGCCCACTCAACGCGATGTGTGGTTTTGCCTAACACCATCCAGCTTGTTGCTTTGCCTTCGTCTTCGGCTGTTCAACGCGAACCACACGTCGCCCACTCAACGCGATGTGTGGTTTTGCCTAACACCATCCAGCTTGTTGCTTTGCCTTCGTCTTCGGCTGTTCAACGCGAACCACACGTCGCCCACTCAACGCGATGTGTGGTTTTGCCTAACACCATCCAGCTTGTTGCTTTATATTAGCTTGAGAGGAACTGGCCTGGGGAGACAACACCTTGATTGTTGCATTTTCATGAACTTGCTCAGAGTAATAAAATTGTTGTAGCTTAAATAGATCATTATTATTTGTTGATGTTGCCCCATTCCGATAATGCCTGAATCAGGATATGAAATTGATATTGCTTATCTCGGTTGTTGGCCTTGCTATTTCAGGAAAATAAATTCTTGTAAGATCTCCACGACCTCGGTGCCCTCAGAACTCACACTATGCTGTTCCTCGGAAGTCCGAACGGAAGCAAGACTGTCCCTCGGGAGTCCGAGGTTGTCCCTCGAGAGTTTGAGCGAACATAAGGCCCTCCCTCAGAAGTCCGAGCAGAAACAAGACTGTCCTTCGGAAGTCCGAGCAGAAGCAAAGCTCTCCCTCAGAAGTCCGAGGCTGTCCCCCGAGAGTCTGAATAGTAATACACATTCTACTTTAGCGAGAAAGCTCCCCGAAGCTTGCATTGACAGAAGTAAGGGTTATTCTTCGGAAGTCCGAGTGGGAGCATACATGCTACTTCAGCAAGAAAGACCCGCGAAGCTTGCATTGATGGAAGCAATGGCTGCTCTTCGGAGGTCCGAATGGAAGTACACTTCTACTGTGTCAAGAAAACTTCCTTCAGGTTGGTAACTGAGTCTACTATTCATTTTTCTTCTTTGAGGAGCAACCAAAATTGAAAACTGTTTCAAGCAACATAACATAATGAAGATATACAATGTAGAGAAAATAACTTCTACTGGATGTACATAATATGGAGGAAATAAATTTCTTCATAACATAAGAAAGATAAAACTTCATGGACAATACAGTAAATGCAAACTGTAAATGTCATAGATAGACTCCTTCTGTGGAATGTTGACATTTGCCCCTAGAGTTGCAAGGTCATTTGGAAAGCTTTCACCAGCTGCTCAGGCTGTGACCGTCATACACCATCATAGCCACATCTTCTAAGATATCCTGGGGCCCTTGTTCTTTGAACTTTAGCTCATCTGCTTCGACCTTCTTTCTAAAGATCTTCTTAAGTGTCCGGCACTTTTTTGTAGGATGTCCTAGTGATCGGTGGAACATACAATAATTAGGACCCTCACGGTCCTTCTTCGGCAAAAGCTCTTCAACATAAGGCAACTTCAGTTCTCCATCTGCCACCAATTCTTTAACTAAGGCCTTCACCTCCTCAACACTACACGGAAAAGGAGTGTCATCTTCGCAGTATTTCCTCTTCTGACCTCTGAATTCCTCCCTCTGCGACTTTCGGGTAGAAGACGCGGAAATCGCAGTGACAGAAGGTCTTCGGGATGACTTGAAGCTGGTTTTATAACTAGCCTCGAACCCAATCTCCTCAGACTGAGGTACGTTGATGTTCCGAGATGCTTCAATTAGTGCCGAGAAGGTGGGTAGCTTGTGATTAACAAGAAGCATCTTGTACCCGTTCAATGCCCCTTCAACACAGATTTGGACCAAGTAGCTTTCCTCCACAGCCTCATGACAGTCCACGGCTTTGTCTTGGAACCTCTTCACATATTCGAGAATGTCTTCACCCTCCTGCTGCTTTTCCTTACAGAGGGTAAGTGTGGTCACCTTCTCGGCCACTTGAAAGAATTTGACATGGAATTTGTTGACCATCTCCTCCCAACTTCGAACAGAGTTTGGGGCCAAGTTAACGTACCAACTATATGCTCGGTTGGTGAGGGACTTGGAGAATTCTCTCAGTCGGAGGACATGATTTGAACCATGAATTCCTAAAGTCTCGATGAACCGCACAACATGTTCTCGCGCATTTCCTTGCTTGCCATCGAATTTGATGAACTTTGGCACCGTGTACCCTTCCGGGTATGGGTAACTCAACATCTCGATAGGGTAAGGCGGCTTGACATCCGGATCAGGCAAAAAGGGTAAAGTCATCTTGCCCCGTTCAAGATCGAACATGGCTTGCACCTCGGCGAGAGTGAGAAATTGTTGAGGGAGAGAACTTGATGGTGGTATTCCCGGAACTTGGCTTGTAGAGCCGAAGATTGAGCCTGGAGCGACTTGGCCATTCGGGTGTTAAGAATTCACCATCGGTGAAGACACATGATGAAATTGGCCATCGGCACCTATGGACACGCCATTTGGTGATGGGACATTGAATTGAGGCCCGTAAAGTCCACCGCACGGGGCCGCTATATCGGGTTGTGCTTGCAAATTTGTTGTCGGCGCCAAAGGAGACCCACTCAGTACATGAGTAGAATTTACAATCGGTGGAACAAAATTAGGCATGGCTGGAATACCATTTTGTAGAGAAATTTCTATAGGCCTTCTTTGAACTTCCACAGCTGTTGGAACACCATTCATCACGCCGGAAACTCCTCCAACCGCCGCTGGACTATGGCTTGATCCTCCAGGTGCGTGATTGTGCGCTCCACGGGCCGTAGGTTGGCTATGACTTGTTCCTCCTAGCACTTGATTTTGCACACCATTTTGTACAACTTCAGGGAGAATTTGGGGTGGATCTTGATGGTTTTGACCATTTCCGACATTGCCATGAAGTTGTTGATGCTTGTCGGTGCCGATTTGACCTCCATTTGTTGCTGGTGGTGCAAAATTCGAACCCATCACCAACATGGTGTGGGTGAGATTTTGAAAGGTCGTGAGAATCTCTTGTTGAGTGTGTTGGATTTCTTGAATAGCTTTAAGGATGAGAGGTGAGTCTTGAACTTGAGTCCTTTCATCAGCACCATTGGAAGAGCCTTGTTGATGAGTCTCATTATCTGCCATTTTTGCTGGTGTTGTATGAGTTCCAGATCTTGTTGAAACCATTAACCAATCCGCCTCCCCAGCGGAGTCGCCAAAATGTATGAGAGGATTCAAGAAAGGAGTTGGAATATTCGAAGATCTCCGAAGATCCTTGATGAGAGGCTTAGATTCTTCAATGGTCTCAACTCAAGAACACAAGAACACAAGAGTAAAGGAGATGATGGGGATAAGAGATTGGGTGAAGAAGAAGGCAAAATAGCTAGAGAGAGAATAATGGCAAGGCTCTCCCATGGATCTCCCACTTTCACTCTCAAGGTTGATAATGGAGATGGGAAATTAGTTCTTTCCCAAGAGTCATCTCTCCAAAAATCATCCCTTGTAAAGCTGTAGGTGGGTGCTATTTATAGGCACCTCATGATGTAGGACGGAGCCCATGTGCAAGGCACATGGGAAGTATTCTCTCTAACCATTTTGTCCGAGGAGGTGATCTCTCCGAGGAGGTGAACTCTCCGAGGAGGTGATTTCTCCGAGGAGGTGACCTCTCCGAGGAGGTGATCTCTCCGAGGAGGTGATTTCTCCGAGGAGGTGATCTCTCCGAGGAGGTGACCAATGATCCCCAATCATCCCAAAGGGTCAGGGGTAGTCCCAGAGGACGTCCTGCCGCATAAGGGTCAGGGGTAGTTTAAGAGAACGCCCTGCCGCAAATATTGCCGAGTCTCAGGGACCCCCTAGATCGTGCCACCTCGACCCGGGTATAGGCTAGTTTAACCGAAGAGTGAATTTATCTCCACTCACCGTCTTCGGGATCGGGTCCTTTGTTCGAACTCCATTACGCCCATGGTTCTGGTACGTAGATCCCGGAAAGCTCCGAGCCCGCAAGTGTTCTGGGACTCATTAACGGAGCGACTTCTAGATTGCATCTGAATCCATTCGAAGCCAAGTGCTTCGGACCTCTAGGTTCGTGGATCCGAACCCTTTCGAGTCCGAGTGCTTCGGATCTCTAGGCTTGCTTAATACCCTTTCGAGTCCGGGCCCGAGTAAGTCTTTAGGTTCGTGGATCCGAATCCTTTCGAGGCTTAGAGCCATTTAGCCCGTTTGATGGTGATAAATCTAAGCCCACCAATCTTGGACTTGCGATAAATTCGGGCCCACTAATATTGGGCTATTGGGCCTAGATAATTTAGTGGGCTCAAATTAGCCCCTCTTACAGTAGTTATAGCAAACAGTTCAAGTGCAAGTGCAATGGCAATTTGTGTTTGGGTTGGCTGAGCATCCATGGTTGGGGAGTTTTTTTTTTTTTAACAAACCCATGTTATTTGAAGTTATTTCCTTAACTCTAGTTGTGTTTGAAGTCCTGTTTTTGAAAACACAATTTCTTGGTCATGTTTGAAAACATAATTTCAAAAAACAAGCTGGGTTTGGAAAAATAAGTTCAAATTAACTTGTATTTGGAAAATTTGCTTAAGAATGGCATGGGTTGGTGAATAATTCCATGGTTGGGGCTTCCTACTATTTTAGTTATCTTGAATAATTTGTTTTTGCTTAGTAAATATATTATTAAAGAAGAAGCATCAAGACAATGCCAATCAATACAAAAGAAAGCCACCCAAACCACCTTCTAATTTATACAGAAAGAGAATCCAAGAAATCTAAAAAAGAAAAGACATCTGGATCCGCACTTCCCGAGACCCAACTATTCAAGACCGCCAAAACCTATACTTTGTATTCTGATTTTTCAAACTGATTTTTTTATGAAGAAAATTTGTTAGGAGCATCTGCATAACCCATTGATAAAAGCATAAATAATTATGCTAAGTGCTTCTTTCTGAGATTATTCAATACCTTATAACTTCATATTTCTTGTGATGATTTTGGAGCAGAGCTTGGGAGTTCATGTTTCAATTACGGTTTTGAAATCTATTGTGTAGTTAATTAAAATGTTTGCAAAATGCGTCATGCCTTTTGATTGTGTGAATTTTTTAATGAGCCCCTGAATTTTTGGAGCTTCTCACCAATTGCTAGCTAAATTTTAGAAGCAACTGAAATACTCTCGTGGCACATGTTTGTTCTTCCCATACCTGTCTGAGAGTTGGACTTTATTTATGAATTTGTGCAGCTGAGAAGTTGGGATTACCATACTTGAATGCATATCTGGATTCTGTCGAATCAAATTTCAGACATGGAGCAAATTTTGCTGCAAGTGGGTCAACCATAAGCCAGTGCCTTCCATGAACCCTATCCATCTCAGCATACAGCTTTCACAATTTGAACAATTAAAAGAGCGCACTATTGAGTTATACAACCAAGGTTAGAAAATAATTCTAGCAGTTTGTTTTGGCTAAAACTTGTATTTAATAATGTGCTCTAAATTCGGAGAAAATCACTTGACCTTTGCACGGAGCAAGTGACCTTTTCATATCTTGTGGTGACTTGTGAGTGAGCAATGTGGTTTCACTGTTTCAGCTAAGAGATCATATGCCCAAAGCAGCCTTCCAAGACCTGAGGATTTTTCAAAAGCCCTTTATACAATGGATACTGGACAGAATGATCTTTATGCTGGGTTGACATCAATGACGGAGGAGCAAGCGCGGACATCTATTCCCAGTATAATTGATCATTTTGCTTCAGTCATAGAGGTAACTACATCTTTCTGAAACCTAGTTTATTATTTGGTTCTGTTTCTCACCTGGATAGTCTTCTGAATCATGTATATCACTATGGCTAACTCATTTACAGAATATAAAACATCATTTTACTTATTTGGAATCATATCATTTTATTTCAGATTCCTGCTTTTGAACATGGTGATACTCATATTGAAAACTTGCTAGTTCATCTTATGTTAAATACCATAAACTGTTGCACACGGAGGAAACTGAAAAACATTCTAAAACTTACACCTATATTGCGATCGTCATGAACTCGAACTTACAAGTGGATGACTTGAGTTTCATATAAAATTTTCTTCCTCCTTCCCCAATTTTTTTTTTTCGGTTCTTTTTTTTTTCTTCAACCTCGCTAGGTAAGTAAGCTTTGGTTATATTAACCGAGAAAGAGATATACAATGAAGTGCCCAAAAACGCCTGGAGGCAAAAAGGAGCATGCCCTTAATAGTAATGTGCTCCAAGACAATTAAACTAGTCTACACTAAAATAAAACTATTACAACCTGAGAGACTAGGCAGACCTAAACACTTTCTCACCCCGAGGGCTAAGAGAATAAAAAGGCCTAATTTGATAAATACAATAATATTGAGGCAGACATCCATTAGGTCCTCACAACTTGAGGGAATAGGTAGGTTAGAATGTTTTCCACATAAGCCTTGTCTTGTGCATCTCTCATATAGGTGTTGAGCCTTGCCAGTTCATATTTTTGGATAGGGGTTTTTAAAAGGATTTGCTTGAAAGTGCTAGAAGCACCCATCTTCACACGTGTATCCTTCATTTGTTGCGAACTTCTTTCTAGTCTTTTTGTATTTTTTTCCCTGTTATTGTTTCAGAAACTCTACCACCAAGGCGCAAGAGCATTTTGGATACATAATACAGGCCCCATAGGCTGCTTGCCTTACTTTGTAGTAAATTATCCTCCAAAGCCTGGCAATGCTGACCAAATTGGTTGTGTCAAGTCTTACAATGAGGTGGCTCAAGAGTTCAACAAGCAGCTTAAGGACAGGATGTCCCAACTAAGGACCAAATTTCAAGATGCATTACTGATCTATGTTGATAACTACTCAGCGAAATATTCTCTAATCAGTGAAGCGAAAGAACATGGTAAGTTGATTAATTACATTTTAGTCACTAAATCCCAATGAACAAAATGAACAATTGAGAGTGCATTTGGAAGGCGTTTTGTTTTGATATATGGTTTCTGTAGTTTTAAAACGGAAACCTTTTGAAAACATTTCGAAATTACAAGGCAAATGATAAAAGAATTTGAAAATGTTTGAGAATATTTAGTAGCAAAAACTAAAACTTATATAAATGTTAATGCACTCTCAATAATTAAATAATTGTACATGTTGAGGGCTATGAATATTAGGAACTCAAAAACAAAAGCGTTAAAGGCTTAGTCATTATAAGAAGAAGAAAAAATTGAAAATGCAAAATTCTATCAGCAGTAGGGATGAAAAACGAAAAAAAAAGTACCTTGCGTTTGCATTAACAAAGAAAGAGAATAATAAGTAACTTATGAGTGCTTGTTTTATCTCTCTTGCTCTCTCTCTTTGAGGATGCAGGTTTTGTTGATCCTCTTGGTTACTGCTGCGGGCATCATGGGGATTGTTGGGAAAGAACAATTGTGAATGGAACTGAAGTTAATAGAGATTCTTGCAGTAATCCATCTGAATACATTAGTTGGGATAAGATACATTATACTGAAGCTGCAAACAACTGGGTAGGCCGCCGAATTATGGATGGTTCGCTCTCAGATCCTCAGATTCCTATCACCGAAGCATGTCACCACTCACGATAATGAGCTCAATCATCAAGATTCAAGTCAAGTTCTGCAAACAATGGGATGAGAAAGTAGTAAATGCTCTTAATGTAATTTGTGTCATCGTTCTAACTTCTGATTCAAAATGGAAGTGTGTTTGGCTTTAATTTTTTGAATTCAATTTTTTGGAAATTGAGTTTTTTGTTTTACATGTTTTTTTGTTTTTTGTTTTTAGTGAATATTTTTAAAATTTTAAGAAATTTTTTATATATTTTTTAGATGCACTTTCCTTAGATATATTTAAATAATAAAATATTTGTGAAAAAATACTTTAAAAAATTAATAAATACACAAAAATACAAAAAATGTATTGAATTTTTTTTTTTTTTTTTGGTATTTTGGGTATTTAGTGAATTTTTTGAAGATTTTTTTCACAAATATTATACTTTTTAAGTGTATTTATGTTAGGTGTGTTTCAAAATTAAAAAAATTACTTAAAATATTAAAAAAATTCAGTAAAAATAAAAAATATGAAAAACGAAAAAGTAAAAAGTAAAGTTTTTTGAAAAGTAAATTCTGAAAATGAAAACCAAACCGTTATTATTTTTTGGTTGAGTAAAAATTCGGATTCTTTGTGATTCTGCAAATGAAGAACACAAACAACCTGGTTACAAATGTATGAATATTGAGTATAAAATTCTGGTGTTTTGCTCATTTTAGCGTTTTGACCTCTGAAAATTTCACTGTCATATGATGATTTGGGAAGCAACCGGTGACTATGAAAAGTGATCGATGATATGTAGTTCTTCTGAATTTTGGCATTGCAGATTCTGGTTAGTCCCCTCTGGGTTCTGCCCGGGAATTATGACAAAAATTTCAAGCAACTCTCGATAGTTTCGCTCTTACACTATGTTTGGGAACCTATGAAAGAAAAGAAAAGAAAAGAAAAGATTATTTAAGTTATAAGAGAAAAGAAAAGAAAAGAAATTATTATAATTTGTCTCTTTTTTGTTTGGATAAGGAAGAAATAAAAGAAAAGAAATGATTGTGATTTCTCTTATTCTTGTTTGATTAGATTTCATTAAGAGAAAATAAAAGAAATTATTTTATGTTATATTACCAAAATAACATTTTTATATTTTTAATCATTTTATTTCTTTTATTTTTATAGGGACAAAATTGATATTATGAAAATAGTGATTTCTTTTCTCTCCCAATATCTCCACTTTTGGGAAGATTGAAAATGAGGCTTATAAGAGAAATGAGTTTCTCTCCATTACTTCCCATTTCTCTCCACTTAAGTTATCTAAATAAGTAAGAGAAATACATATCTCTTCATTTCTTTTCTTTTCTCTCCAAATCACTCAATCCAAACATAGCGTTAGTATCAGATCTTCAGATTCCAGTAATGGAAGCATTCTCAGAGAGTCCTGTTTCACTCGTGATAATGAGCTCAAACAGAGACTCAATTAACAAAAAACAATGGGATGAGCCAAAATAAAGAAGTTTGATATTGAGAATCTCTATCAGAGTTTTGGTTTGGAGTTTTCAAAAATAATTTCTAGTTTTTAATATGTATTTTTTGTTTTTGGTAAATTTTTCTAACATTTTAATCAATTTTTTTTAAAACTTTTTAAATCCACTTAATCTAAACACTTAAAAAGTATAAAATCTGTACAAATTTTTTTTTAAAAATTCATTGAATATAACAAAATATGAAAATTTATTTGTATTCAATATGAATTTATGAAAATTTTTACATAAGTACCATATTTTTTAAGTGTATTTAAATTAAGTGAATTTAAAATTTTTTAAAAATAATATCAATATATTAAAAAAATTATAAAAATAAAAAAAACGGATTAAAAACTCAAAAAAATATTTTTAAAAATTCTAAACCAATCAGAATAAAATTAGAAGCAACTTTGTGGGTTTTGATTGATTTATTAGGTTTTCGTTTTGATTTTGGTTTGTTCCCACATCAACATGAGAGAGAGAGGGTGAAAAAGAAATAGGGCTATAAAAGAGAAGGCTTGGGCCTTGTAGAAATCAACCTTTTTAGGTTTTTTTTTTTGGGCCAAAATCAAGTGTAGGGGTGATTCTATTTGCACTTAAAAAATAACTTAGTAAGTTTAATTAAATTTTTAAAAGAGTATTGTTATTAGTATTCTATCAATTATTTTGAATCTCTTATTTTTTAGTTTTTTTTTATTACAATAATAACCTCAAATAAAATTATTAAAAAAGATATCAATAATTTTGGGACACCCTATCTCACAATTAAGCTCATACACTCACTACATCATGAGTTAGGGAGAGCTTCTATTTGCACGTACCTCTTCTTTTCTTTCCACATCTTTCTCAATATACACACTACATAAATTTAAATTATCAATTTACACTCAATACACATCCTACCATACTAAAAATACCCTTACTATCTTCATCTTCCAAACCCTAACCCTAACAAGCCACAACTGCTGTTGCTGCCGACGATGGCGGCACCTATTCCCCTCCCTTCTCTGGTCTCTACTAATCAATATCGAGCTCTACCCTCTCTCTCTGTTCATTGCTTTTAAGTCTGTCATTGAATTCATATAAATATATATATATGTGAATCAATCGTCTTTGGATTCGATCTTCATAATCTGGAGCTACTTTCCATGAATCTTCTCTCTCTTTATCTCTAGTCCAGCGAGAGACGATGATTCTCGTCGTCTCTTCCCTCAGCACCACCACCCTTTCCACTTGAGAAGACGATCGACGGTCCCTCCGTCGTTTGTTAAACCAGGTTAAAAAATAACACATTGATTCGACCATCAATATCCAAACAAAACATATTGGTTCGACCTTCAACATCCGAACACATTGGTTCAATACTGTACTTCCGAATCAATGTGTTCGGTTCAAAACTATACTTCCGAACCTTACAGTTGCGAAGGGGGCAGAAAGTGAAGGTGGCAAGGAGAGACGAAGGTGAAGGAAGATTGTGGTGGTGGGCAATGAAGGNTAGTAGAGGCCGATCTTTGATCGGGTGAGTGGGGTGTTCAATTATTGACCTTCCCCTCTCATACCTAAGTTCCCGAACCAAGACACTTTGGTAACGACGGACTAATGGCCTTTGGCACGAGTCACGGGTTTCCTAAATTTCCCATAAATATTTAGGTGGCGACTCTGAAATCTGGCAAAGCAGTCCATTTTTGGCATTTGATTCAAACATCGATTTTCCAAAACCAATTGCCGGATTTGGACTCTTTTTGTGTTTCCACTGTTTCACATTGCACCTGTGAAATCAGATTCAGAACCAACACACGAGTGGAGTCCGAACTGTAAGGGCTATTTCATTCTTCCGAAAGAGGGCGCGAAAAGCCGAGCTACACTCGGTTTGCGAACCAGACTCGGTTTTCTCTGTTTTCTTTCCTGAGGGAAGAGAGAGGTCCCGTAGACTATCTCTCAGTGGCTGTGGGCTACATTTCGTGCCCGTAGGCCATTTTGCCCATTTCGGAGCCCGGTTCCCGGTTTTCGGAGCCGTCAGGCCGTGTGCCTCGGTTCGGGACCATCTAACCATCTCCGATTCCTCCGGTTTTTGGCATGCATCTTATTTACTCCTTTTGAGGGACACTGGGGTCTTAGATACCCACTTCGTGGCCAAACACCACTTTCGGTGCTTAACGGCCAGTTTTCGGGACCTCGAACTGCGTGTTTTGGCCCCCGAGCATTCGTTTTGCATCGGTTTTTGTTCATTGTTGGCAGGTACCTCTGTTTTATCATAACAGGGCACACTGGGGCCCCTGATGCCCACTTCGTGGCCGTATGCCACTTTCGGTGCTTATAGCCGGTTTTCGGGCCCCGAACCTCGCGGTTTGGCCCCCGAGCATTCATTTCGCATCGGTTTTCTCTGATTTTTGGCAGGTACCTCTGTTTTATCATTCCGAGGAACACTGGGGTCCCTGATACCCACTTCGCTGCTGAACACCACTTCCGGTGCTCGCAGCCCATTTTCGAGACCCCGAACCTCGCGGTTTGGGCCCGAGCGTTCATTTCTCATTAGTTTTTGTTCAATTTTGGCAGGTACCTCTGTTTCAACACCAGGAAGATCACTGGGGGGAGGAGGCCAGCAATTATCCCAGATAACCAGTTTCGCTCCTCCGGCGCCCGTTTTGCTCACTTCCGGGCTAATGTTGAACACCCTAGGCCCATTTTCTTCCAACCAAAGCTACATATCTGTGATCAGGGGACATGGGAGGACCCTAAAAGAGATTGGTCGGCCAGCAATTCAAAATTTCATTTTTGAGCCCCTCCTTCAAGCTCTATGTTGTGGCTCCTGCTTCAGTGTTGCCAATTTCAGACCTTGGAACCTTGTTCTACACATCTGGGAGGACACCATTGCATGGTGGTCGGCCAGAAAATTTGCACTTCATTTTTGGGCCATGGCCGGCCGGCCAGGGTGAGTGGCTGGCCGACCAGGTGGGGTGGCCGGCCGGCCACCTCCCAGAAATTTACCTGGCCGGCCAGCTTTCTGCTTTCCAGCCCTTTCCAGCTGTCCGGATATTTTTCAAAATATCCCGGGCATCCGGGGGATATTTTGGGAGGGAATGCTTGGATGCAATTCCCTCCCTTTTACACCTTTTCTTCCCTATTTGAAGGCATAGCCTCCTCCTTTGTTGAGGTTAGACATTTTCTCCTCAAGACTTCTTCTCCATTTGAGCTCATCTCCAACTCCAAAACCCTAAAAAAGTTTCAAGTTCCTAGCTCAATCCTTCAAAAACCCTAAGCTCCACCTTCACCACTTCCATTCCAGCAGCAAGGGAGTGTTCCTCAGAGGCTTAGAAGCAACTTTCATCAAGGCAAGAGGTAGCAAAAGCATAGTCTTCAAGGGTAAGCCTCTAGTTCCCTTTTTCTAGCATTTTCTTGCTTCAAATCTTTACCCTACTTATGATCTGTTTTGGGCTCTGACCCCTTCTGGTTTTGTGCTTATTTTGAGCCCCTCTACAACTTTGTAGAAGGGCTCAACCCTATTTGGTGTCTCCATGATATACCTCTTTCAATACCACTCTTTAGGCCATTAATTTGCATGCTTTGTTTGGCTTTTGAGTGATCTGATTTCGAGCATACTATATACTGTGAGTGGGCTTATTTTGAGCCCCTCTTCAACATTGAAGAAGGGCTCAGACATGTTTGACTTCTCTGTCATGCACTTCCTTTGAAATGCTTCTATTTTACCGTAAAATTGCATGATTGTTTTGGTCTATTTGTGATCTGAGTTGGAGCATGAAACATACTGTGATTGTGCTTATTTTGAGCCCCTCTTCAACATTTAAGAAGGGCTCAACCTGGTTTTAATGCTCTACATACCACTTGTTTTGAATTCATGTTCTACTTCTGTTTTGCATGCTTTGTTAAGCTCACAATGCTTCGGATTTCAGCCTTCATCAGGCCTAACAGAGCCTTATTTTTGCCTATTATTCATGTTTTGTTAAGGGCCTTAGGCCATTTGATGACTGGTTTTGGTACCTCATGTTGTATCCTCCATATTTTCCGTAAAATTGCATGCTTTGTTAGGCTTGCTTAGCTACTGATTTGAGCCTTCATCAGGCTTAGAAAGTGTCTTAGAATAACTCATTCTTCATGATTTGTTAAGGGTCCAAAGTTGTTTGATGCTTGCTTATGGTACCCCATGTTATAGCCCTTTGTAGACTCATTTTGCATACCTTTTTTTAAGCATGTCTACACACTGAATTGGAGGATCTCATCTACTGTAAATATGCATGTTTTTGGCCCCTCTTCAATTTTTTAGAACTGTGTTTTTCAGTTTGAGCATTGTATATACTACTTGCTTTGTAATTCTCCTCTTTTCCCCCATTTTTGCAAGCTATTTTTGCCATGCTTGTGGTTGTTATTTAGCTTTGTTTGTTACTGAAAAAATGCCATATTTGGGGTGCCTTGCTACTGTTTGCATGTCATGATCATGTTGTGCATGTTTAGTATGGCTATAGGCCATTTCGGATACTTAAAATCACATTTCGGGATGATTTCGTGCATTGGTTGTAATTTGTACCATTTCGGGGCTGCTTTCCCCTTTATTTAGGTGCTGAAAGTTTGGTTTGCATGCTTGCATATCATTTCCCGTGCTATTTCATGCCTTCGGGCCATGCCTCGGTTTGCGTGCCCGTGTGCACGCACTTCGAGGCACCTCTGTTTTCTCCGACGGCATCTGATGTGAGTGTGGCTGAGGTCCATTCATGCTAGTATAAGCCCAATTTGCATTTCCATCTCATTTTATCATTGCCTCGGTATGCGCGCCTGTGGGCATGCATTTCGAGGCACTTCGGTTTTATCCGATTTCTCATTTTATCATTGCCTCGGTATGCGCGCCTGTGGGCATGCATTTCGAGGCACTTCGGTTTTATCCGATTTCTCATTTTATCGTTGCCTCGGTATGCGCGCCTGTGGGCACGCATTTCGAGGCACTTCGATTTCATCCGATTTCCATTTGATCATTGCCTCGGTATGCGCGCCTGTGTGCACGCATTTCGAGGCACTTCGGTTTTTATCCGATTTGCATTTCATATCATCGCCTCGGTTTGCGTGCCCGCGTGCACGCTTTTCGAGGCGTCTCATTTTCATCTCATGTTCACAGCATAGTGCATACTAGGTTGTATCTTAGATTGCATTCATGTATTTTCTCGGTTTGCGTGCCCGTGTGCACGCATTTCGAGACATCTCATTTTCATCAGCATTGTGCATACTAGGCTGTATCTTAGTTGCATTTCATGCATATCATGCATATTGCATTGTGTTCGGAACAGGAGTTAGCCCGGACACGGGAAACGAGGCACGTTTCGCACTCCGAGTGACGAAACGGGTCTCAATTCCCAGTCACCGACACTCCGGATTACCCATGATGGAGTTAGGTTTTCATTGTAGCATTCATGTGCATTCATTCTATAGTGAGTTGTGCAATCCGATTCCTCGGCCATCATGCATCGGTATGCGTGATTGGTGGCACGAGGATCGAGGCATGCATATATTGTGAAATACATTGCTATGCCCTTTTCCTGCTCTCTGTTGCAGCAAGATAAGGAATCAGCAACTTTTCGAAGTCCAGCACGCTTTTCGAGAAACATTGCAAACAGAGGCTAAATTGGGCATCCCAGTGGATTTCCGCGCAAAGGCATTCCAGCATACATCATTTATCAGGAGCGGGCAGCCCCTGGCTTGCATGCCAGTTTACAGCTTTCTTATTTAATTTGTTAATTAGGAATCTGTATTATTTCGGACTGTAATATTCTTTTATTCGGACTGTATTATTTATTGACCCTCGCGCGAGGGCATAATTGTAATAAGTGTGGGTGAGTGTGATGTATGTCTTCCAACCCCACGTCTTTCTTCCCTTTTATTTACCCGCTTACGATGGTTAGATATAGGGCATATTTCAATTAGCATACAGTATGACAGCATGTTTGCATCATTCATCTGTTTTGCACGCACCGGGCTCGGCGCATCATACAAACTGCATTTGTATTTCAATTCCAAATTGATACGTGTTAGTTGTAGCATTTCATATGCCATGTTTAGAATAGCCGAGCCTGCTAGTTGCATTATTGCATGTGTTGCATTAGGCAATTCTGTATATTTAGGATCATCATGATTTCTAATCGGTTTTCTATTTTTGGCTTGGAGTACTCGGTAAGTTTTTATGTTTAGCATCCTTGCATGCGTGTGAGTGTTGCCATGAATAGCATGCTTACCATGAGGCTAAATGCTTATGTGATATAACTGCCTTGAATGCCTGTGGGTGGAGGTTGGTTACTTGGATGGACAATTCATCAACTGTTTGTTTTAAGCCCACTAGATAGTGGCAAAACATGTCTTTCTAAGCCCACCTGAGGGTGGCAAATCCGCGTCTTAGCCTACCTGCGGGTAGCACCATCAAACCATTTTCAAACAAAAACAACATGAGATGTTTTGTTCCAATTCAGGCGACTCAGTCTATACTTGTTTGCTGCGAGCATCACATAGTAACCTAGGCTAATAATCGGAATAAGAACATACAAAGTTTTCAAAAACAGATATCATGGTTAGTAGAGGCCGGTCTTTGACCGGGCGAGCGGGGGTGCTCACGAAGTGACCTTCCCCAATCGTACCCAAGTTCCCGAGCCGAGGCAACTTTGGTGATGACGGACACGTGGCCTTTGGCACCGAGTCAGGGTTTCCTAAATTTCCCATTTAAAAAATATTTAGGTGGCGACTCTGTTATCTGGCAAAGCAGTCCATGTTTGGCACTTCTTTCAAAAAATCTGTTTTCAAAACGATTTGCCGGATTTGGACTCTTTGGTTCAAGATTAAGAACCGTGACATTTGAGTCCTTGAACTGTAGTGACCCCAATATGAACAGAACGGGACCTAACACCTCCCGGGGCGTTCGGGGACGTCTACACCTATCGCCGCCTGCAAAGTGACCCAAGTTTCTTGCTGCCCCGACGCCTTGTAGCATGCGAAAAACTCATCCACCGTCATTTCAGCCCCCCCGTTCGCCTTCGGCCATGCGCTCGCATAGGCCAGCAAGATTTTCCATGCATTGGGCATCAGTTGGCCTGGAGCTACCTCCAACCGGTTCAACACGTCCACCACTATCCGGGGTAGTGGCAACCTCAAACTCCCCTTTAGCGCCTCCTCGTATAGGGAGAATTCCCCCGGTCGAACATCGGATGCCCTCTCCTTTGATTCCGGCAGTTTCAACTCTATCTCTGCGGGAATCTGGTACTTCTCCCGCATACCCTCCAGCTCCTTCGCGGTAATGATCGACTTATCAGCCTTTGTATGCCAGTGATCTGGCTCCACCTGGCTTATTGGCGTCGGCGCCACCATCATTGTGAACGAACGAGGTCGCCGCGACGGCTCCTCCCCACTCCCCACTCGCCTCTCCGTCCTGTATTGCTCCGCCAAATCCACCGCATCGTCGTCCCCCAATGGATCAACCCTGGCATTTGCAGCTTCTTCTTGGGCCATTTCTGTGGTGTGTCTGCGAATAGCTTCGGATGCGGGCGCAAGGAAATTCAAAAAATGTCACAAGGGTGTATCACTTGCAACGAAGGAGTCTACACTTGGAATGTTTTGATTTTTCGAAAAAAGGTAGGTAAAACGTATAATACCAAAAGCCCAAGGCTTGCCTGTATTCCAGGGGTCACAATTAATTTTCGCCAGTTTGAAAAATTTTCAACCATCCGCCAAAACTGTCTTTTCAACACCCGTAATGACCTATCGTTTCACTTCTGGCCCAATGCCTAACCTCCCCTACCACGTGATTCTGCCACGTGTACAGCCATGATTCATTGCCCCCCTTCCCCTACCCTGTCTTTTCCACTTCAAGTCACCACGTGACCCGCCGCCTCTCAAGCCCCGCACCCCGCCACCTCCCCCTTCGCGATCGGCCCTCCTCATGGTCGGTCCCTCCACTCGGCCACCCTTCGCGGTCGGCCCTCATCGTGGTCAGTCCCTCCACTCGGCCACCCTCCGCGGTCAGCCCTCCTCATGGTCGGTCACTCCACTCGGCCACCCTCCGCGGTCGGCCCTTCTCATGGTCGGTCCTTCCACTCGGCCACCCTTCGCGGCCGACCCTCCTCATGGTCGGTCCATCCACTTGATCACTCCTATCGATCGGCCTCCATTCTGCCGGTCTCTAACAACCCTCATTTTCTTCATTATTCCCTTCGTTGGACTAAAGTTGCACTTGGGAATGAGGGACTACTGACATGGGTAGGCCCATAAAGGCTACAGCCCACTATGAACAACCCAAGCCCACCACTTAGGGCCCAATACATAATCCAATTAATGAAGCCCAGCACTGCTGAAGCCCCACATAGCAATAAGAACCAATGGCATCAAGACACATGGCAAGAGAAGGGCAAGCCACATCAGTAGACAAAGATCTGCAAAGTTATTGCTACGCCATATCGCCATTAATGAGGCCCCTTACAGCATTTATTGCGATAACCCCTCTCCGTCGGGACAGCACGCCCTCACCCCGAGCAAGGTAAGCTACAACATAGACTTTCGGCCAAGGTGACAGGTCGGAAGGGACAACGAAATGATTACCAGAGGATATAAGCAGACGTTGAAGACAAGAAGAAGGTTAAGTTTTCTATCTCTAATCTCGCTCTATACTCTACTCCTATTTCTAACTTGCTCGTCAGAGGGTTCGCTGGGGAACTCCCTGTTCCCCGCTGAACTCGTGTGCAGGTCTTCCGGTGGTCTTGGTCATTCGGACATAGGCGTGAGGAGCGTGGATCAGTTTAACCCATTCCTTGGAACGAACCGTATCATCAATATGTGAAGAGGAAAATCACAAAAAAAAAAACAGTGGAAAACAAATCTAATGTTGTTTGATTGTATTATCTAATTAAAATGTCTCTTTTTCAGGTCTTGTGCTCTTTATTAATAAATTAGATTGCTTTTTTTAGTTTGTTCTAGCTAGTAAATATTGGTTTATATGATTGATAACTGTTAATTTTTCAAATTTAACTTGACCTTTTTTTGTTTTCAGGATTTTTAGAAGTCAGTTTTCTGATGTTTCATGAATCGTTGATGGTGGCTGGGTTATAACAATTTTCTTTTCTATTCGATCCATTTCTCATGTGGTAATTATGACTAGTAGAGAAATACGTGTGTTGCATGTGGATTTGATCAAGGAAATAATTTAATCAACATTGGAAGATTTTATATTCAAATAGTTTTGTTTGTTTGGATAACTATGCATCTTAATTGCACTTTTAGAAATTGTTCAAAATTTTCTTTTGCATCATTTTTTAACCTTATCACTGCAAGTAAAGACACCAAGAGGACAGATTGTTAATGACACAAATGGCTTTATGGCACTATGGATAATGGTTGACCATTTTAGAATTCCTTCCGAAATATCTTTTTTTTTTCTTTTTTCTTTTTTCTTTTTTCCATTGGCACTAGGTATCCAAATCAAAGCCCGATTAATCTCTAGGGGGTGCACTAGGGGGTGCACAGGCTCTCGACAAGGAGTTTCTCACAAGTATATCATGTCACATTCTAATTTGTCAATTCTCACAAATAATATAGAAATGGAATAGTTGCTGGCAGGAGACACGAGTTCCTATCAATGATAATAACTAGTAAATGCGGTTATTAACATCTAATAATGTAATGAAATCATCACTTCTTCATTTTTTATTTTATTATTTTTATTTTTATTTTTTTGTGACGTATTAACACTATTGTAAAATTCGGCTATAAGTATACATAATAGAATTAAAATACTAAAAAAAAAAAAAACAAAAAAACAAAGGCTGGCCAAACAATGTGTTTCATGGCAATAGCCCGAACCTCTCAAGTATCTTTTGATTCATTTGAATTTAGTTTGAATCAAATGATTATTCATTAGAATGTGCATAAATTTAGTTCACTAAAAAAAATGATGAAAAATATAATACAAATGAAAAAATTATATTATATTCCACTTTCATTGCAACAAACCAAACTTAGCGTAGATAAATAGAACTGTATGGCACTCAACTACATACTGTTTATTTATCTGTGTGTGTGTTTTTATTTTGTTTTTTTGTTTTGTTTTGTTTTTTTTTAAATTTATTCTTATAGATGTACATATATATGTGAGATATTATTAATATTAAATAATAAAAAAAAAGGAAAAAGAAGAGCACTTACAAACAACAAAAGACATTTTTTTTTTCTTTGTTTTTTTAAACAGACAACAAAAGAAGATTACAATCAACATAGTATGCGGGTGAGAAAACATTGCTTAAAATTTATTGAACGTTTGATTTTTGCTTGGCATTAAACTTGGTGAGAGAACTCTCTTTTGCATCATGCTTAGACTCAAAGCAAAAAAGATAAAATAACTTAGAAGACTGAAAAAATGATAATAAGATGGAAGAGAATGATTAAATATGTTTAAATTGAACTAAGGGATAATATGCTGAACCTTAATTATAGAGTAGAGAGCAGCTAATATAGGGTTTAAATTTTCATTTTAGGGATATTTATCAATAAATTCTATCTCACAAACAAGTACTTCAATTAGTCCCAAATTTTTTTTATTGATCTGTTAAGTCCTATTAGTAGAGAGTTTCTTTCTGTGTGGTCTTATTTTTTATTTTGGTAGTATTTTTGTGGATAGCTATACCCTTTTATTAATGTGACAGGTATGACATATTCCGATGTGGCAAGTATTAATGTGACACTCTAACTATGTGATGCTCTAAAAAAATTAAAAAATCCTTAATATCCTTTTCCTAAATGTGACAACGTGCCGGTATGATGTGACACTCAAAAACTTTTACTCAAAAAAAATAAAAACTAGTTAGTGTACTTTTCTCAAATGTGACAATGTGGCGGGTATAATATGGCACTTCAAAAAAATTAAAACTCCTTAATATACAACTCCGTAGTGTACTTTTCTTAAACGCGACATTTGATACTCTAACGTAATGGGTATGATGTGACACTCTAAATAAATTAAAAAAATTTAGTGTACTTTTCTCAAATGTGACACTCTAACGTGACGAGTATGATATGATACTAAAAAACTCTTTAGTGTACTTTTTTTAATGTGATACTCCAATATGACGGGCAAATGAGTCATTATACATTCAAAATGACTAAATGGATCACAAGAAAAAATATAAGATTTATTGGTCAATCTTCCTTAATTTTTTAAAAGTTCTAGGCAAAAAATAAAATAAAATTTATATGTAAAGTTTAATATTGCTATTACTAGTAAATAATTTAAAAAAACAAAATAGTTTTTTAAACATTTATTCTTCTTCATAATATCTCAACTAAACATAGGATTCAATAAGATAGTCATTTCCTGACATCTAAATTCATGGCTAAACAAATATGTGATACATATCAATTCCAATTAAATAGTTTAAGGATTATAATCTCCTTTATCCAGTCCGTCCAAACAAACATGACCAAGATATATTCAAATTTCAAATATTAGATATTTGGTCAGTTGGATTTTAATTATGCAAAATATTTTAAATCTGATACACGAATCAAAACCTTTTTTTTGGGCAGAATAACACCCGTGTCCAACCGAATGGGCCATCGAAATCGCCCATAAACCACTGTGTCGGGCCGGGTAAGTCGATTTGGCTGGGTTAGGTGAATTTATGAAACCCTAGTTGGGGGTATGAATTAGGCTTAGTGTAGTTGAGAATTAATTGTGTGTGATTGTATGTACCTTTCGTTTGATAGATTAAATATATATATATATATATATATTCATGGCAAGCCTAACTCATGAGTTTTTTTAACCATTGTTCACTAAGCCTTGTTAGTGAGGAGATAGTTAGTGTAAAGATTATTAGTAAAGGGACTAAAAAAAATGTGTTTGTTCAACGACAATCGAACTAGTAAAAATTTAGGTTTGTTTTGTCATTCTATGATATGATTAATTATATAAAATTACATAAATACCCTTGGTGTTTTTGATATATTTTAATATTAAAAATTATATTTCATAAACATATAATTTTTTTTTGGTACTATATTATTTTAATATATATATATTTGATAGTATAATTTTTTTTGGGTATGATTTTGTTATTATATTATTATATTTTAATATTAACAAATATTTTTATATTAAATTATTTTGATATAAAGAATGGTGGGAGTAAAAAATGGTGGAGAAAAACTAGTGAAGAAAAGATCATACTAACAGAGTAGAGAAGTAAATTAGATACGACAATAAGATGACAAAATAGTCTTTTCCAAACGAATTTCAAGGGATTAAATCTCAATACTAACCCAAATCCTGTACATAGCAACACAAGACCCAGAGGGAAAACAGAACAATGCAAAACACATACAACAATGTAAAAGCCCCAAACATACACAATAGTTTAGAGAGGCTATACATATACAAGTTAAATAGAAAGTCTTCTTCAATATTTTCATCTCCTCTTAACCAAACCTGAACTGCTTACAAAGGACCCATCCAGCTGGATCTTTTTAGTCTGCTCAACAAAACCCACTATGTTATCCTTTATCATATTATCTATCCTTTGACGATCGTCAGATAAAACATCGTTTCCGTGTTCATTATCATCTCCTAGCTTAAAAGTCTTGTCAGCAGGGTTCGGTAATTCCTCTTCTCCATCAAAAGTTATCAAATCTTTTAATTGTTCAGCAAATATCTGGGACTTCGTTGTTATCACTTCGCTTCCTAAAATCTCAGAATCTAACAAAGATACAGGTATCTCAGAATCTAACAAAGATAAAGGTTTTTTTTCAAACGGAGTTTGGGGTTCTACAGTGTTGATCCCAAGCATTAGAGACAGATGAGATAAGCTTAACATAATGATCCTCCTCGAAAGCATGTACAGTGTTGAACTAACAATCACGCTTCCGAAATCAAAGCAGAGCATCAGTACTTGCCTCCTCCGACTGATTAGGTAATGCTTCCATGTCTTGTTGAGACGAAATGGGTTGGAACCTTCGTGTCTACAAAGTTTGGTTAGACAACATGTAAGGTGTCGTTTGATAACGTCATTTTCTTTGATTTATGTTCACAAAAACTAGGAAACAAGCCCCCCCCCCTCCTTTTGTTTTTTTTTGTTTTTTGTAAAAAATAAAAACAGAAACCTTGTTTGGAATACACAAGTTTTGAAAACAAAAATGAATAAACATGTTTGGTTAGTAGGCGGAGTGTCACAGGAGGGCCACTGCCGACTGATGACTGCCCAATAGCTGGAGCCCACCGGAGGGACACTGATGGTGGTTGGTGGTGGCAGGTGGAGGTGATGGGAGCAGGGGAGAGTGAAAACTTGTTTTGAAAACAAGTGAAAATACTTTTTTTTTTTTTTATTCCAAAGATTTTAAAGTTTTGGAATCAATTCAATTTTTTTGAAAACAAAATGTATACCAAACAATTGTTCGTTCCTAGTTTCTCTCTAAAAAAAACAAAAAAAAAAAAAACCGCAAGGTTTGAGTCTCATAACAAAATAAATCCTGATTTCTTAATTTTATCAATTTAAACTCTAGACTTTTAATTTGTTTTCAATCTAAACTATTTGTCTATTTCGTCAAGTAAAACCGATCAAAAAAAGAATATTTTAATCATTAAACTTAATGTAGATACACATAAAATGTCTAAAATATCATTTTCATTGAGTTTAATGACTAAGATACCTATTTCTTCATTAATTTTACTTAATGAAAATAGGCAAATCGTTTAGATTGAAAACAAATCAAAATTTTAAGATTTAAATTGACAAAATTAAAATCACAGGGTTTAATTTTTTTATAAAGCTCAAAACTTGAGGGGTTTTTTTTTTGGTAATTTTCCCCCAAAAAATATGAAAACACAAATCTCAAAACAGAAAGGTTACCAAACGAGACCTCCAATTTTATCACAGGATATCAAAATAAATAAAGGAGACACTTACATGTAGAGTAACATGACGAACTGCAAACCCAATTATGAAGCCAAGCAAGCAAGAAACTCCCACACCCAAAGGCCAAGCCCATGCAGCCATGCTCAGTACTGAGTGTTTTTTATTTTTTATTTTTATGTACAAAAATAATGATATGTTATTTTCCTTGCAATTGAGAAGCATAACTGATATTCCAAATATATAGGCAAAGATACTTCTATTACATCAGGGTAAATTTTCAGCAACTGAAAAGATGGTATTAGGAGGCACTTCTTAATCATTTCCTCCATGATAAGATTCCTACATTTTGGAACTAGCATATGTACGTCTTCTAATTTCAGTGTAAAGAAAACCTAAAAGAAAAATATTTAAATATGTGAGAGAGCAAGAAACAAATATTGAGCTTTTAAACTGCCAGAGTCCTACAAGAAAGGCCTAATGTGTTGTGTTAACATGTTGTCTAAAGAAAAATGCATTTAAAGAATACTCCTAATTTTCTTCAATAAGACTTTTAATAGATAATATTATACCAACCTGTTTTTTTTTGTTTTTTCAGTCAACTAT
Source organism: Camellia japonica (assembly GCA_030407325.1). NCBI lineage: Eukaryota > Viridiplantae > Streptophyta > Magnoliopsida > Ericales > Theaceae > Camellia > Camellia japonica. The sequence continues at coordinate 158,059,966 of JAPPVO010000017.1, forward strand.
ACGTTTTAATTTACAAACATTAAATAAACTCTGACAACTTACCACGTTGAGGACCTCTCTCACAATCCTGTGGCTTCAGGTTAATTTGGCGGACCACCAGATTACCATGATCACAGATCATTAAAGCACATCTTTCAGGAACAAAAGCCAGCTCAAAATCAGTGGAGAATGATGCATGTCGTCCAGGTCCATCCACACGGCCAATTGTTGAATTACCCCCAGCAATTGTGGTCACACCTAAAAATGCATCGTTGATGACAGAGTAGAGCCCAATAGTTACATGAGAACAATAAGGGATGACAATTAACATAGTAATATAGATGTAATGCAAATATCACTTCAAAAAATATAATGCCGGTAAAATGGTTTGACCAACTGGATGGAACACATAGCATCTTTATTACAAATAGCAAGCAACTAATAAGATTGATTCCCAGTTCGAATGTCCAAGATATTTAGAACATTAGGTTTAAGCAAGATTATGGGCACATTTGGTATGCCAAAATGGAATAAGGGTGGGAATGGAATACAAAGTTGAATGGAATGGAATGGAATGCTTATTTCCATTTCACTATTTGGTTGCCAACATGGAATGATGTGTAAATGGAATGACGACTCTCATTCTCATGTAAATTTTTATATATATTAAACTGATGGAATGGAAGAAAACTATTTACCTAATTATACACTAGTAGATCAATGATGGAGTTGGTGATTGTGGTAGTGATATTCGTAGTGGTAGGGAGCTAGCGCCAATGGTTGTAGGATGATTATGGTTGTGGTGGTCACATGGTGTGGTGTGGTAGTGGTGGCGATGTCAGTGGTTGTAGGATAGTGTGGTGTTGGCAGTAATTGTTGTGACAATAGCAGGATGCTGGTGGTAGGAGGAGGTGGCTTAGTAGCAAGAACCTCCTACTTCAGTGATATTTCTTACTCAAAAACACAATTTTGTGCTCCCAAATAAGAAATTGACTCCCATCGAAGAAGAAACTCGCTCCCAATTGTGATAGAACCTCTCAAATATACAAATCTCATATAAACAAAGAAAAACAATCTAAACTTGTTTTAGTGGTTTCTATTTACATAATATTTATTTATACTTATTGAAGGTAATTTGTAATTGACATCAATCTCTAATATTTATTCATACTAGCAGTTGGCGTACGGATGCGTATGCAATTCAAATAAGTAAAAATAAAAAATAATAATATTATAATATGTGGGTTACTCGAGTGGTAAGAGCTATCTTTCTTAGACTGAAGGTATCGATTTTGAGTCTTGTGCACCTCTCTCTATAACTTTTTTGTATCAAATAGAGAAATGAAAGACATGTGGCATAAGGAGAAATGCACAAGACTCGAAACCTTAACTTTGCATTTAAGATAGAAAGCTTTTACTACTTGAGCAACACACATATTACAATATTAATTTCTTTATTATTTATTTTTATTAACTTAAATTGCGCACACATCACATGTGTCAAGCGCTAGTAAACTTATATATATACTAGCGGTTGGCAAACGCAATGCGTGTGAAATTCAAATAAGTATAAATATTTAAAACAAAAAAGTTACATAAAGAAGTGTACAAGACTCAAAATGCTAACCTTGCATTTAAGATATAAAGCTTTCACAACTTGAGCAGCACACATATTGCAATATTAATTTCTTTATTATTTATTTTCATTTTCTTGAATTGCACACGCATCGCGGTGTGCCAAACACTAATAAACTTATATATATATATACTAACGCTTGGCAAATGCGATACTTGTGCAATTCAAATAAGAAAAAAAAAAACAAAAAAAAAGTATTATATCTTGTGGGCTAGTCAAGTGGTAAGTGTGTTTTTATCAAACATAAGGTGTTTTGTTTTGTTTTTATTTCCAAAAAAAAAAAAAAAAAAAGGTGTTAGGTTTGAGCCTTTCAAATAAATAAAAACAAAACAAAAAAATTATTATATCTTGTGTGCACTTAAGTAGTAAGAGTGTTCATTATCAAACTTAAGGTGCTAAGTTCATTATCAAAATTTCTTCTTCTTTTTTTTTCAAATTAAGAAATCCACTTGGCACATAGAGAAGCCAAGGCTCCCAACCTTAGAAATAATAATAATGTACTTGTTACAATATATTTAATATGTAAATAAATACACACTCCCAACCTTCAAATTTTCTATAGCCGTCATTCCCTCCCCCATTTTCTACAACTAAATAAATTTATTTTCCATTAACCACAGAATATGTTTTTCGTTGACTTCCAATTTTTTGTAGTACCAAATGCCACAAAATGCAGAAATCTTTTTTCAAAAAAATGTTTAAGCAAGCAATATATCCAATTGAATCACATAATAATTTCTTGCATTACCATTCATACACATCCAATTTCCCAAAGGCTATGAATTATGTCAATTATTCATAACCAATACAACCCCGCAAATCATTGATTGCAGCACAACCATCCTTGCACTCAACTCAAATGAAAACAATTTCACAACAACAACAACAACTGAAATTAGAGTATATTACTTCTCAATTTGTATAATGATGTAACAATACCTGACTTGCTGATCTTTCTTACAGCAAGATTACCCTTGTCAGCAACATATACATTTCCGTTGAGATCAACCGCAAAGCTTCTTGGGTTATTAAACTTGGCAGTGGCCAAATCACCATCCAAAAACCCCAAATTGCCACCAGATAACCGCTTGACCGCAATCTCTGCAAATACAGAACATGAACCAATATCTACAAACAAGGATCGACCCAGAGAGGGGCGATCGCCCCTTCACCCACATACAATTTCAAAAATCCCCTCCTTACACTAATATTAGCTATCGATTATTTTTAAATTATATAGATCTCCCCTCTAAGTCGTAAAAAAGATCTATATCTATGAAATAATGGATTTGAACTATAAAATTTAACAATTCGAACAAAATATAACCAAAAAAACAAAAATGAATTCTCACAATTAAGCTTTATAGAGTGCTTGTGTCTTACAGTTTCTATTTTTGTAACTCAAAAATATTTTCTTTATATATTTTCATTATATTTTTAACATTTTATAGGTGTAGAAATCGATTTTCTTTTACAAACACATTCATATAATCCGTACGCACATATATATATATATATATATATATATGGTACCTTGGGATTTGGAAAATGAGACGGTGTAAAAGGCACTGTTGGCTGAATCGAGGATAATGAGATCGGAGGATCCAAACTGAGGGAGAATCGAGCGAGGATTTATGTGGAATTCGTGGCTGTCGATGACTGTACTGACTGTGTAGCCATCTTCGAATGCGATGTTACTGCCAGCCATGGAAACTGAAGGAAAATATTTCAAAAATTATGGAAAGTGAATCGAAGCAGAGAAGAGAAGAGATATACATGCATACATACCTTGAAGGTTGAAGAGAAGGAGAGAGAAGAAGAGGAGTGAAGAAGCCATGATCGCGGAGTCAAGCAAGCGAGCTTAGCTTTACCTTTGTCTGAATTTGGGCACAAAAGATAAAGAATAGGAAACTCTTTAGTACTAATTTCCAGCTTTAAAAAAAAAAATTAATTAATTAATTAAGAGATTCTTTCTCGTAGTCAACTTAGGCCCGTTTGTTCTGGGAGATAGAATGAAAGGGGTTGATAGTGAGAGGATTAATAGTGAGGGGATTGATAGTGAGAGGATTAATAATGAGAAATTGTTAAATTATTTTTATATAAAATAATAAAAAAAAAAAAATAAAAAATTAAACATTATATTTAAAAAAAAATTCCCAATATATAAAAAATAAAAAAATTTCTAATCCCCTCATTATTTTCTAATACCATCTCTACATCCTCCTTACCAATCTCCCTTCCAAGGGTATTAGTAATATCAATAATCCCAAGGCTATCTCTCCAAACAAACAAGGACATTAGTAATACCTTGGTATTACTAGTCCCAATACCCTCTCTATAGCCCAAAACAAACGGGGCCTTACAGTCTACATTTTGTCTTTTTCTATTACGTAAAGGATAAGGCCACAAGGGATGGATTTTATAGTGAGGTGATTATTAGTGAGTCTTGGTTTGTTTTCCTCTGAGGTTATATAATTACAAAAGATAAAAAAAAAAAAAGTTCCAAAATCATAAAAAATTAAAAAAATTACAAAAGTATCAAAATATTCCATATATAAATAAAAAGTCAAAAAAGTATTATTTTATACTAAGGGTAATTTTGTCATTTTAAAGTTACAATGTTAAAAAAGTCAAACAAGAATACCAAACGACTAAAAAAGTCTCAGGCTAAAAAAGTCTCAAGCTAAAAAAGTCAAAAAAGTCAACTAAAAAAGCCAAAACCAAACGACACTTGGGGATTAAGTAAAATTGTATTTGTTTTGATGATAATTGTTAATGTGAGAATTGTTAAATTATTTTTATATAAAATAATAAAACAAATAAAAAAATATAAAAAATTAAATATTAATATTCAAAAAAAAATGTTCAACATGTAAAAAATAAAAAAATTTCTAGACCTTTCATTATTTTTCTAATACCACCTCTACCTCCTCTATTCTAATTCCCCTTTCAACCTCCATCTTAATTCCCCTCCTCCGTCTTAATCATTTTCCCAACTCTACAAACAAATACAACACTTAGTGAACCCCACCTCCATCCTAATTTCATCCCACCCTCTACACCCCAAAACAAACAGGGCCTAAGAGTTTATTATTTCACTGCATATTTTCATTTTAAAATATGTGAGCACCTTCATTTGTTTTTACTTTTTCATGTTTTTAAAATATCTCACTTAGTTTTTACTAAAGCTATGTTTGGTTTTGGTGTTTTGGTTAAAAAAACACAAAAGATGTCTATATTTGGGAAGTTAAGTTTGAGGGTTTTTTTGAATAAAATAATCACAAAAAATAAAATAAGTTTTTTGGTTTAATAAGACAAAATATCATATCTAACAAATAATCATTATATTCTTCTTCTTACAAAAAAGTTAAAAAAATCAAAAAAAAATTAAAAATCCTTCTCAAACTAGGCTTTTTAGCTCCAAGTTAAAATAGTAAAAAAAAATCAAAAAGTCAATCCACTTCTCAAACGAAACCAAAATTGGTTATATAAGATAATAAGACAAAATATCATATCTAAATCATAATCATTACACTTTTTCTCCCATAAAAATAAAAAAAGTCAAAAATAAAAACCAAACAAGATTAAAAAAATCAGGTTAAAATAGTCAAAAAAAAAATTAAAATTCGAACTATTTTAACTCTTCTTACACGAAGACTAGGCCTCGTTTGGAAACAGGCTAATTTAGTAACTTTTTGGCTATTTGGCTGAAAAGATAGCTGAAAAAAACTTGTATGTTTGGGATGACTTTTTGGCTAATTACGAAAAGCTGTGCAAAAAGTAGAGAGAAGCCGTAATTGTTGACTTTTTGGTTGGATTATTGACTTTTTGGCTAATTTAGTAACTTTTTGACTTTTTAACTAAAACAGAGTCTTCCCAAACGAGGCCTAAATTATTTTAAAAGTGTAAGTATCGTCACTTATTTTTTGCTTTTTTATATTCTCAAAGTATCTTCTCTCAACATATTACTCCTAAAAAGGCACCATATGACAACCATTACAAATATAATATAGTAATAACAGACACTAGGATTTTTAAAATTTTTATGAATGGACACTTTGCGGTTTTCATCCTCTAGAAAAACTTCATATAATATTTATTTTTAGGGGTACTTACTAATTAGTCTTATTAACTAGACTTATTTACCTACAGGTCCTAACTAATAAATTTAACACTATAAAAATAAGAGAGTGATAAATTTATCACTAAAAATTTATTCATAAAAACAAAGAGACTGATAAATTCATCACTATAAATTTATTCATAAAAATAAAAGACTGATAAATTTATCTTTATCACTTAATAAATTTATCAATAGAACTTAATGGGTAATAAGTCTCTAAAGTAGAACCTATTAGGTAATAAGTCTCCAAAGTAAGACCTATTGGTAGTTTATCCTTATTTTTATCAGGACAGGAAAAACCGCGGGACAGCGTGGAATGAATTGGCATACCGGGCACCACTGGTAATGGGACCAAAAAAAACAAAGGGATATATTTCTTAGGCTCCGTTTGAAAAGTGGGGTTGACTTTTTGATTTTTTAATTTTTTTATTATTTTACTCTGGATTAAAAAGTTTAGTTTGGAAATGATTTTTTAATTTTTTGACTTTTTAAACTTTTTTTTTGTAAGAAAATAATATAATGATTATGAATTTGATATGATATTTTATTTATTGTGACTAAAATAATTTATTTTATTTTTTATGATTAAAATAATAAAAAAAAAATGAAAAGAAAAAAAGCTTGCCTTAGTCTCCAAGGTATCTGTGCAAGCCGATCAGACATTTTGTCAAACTGGTAGTGGGACCAAAAAAACAGAGGGTTTTATGCAAAATGCCTTATACCCCCAGTATTCTTTACACCCAGTGACACCCAGTGCCACGTGTCACTGGGTGATTGGACTGAAATAAAAAAAAAAAGAAAAAGAAAAACTGACCAGTGGGGCGCCCCCACGTCACTGGGGGTCGACACCCACTGGGTGTACCCAGCGTGATTGGGGTTTTATTTCTTGAAAAATGATTGGTGCACACAAAAATTGTGCACACAATGCCCCTAATTTCTATATTTGGTAAATTCTGTTTTTTTTTTTTTTTTGTTTTTGCCTTGGTTTTTTTTTTTTTTTTTGCCTCAAAATGGCAATTTCGGGGGATTCGGGGCCGGGGTCTCGAGCTCCCAACTGCTTCTCTTATTTCTTACTCTATGAGGTATCCGTACAAAGCCGATCAGACATTTTGTCACGTTTTTTTTAGTGGTGCTACATATATTAATTAATGTATTAATATTAATTATAAAATTATTATTAACCTTATTTTTTATATAAATTATAAATATTAAAATATTATAAATTATATTACATTATCAATTGATATATTTGTTAATGTACTAATTAGTACACATAACATTAATCTCTAAATAAATATATTTTTTAACTTTTCATAAAAAGATATGTAAAAAAATAATGAGGTGATACATATCCATCATGCTAAACAATCTTCTTCACTTGTATCATGTCGGACCTATATACATGTATAAGCAATTCTATTCATTCTCTGTTTCTCCTACAAACCCTAGGTAAGTTGAATTTTCTGTTTCATACGTATTTTTTTAAGGGTAAACTATCAATAGGTCCTAGTTTGGAGACTTATTACCCAATAGGTCCTACTTTAGAAACTTATTACCCATTAAGTCCTATTGATAAATTTATTAAGTGATAAAGATAAATTTATCAGTCTTTTATTTTTATGAATAAATTTATAGTAATAAATTTATCAGTCTCTTTGTTTTTATGAATAAATTTTTAGTGATAAATTTATCACTCTCTTATTTTTATAGTGTTAAATTTATTAGTTAGGACCTGTAGGTAAATAAGTCTAGTTAATAGGACTAATTGGTAAGTACCCCTTTTTTTAAAGCATTATAGCCTAATTTTCTCTATTTTTGTTGTTGTTGTTGTTTGTTTCCCCGAATTTTCGTTTGTATAAATCCGAATATCTGCCTACTATTTATGTAAAGAGTGTATTAAAATTAAGGTTAATTGATAAAAAATTTATTCGTACGAGGTAACATTTTAGCTTTTTTTGGTAGTAAGAACAAGCATTAAAAATTGACCGGAAAAATAATTAGAAAGTTGCTGATGGCGATGGCGATGGTGGTGGGTGGCAATGAGGTGGAATGTTAAGTGATATTTGATAGATAGGTAAATAGATAAGTGATACATGTATAAGTGGGTGATGTTTGAATAAATAGTTGGATAGATAGTTGATATATATACACATACGTGACATTTAAACAGTTAGATAGATAAGTAGGTTTTGAACAAATAAGTATTTTTTGGCTTCAAAAAAAAAATTAAGTTTGAGCCTATTAGTCTAAAAATTTCCAAAACGGATATTTATTGACAATTCTTAAAACTGTCATTAACATGAAAAAAATAATACCCATAAATTATTTTTTACACGGATTAATATTATACATAAATTGGGAAGGAAAATTATTTGGCTTCTCCTTGTGTTTGAAAAACATAGGAAAAATAACAAATTAGTGGATGTTTTTAAAAAAAATTAGATTAATGGTAAATTGACTTTAATGATTAAAATTATAATTTTTTTTCATGAGTCTATAATTATATTTTGGAAAAATATCACTAATTTATAATTTTCCCAAAAACATATTGTAATTCTTATAAATTTAATATAATTATATTAGGCTTCTTTTAAAGTTTAATTCAGATAACGTTGAATTTTTTTATTAGTAATTTGTTATTCATATAGATTAAAAAATTATTATTATTATTATTTTCTTTTAAATTGTAATATATATTTTATCTGATTTGTTATTGTATCTTCGCACTATTTGTTTTAATTATAATCCATCTATTTTTATTAAAAAATATCAATAATATTTTAAAATTATAAAATTTATCATATTTTCTCCAAGATAATGCCAGTATAAATTATCAACCGTGCATAGATAGGGCACAGTTTTTACCAATGTTTTAAAAATCAAACCAGTTTGATCAGGTTGGTCAGTTGACTCGTTTACAAATTTAAGTTTTGATTCTCATAAATTACTAAACTCGGATTATTTTACTAAACTCGTATTATTTTGGAGAGATTATAAATTAAAGTAAAAGACAAAATATAATTACAAACATATGAAGAGTGTAATTTTTTCTATGCAAAAAAAAAATCACCAGAAAAATTGCACTCCATCGGTAAATAATTTTTTTACTTTTCATTGTCTTATAATATTTTTATTATTTTTATTAATATCTGAAGAGTCTTGCTAATAACAATCCCGAAGAAGTCTGTCAATAATAACCACATAAAATCAAAATATACATATTTTACATATTCCAAAACTCTTTTACATACTTTTATTGATCATTTACATATTTCAATAAATTTTATATACATTTTCCAACAATAACAGTAGCATTTTTGTTTGGGGATTAACTATTTTAACAAAAAAGTCAAAAAAATATAATAATTATCACATCAATCTTTCTACTTTTTTTTGTACATTTTTCCATAAAAAAATTAAAAAATTACTAAGGCACCGTTTGGGAAGAAAGTTTTCAGGTTTTTTTGGCTATTTTAGCTATAAAAAACAAAATAGGCTATTTTAGCCACAACAAACAAAACATCACATCCAACCCATAATCATTACACTCTTCTCTCACAAAAAAAGTCAAAAAAGCCAAAAAGTCCTTCCCAAACCAAGCTTTTTAGCCCAGGCTAAAATAGCCAAAAAAACCAAAAAGCCAACCCACTTCCCAAACGGAGGCTAAAATAACCTATTCTCAAACGAGGCCAAGTGTCACTAAAGCTTCTCCAATACTTCACCAATTTTTTCATATAATTTGATTTTAAAATTTAATTGAAAAACTTGATTTGAAATGAATCACTCAAATCTTTTCATCAAATTTTCATAAAAATCTTTTTAAAATTTTATCCTAAATTTTCCTTTTCATGAAACTAGCATATGTACCTGTGCGACACACGGGATAAATAAATAATTACAAATAATTTTAAAATTGAATAATAACATAAATTTATTTAAAAAGTATAGAAAAATAATTTAGAATGAATTAAATTTTAACCATTTTATTAGAATAAATATTGCAGTTGTTAGTCATTAATTGTATATTCTAAGTTCACAATAAGAAATAGATGTCATAATTTAATTGGTAAAGATGAAAAAATAGAATAAATTAAAATAAATTATATTTATGATAAAATAAAAATAAATTTCGTTTTATACATTTTTTAGTTTTATTTTGTTCTATATTAAAGTTTGTCATAAAACTTGAACATACCTTTTAGAAATAAAACAATATATATATATATATATATTGATAAAATTATTAAAATCGATCAAAAGACTAACCAGCTTACACAAAAATTAATTAATTAAAATTTTTTAAATTTATTTATTTTAAAATTTAAATTGTCTTTAACTGAAACATGAACAATACTACAATATTAAATGGGAGCATATGTTTATTTTATATGAGTGAAACAACTCACTCTTTCTTTCTTTTTTCGATGTGAAATTGTGTAAAATAAAAATTAACAATTGTTCTGCGGAGAAATTTATTTCGAATCGAACAATATTAGTCATTTAATCTTTAATTAGGTCAATCTTTAGTTTTTTTTCGAATAAAACAAATTTAAGTAATATATTTTGATAAAACCGCTAAGATTGCAGTTAAACTAGCGAATCAATTAAACCGAAAATGGTTCAGCCTAATTGATTAGGTCAAAGACCATCTAACTTATACAAAAATTAATTAATTAATTAAAACTTTTATTAAATGTTATTTTAATTTTAAAATTTAAACTGTCTTACATTAAAGCATGCACAATACTAATATTAAATAAGAGTATAAGTTTCATTTCACATAAGTGAAACAATTCATTTTTTCCTTCTTTTTCCGGTGTAAAATTGTAAAATAAAAATTAACAATTGTTTGGGCGGGAACTTTATTTCTAATCAAACAATCTTAGTTGTTCAATATTTAATCGGATCAATCTTTAATTTATTTCGACTCGAACAAATTTAACCAATATATTTTGAGAAAATTGTTAAAATCACGGTTAAACCAATAAATCAGTCAAACCAAAAATGATTCAACTTAATCAGCTAGGTCAAAAGCCCAATCAACTTACACAAAAATTAATTAATTAAAACTTTTAAATTTTATTTTAAAATTTAAATTATATTGAATTGAAATATGTACAACACTATAATATTAAATGAGAGTATAAGATTTACTTTATATAAGTGAATCAACTCACTTTTTCTTTTCTTTTTTTCTGATGTGAGATTTTAAAATAAATCATAAATTAATTAGAGTTTTTATTTTAAAATTTAAACTCTTTTGAACTAAACTATACGCAATACTATAATATAAAATGAGAGTATAAGATTCTTTATATAAGTGAAACAATTCACTTTTTCATTCTTCTTCTGATATGGGATTATAAAATAAATCATAAATTAATTAGAGTTTTATTTTATATGGTTAAATGGAAGCTACCAAATGGAGATTTTTTTAATTGTTTAAAATTAAGAAAATAAATATGAGAAATCGTAGTTAAATTGGCGAATTAGTCAAACCAAAAACGGTTTAGCTTAATCGGTTAGGTCAAAAGACCAACCAACTTATACAAAAATTAATTAATTAAAACTTTTATTAAATGTTATTTTAATTTAAAATTTAAATTGTCTTGTATTGAAGAATGCACAACACTACAATCTTAAATGTGAGTATAATATTCAATTTATATAATTGAAATAACTCACATTTTCCTATTTTTTTTCCTAATATAGGATTATAAAATAAAAGTTAACAATTGTTGGACGGGAAGTTTATTTCTAATCAAACAAACTTAGTCATTCAATATTTAATTAGATCAATCTTTAGTTTATTTCGAATCAAACAAATCTAACTAATATATTTTGATAAAACTACTAAAATTGCGGTTAAATCAACAAATCAGCCAAACCAAAAATGATTCAACCTAATTGGATTGGTCGAAAGACCAACCAACTTACACAAAAATTAATTAATTAAACTTTAAAATTTTTATTTTAAAATTTAAACTATGTTGAATTGAACAATATTAAATGGGATTATATATAAGATTCACTTTATATAAGTGGAACAACTCACTTTTTCTTTCTTTTCCCGATGTGAGATTATCAAATAAATTATAGACTAATTAGAGTTTTATTTTTATATGGTTAAATGGAAGCTAACTAATGGAGATTTTATTAATTATTTAAAATTAAGTATATTAGTATGAGATATTGAAACTCTCATGAGGCTCCTAATTAAAAATTCTTTTTTGCTTATATGATATATAAATAGATAGATTTGATCAAATCTCCAATGGTTCATCTTTTCAAATTTTCCTCCAATAAAAGTTGATGAAGGGTTTGGTGGGCTTTTAATTTGATTAAAAAATAATCCTTCTTAATTTGACAAACATTTGATGAAATGATTGAAAATATGTTTTAAATATTTTTTCATTAAATTTAAATTTAATAAAAAATAAATAAAAGATTGGAGATATTCTTATTCATCAACTTATAATGAGAGACGTCTAGCAAAATCTTAAATCAAAATATTAATATAAGTATACGTGATAGAATTAAAATACTAGAAAAAAAAAAAAAAAAAAAAGGCTGGCCAAACAATGTGTTTCATGGCAATAGCCCAAACCTCTCAAGTATCTTTTGATTCATTGGAATTTAGTTTGAATCAAATGATTATTCATTAGAATGTGCATAAATTTAGTTCACTAAAAAAATTGATGAAAAATATAATACAAATGAAACAATTCCATTCTATTCCACTTTCATTGCAACAAACCAAACTTGGCATAGATAAATAGGATTGTATGGCACTCAACTACATACTCACTACTAAAAAAAACACTTTTTGCGACCGTCACTAACCGTCGCAAATAATAAAAAAACAGTCGCAAAGGACTTTTTGCGACGGCCTATGCGACCGCAAATGGGGGACGCAAATGTGGGGGTGGCAAATACTTTTTGCGACGGCAAAACAACGGTCGCAAATTATTTGCGACCACCTAAACTATTTTTTGCGATAGCTATTTTGCCGTCGCAAAAAAAATAAAAAAATAAAAAATACTTTTAGCGACCATTGTTTTACTGTCGCAAATAATTATTTCTTAAAAACAAAATCATATACGAGTTTGCTACAACAAAAAAATCAATTACAAGCACCAAACAAAAACAGAAAAGATCGTTCCAATAGCGAATTTCATTGTTACTATCACAAAAACAGAAATAAATATTTTACTACTTTCTGCAACGAGTAACTCAATTGTGCAAACAAAACAGAAAAGTGAATAAGAAAGAGCAAAATAACAAAACTGAATAAAATGAACACAAAAATGTAACTCAAATGACGTGAGAAATGTCAAAGTGAATAGAGGAAAATAACCTGTGTGAGGCTAGTCAATACTTTCAAAATGTCAGAATTGCGCATCCCAATACTCCTTAGAAAATTAATTCTTGGCAGTAAACCATCCTCAATGCTGTAGTGAAGTAGTTGAGGATGTTTTATGACCATCTTCACTATATTATCTCTAGGTGCTCCCAATTCCTTTGTAAGAAAACTGAAACGAGTGGTCCAAGAACTATCAATCCGCTGAACCAGGATTTGAGGACTCAGCTGCACAACTTTACTTAGATCACTCTTCTTAATGCCAACCTCTTCAACCGTGTACTCTAAGATTTGTGGCTGCCTCAAAAGTATCTTTCTCATGTCTCCGTGTTTGACACCAACACTCAACAGGAACTCCAACCTTTCCTGTGCTGAACCCACATTTATCTGAAGGGAAGGCATGTGCCTCTCGTACATTTGGATGAAGTGTGATTCCTGGAGTCCAAAGGTGCTCAGGTAATCAAGAAGAGGAAACCATTTCTCATCTAAATCTAGTTCTTCCGACAGACGACAAAATCTGTTCTTTGTAGAGCTCTCAACCTCCAGCTGCAACCAGATAAAATATTTCATTCTATTCACTAGTAAGATTAGACAACTCATTTTATTAATATAATACCTTTCCTCTGCCATCTGCACCTAAGGAACCAATATTGTTTGGTTTGGTTTGACCCACTTTTATTGATCCCACACCCCATTCCTTTTTTGAATGCCTGTGGCTTCCTGCACAAATGAATATATGTTATGTCAATCTCCGTCTAGAAAACTTTATTTCAGCTTCAATTCATACCTTGACTCTTGTTGGCTGGATTCCATGACTTGAATCTTTGTTTATCAGATGCTTTTGTCCCTGCAAACTCATCCTGGATAAACACCCTTAAGCGAGAAGAGAGCAGTGCCAATCAAGAAAAAGCAAAAGTCATTGCTAACAGACTGCAAAAGCAGATGTTTATGTAGCCAGAAAAGAACTCTTAGCAAAGAAGTCTCTAGAAATAAAGCAAGCATATGAAGAAGGCAAAAGATACCTAGGCCAAAAATTCAAATCAAAGCAGTGCTTGCTTGGGTACATAGGCAGATGATCACCACTAAGATATGGCGTCATAACACCAATTTTGGCCAGTGAAACTGCCACTTTTGAGATGACAGAAATTGGATGTTCATCCGTGAAAATCGAGTTAGGAGATTGAGAACACTAGTCCAGAGCAACAAGATTCACTCTTCTGCACCATTTCCCGATTAACTCTACTAGCAACTCCTATCGACGTGAAAAGTAGCACTACTTACTTCACAAGTAGTTTCTGGGAGTTTTGCTAAAATTTGTGAGTTGTACATATTCCCATGAAAGCACTTTTTAGAAAGTCTGTATGTATAATCAAAGGCAGTACATACAACCTCCCCATTAAACCCCATAGGAATATGAAGCAAGCAACAAAATTGAATTGACCGATGATGCACAATTCAAATATTGCTACAGTTTTATGAACTCAACATATCATATCATATCCCAAGTGCTGTCATTTTTCACAAAAATAAGTTCCGTTCATTCTGTTTTTTCAATTAAAGGTGAAATTCCCTAATTCGATCAAACAAGACAAGTTCAACGATAATTTGCAGATAATACAAGATAATTATGATCGATAAATTCTAAAATAGCACTAAAACTCAAGAACTGGAGTTGATGACATGCCAGGCTCCATTAAAACCCTTTCTTGAAAACTAGGCAATGTTTCAATAATATAAATACTTCAATAACCACTCATTTATTTTTTTTCTATAAAAATAATAATAATTAAAATCTTTTAAACAAGGAAGCATCAGGGAGGAAAAAGGAATTTCAAGCTGGCTTCGTAATACTTTTAGTTGCATCATGCCATAGAAACCTCTAACTAGACACCATTCTTTATCTTGGATCATCAACTACATGAGAAGTAATACATAAGCTCTACCATTGCTTTGAAGAGGATTATAGTGAACAGACTACATGATCAGATTCTCTCAAAACAGGAGATTAATTAAATGTTACAGATTCTGGCCCAACCTTGTCTTCCGTATTTGCCAAGAAATGAAGGTCTGCAAATTGAACTAGGCACATGAACATGTAAATGTATCCTCAACGGATGAATTAGCAATGCATAAAACTAGTTGATCAAGTTAAACATTAATGCAAAACAGGCAATTAATAATGTTATCGAGCCACGAAACTTGTCTAACTAATAAAGATAGAGGGTTAAGGGCAGTAGGTATGCAGAATATACTGCAGGGATGATTCTTACACTAGGAAGAAGAAGAAAAAAACATAGCAAGCAGCCTTGTGCATTGAATCAATCATTTCAAAAATAATTCAAAGAAATGACCATAGAGAGCCATAATTGAGATAGGATAGAAGTGCAACTGAAGCCTGGAAACGAATCCTCCAGATAAAACATGATAGAACAGCAACAAGATCCAATTTTCAACCATAATAAATTATTCTAGAAGCTCGGGACAGAGAGAGATGGAGAGAGAGAAACAGTCTTGAACCACTAGAATAAATAATTTCTTGAAGTTGCTTCAGTCGGACCTACATACAAGGTTTTGAACGACAAAGAATGCTTGTTTATGCTATAAAAAAATAAAATTAAAAGAAGAATAAAACTACTGACCAACAGAGACACCGATATCGGTATCGGCAACCTGATTCTTGCGCAGCTTCCGCTCCAAATGTGCCGCAATCCATATGGTCCCGCGCGGCCCCTTCTTTGCCAATATAAACTGCGAGTAAAACATCTTTCTATCCCCGCAGTAAAGCCGTGAATTAATACAGATTCAGAAAATCCTCTCCCAAAAAAACCAAAAAAACAAAAAAACCCTAACTTTCTCTTTACAAATTTACCTGTTCTTGCCTCAACAAATTCAAAATTGCCGATAATAAATGAAATTTTGATTTCAATTTAAAAACAATAATGTACTACTCACTATAATGTATTGAATAAGAAATTGAGAGATATACACTAATAGATATGGAAAATGCAAGAAAATAGGGCAAGAATAAGATGAGTTGAACCAGTACATACCTGTACAAGGATGAGACGAATTAGTCGAACCAGAGCTTCCTCGTATGATATGTATGTGTAGCTAGAGATAGATAAATAGAGAAAGAGAGAGAGAGAGAGAGAGAGAGAGAGAGAGAGAGGGATTGGGGGCGAGATTGAGAGAGAGATTCATACCGCTGGAGATCTTCAGACGACGATGACGAGCGAGAGAGCAGAGCTGTACAGGTCTGTTAAACGCGTGCGAGAGAGAGAGAGAGAGAGAGAGAGAGAGAGAGAATGATCCGCCATAGATCTTTAGAGCTATTTGTCAATTCTCTCTCTAGAATCATCTAGAACACAAGCTATCAGAGATATATACACAAATATATGCATGTATATAAAGAGAGAGAAAGAGACCTGGAAGAGGTTGAGGAGGGCAGGGGCGAAGGCGAGGCAGCCGAAGGAGAGAGAAACGTTAATGGCGACCTGAGAACTGAGAGCTTCGACGATTGATTTAAGATAGAGAGAGGGGGGGGACGATATCAATGTTTGTGAAATGGGGCTAGGGCAATTATAAGGAAAAAACGAAGAAAAAATAAATATAAGAAATAAATAGATTATTTGCGACTGATAATTAGGGGGTCGCAAATTGTATAGTAGCAAAAGGTCATTTTTCTAGTAGTGACTGTTTATGTATCTGTGTGTGTTTTTATTTTGTTTTTTTGTTTTGTTTTGTTTTTTTTAAATATGTATTTATACTTATAGATGTACATATATATGTGAGATATTATTAATATTAAAAAATAAAAAAATAAGAAGGAAAAAGAAGAGTACTTGCAAACAACAAAAGACATTTTTTTTTCCTTTGTTTTTTTGAACAGACAACAAAAGAAGATTACAATCAACATAGTATGAGGGTGAAAAAACATTGCTTAAAATTTATTGAACGTTTGATTTTTGCTTGGCATTAAACTTGTGAGAGAACTCTCTTTTGCATCATGCTTAGACTAAAAGCAAAAAAGATAAAATAACTTAGAAGACTGAAAAAATGATAATAAGATGGAAGAGAGTGATTAAATATGTTTAAATTGAACTAAGCCTCCGTTTGGGAAGTGGGTTGGCTTTTTGGCTTTTTGGCTATTTTAGCCTGGGGCTAAAAAGCCTGGTTTGGGAAGGGCTTTTTGGCTTTTTGGCTTTTTTGACTTTTTTTGTGAGAGAGGAGTATAATAATTATGGGTTGGATTTGATGTTTTGTTTTTTATGACTAAAATAGCCTATTTTGTTTTTTGTGGCTATTTTAGCCCCTAACCCACCAAAACCAACTTCCCAAACTATGTCTAAACATGCTTTTTTAGTAACTTTTTGATTTTTTGGCTGAAATATGATATAAAAAAAACTAGTATGTTTGAGATGACTTTTTATTTTTTACAAAAAGATGTGTAAAAAGTAGAGAGAAAAAAGAATCTTTAACTTTTTGGTATAGGTTGTTGGCTTTTTGATTTTTTTAGTGACTTTTTAATTTTTTAGTTAAAAAAGTTACTTGCCAAATGAGGCCAAGAGATAATATGCTGAACCTTAATTATAGAGTAGAGAGAAGCTAATATAGGGTTTAAATTTTTACCTTAGGGAAATTTACTAATAAATTCCATCTCATATTTAAAAAATATAGAAATCCGCTAGATATTGATTTGTGATTATGTATCAATTTTAAGCAATAAAACAATCCCAATCAAACAATCAAGACAAATAGACACAACGATTTTAACGTGAAAAAAATCACAATTGGAGCACCTCCAATTGTGATAAAAAAATCACAGGCAACAACCACAAAACAATCCACTAAGAAGATATAAAGGAATTACACAGGTATACTCTCAATTACCTACCGAATCCACGCCCGAATTGAACCAACCCCTATGTGCCTCTTCCAGCCCCGTCTTCACCTCGAAATTGTCTTGACGATGAGCTACTCCAGAATCCACCAAAGCTTCAGGCTCGAATTCTTCAGAATCCACCGAAGAATAACTCTCTCTTTGTATATAATGAACAAACAATCCTCTAACGTATCTTCCTTAAACCATGAGTTGAATACTCAATGAAACATCAAAGAAAACTAGCAAAATAGACACAGATAAAAACCCTAATATCCAAGAAGAAGATCTGGAGGCATCACCCTAGATTTAGAGCAACTTGCGAATTTATAGAATTTGAAATCGTGAGGTCCGCTCGAGCGTGGGAATTGACGCTCGAGCAGGGACTCTATATGACGTGTTCCAAACCAGGATGTACGCTCGAGTGGGAAAATGGACGCTCGAGCATAAAAACACGATACTTAGTATTTTTGCAGACACGCATACTTCTGGAACTCACAATTCTCCGCTCGAGCGGGGGAATGTCTGCTCGAGCGGACAAGCAACTTTGAATGCACTTTTGCATTTTCCTTCAGGGGCGCTGCCCCTTGACCCCGCCTGGGAGCTGCCCTGAACCCGCCAAGGGGCGTTGCCCCCTGGACCCTCGCGAGCTGACCGGGCAGCTCGATCCCTGTCATAGTTAGCGAAGTGGCAATCTTGAAAGAATTAAACACCACAAACTTCTCTGCAAAGCACGATTCGGGTTGGATTTGCATATAATAAACTCATAACCTCACTAAAATAAAAGTGCGAAAACAAGTACAACTTAAAGGAGTTTTGTCAAACGGGATTGCCAAGAATAAAAACCTAACAATATTAATAGAGAGTTTCTTTCCGTGTGATCCTATTTTTTTTATTTTGGTAGTGTTTTTGTGGATAACTATACCCTTTTATTAATGTGACAAGTATGACATACTCCAATGTGGCAAATATTAATGTGACACTCTAAAAAATTAAAAAATCGTTAATATACTTTTCCTAAATGTGACAACGTTCCGGTATGATGTGACAATTCAAAACTTTTACTCCAAAAAAATAAAAACTCCTTAGTATATTTTTTTTAAATGTGGCAATGTAGCGGGTATGATATAGCATTTCAAAAAAATTAAAAACTCCTTAGTGTACTTTTCTCAAACGTGACATCTGATACTCCAACGTAATGGGTATGATGTGACACTCTAAATAAATTTTTTAAAAAAATTAGTGTACTTTTCTCAAATGTGACACTCTAACGTGACAGGTATGATATGATACTAAAAAAACTTTTTAGTGCACTTTTTTTAATGTGATACTCCAATATGGTAGGCAAATGAGTTATTATACATCCAAAAGAACTAAATGAATCACAGGAAAAAATATGAGACTTATTGGTCAATTTCCCTTAATTTTTTAAAAGTTCTAGGCAAAAAATAAAATAAAATTTATATGTAAGGTTTAATATTGCTATTACTAGTAAATAATTTAAAAAGACAAAATAGTTTTTTGAACATTTATTCTTCTTCATAATATCTCAAATAAACATAGGATTCAATAAGATAGTTATTTCCTGACATCTAATCCTATGACTAAACAAATATGTGATATACATCATTTCCAATTAAATAGTTTAAGGGCTATAATCCCTTTTATCCAGTCCGTCCAAACAGACATGACCAAGATGTATTCAAATTTCAAATATTAGATATTTGGTCAGTCGGATTTTAATTATGCAAAATATTTTAAATTTGATATACGAATCAAAAAATTTTTTTTTTGGCAGAATAACACCCGTATCCAACCGAATGGGCCATTGAAATCGACCATAAACCATTGTGTCGGGCCAGGTAAGTCGATCTGGCTGGGTTAGGTGAATTTATGAACAACCCTAGTTAGGGGTATGAATTAGGCTTAGTTTAGCTGAGAATTAACTGTGTGTGATTGTATGTACCTTTCGTTTGATAGATTATATATATATATATATATATTCATGGCAAGCCTAACTCATGAGTTTTTTTAAGCAAACCCACGTTTGTTTTGATTTAATTTACTAAATCCAAGTTGTTTTGAATATATTTACTTAGATCTATTTTGTTTTTAAAGTTGTGTTTTAGTATCATGAGTTTAAGTAAAATCGTGTTTCAACTACACCATTTCAAGAAGAAGAAAAACTAAAGCTGTGGTTGTGGATCAAATATCCGACTTCAAGATGAAGTCATGGAGCTGAAACACAAGTTCAACACGATCTAGAAATAGTCGCCGCATAAGTACACGAAGTAAAAAGAGCTGGAGGAGATCTCTGCTTGAAGTCATCATAAATTTGCATGAGTTTGGTAATTGTGGGTGTTGATTTCCGACCATACAACCAAACGGGAAACTCACATGGAGAGCACTGGCAGAATAGATTAAGCCTGCACACCTACCAACAAGAATATAAGAATACCGCAGTAATCTTATCTCTCACAGATATCAATACAAGTACTTAAATTTCAACAATGAAAGCATAAAAGCATCTCAAATAAAACATATCTTAGACCCACGAGGGTGCCTTACTTTTATAATGATCAGTGTCCAACTTCCCCTAGAAGTCTTACTTTATGGGACTCTATCCTTTACAAGAATAACATTTATCATAACTCATACTATTCAGATTAAGATGAACTCCTTCAAGAATCCCATCTCTATCCAAATAGGTAGCTTGATGTCATTTAGAACTCTAGTCCTCTATCCAAATATCTCAAATTCTGGTATTATCACACCATATCTCGGCACCATGGTCTGCCCACGTGGCACCTCGGCTAATAACCTTGGCCACGTGGACTACCTAAAAATATGTCCCCACAACTACCCCCTAGGTTCTATTACCTCGGAAAATTGAGGTGATGGAACTTATATATGTATTTCCCCGACCGAGATCGTGACTCATTGGCACCAAGAAATAAGGACTCAAATGTCCACTCGTCAAGAATCAAGAATCAAGAACCATGAACCATCATGTTCCATTTCATCTAGGTCCAACATCTCGACAGAGATCGCACTGCTAACAGAGATCATGACTTGCTAGTTCAAGAACATCAAGATCCTAGTATCAACTCATCAGAAATCAAGAATAAACAAGTTTTGCCCCCATTCAAATTCAACATCTCAACTGAGATTGTCATCTCAACTGAGATCGCCATCTCAGCCGAGATTGTCATCTCAACTAAGATCATCATGAGATTGGAGCATACCAATCACGTCCCCATCATGTCGCATCAGTTCTGCCTCCCGCCGTCTGATGTCAGCACAGGCACGCTAGGACTCGAAATCATAACTTTTTGCCATATTTTTCTAATTCCAGCAAAACCATTTCATCTTCCTATTTCCTCTCTATCTGTGTCCCTAGACTCTCTTTCTCTTGGCCTCTACAAACCATCATCGCTGTTCTTGAAGAATTTATTACTATGAAGACTCCCTTTGTGCCCAAGGTTCAAACTCTGCTAGCTGAATTAGACTAACAGCCAAACAATTCATCAGCTACTCCACACATCAACCCCTCATCTCATTGGCAGTGAAAACACCAATATAGTGACAATCTTGCAGCTAGAACCAGGAACAAGAAACACCGAGGTCCTAAGCTCCTAGCCTTAGACCTTGATAATTTTCTAATTGCCTTATCTATGAGTAACCATCGCCGTAACCAATGATGACATGTCTCGCTGAACTCTTGTCGTAGAAGACCTTCTTGTTGACATCCCTGATGTCATAACCGTGCAATCCATTTCATTTCCTTATAGTCAATTTAACATGCTCGTGCCTCCAGCAACTCAATATCTCGAAAGAGAAGCACATGAAGCAAGTGGACCAAGTTACTGCTGCCAAAGCCGACGCCATTGCTAAGGCCAAAAAAACAAGTCAACATGGCATGCAACAAAGGCTACTATCTTGACTGGATGACAGCCCTGAAAAAGATGCTGTCCCCGAGGACTCACCCTTCCGTGATATGGGTTAGTTCAATGTCCCTTTCCCTCATTCTCCCAATCAATCTGAGGATAAGACCGAGGAAGTAGAAGAGGCAGATGACGAGGAGGCCGGAGACAAGGAAGAGGCAGAGGCTGAGGTTGTCGGGAAAGAATCTGAAGCTGCTGTTGGGGCCAAGTCCCCAACTCTGAATGAGCAAGTTATTGACTTGACTCAGGATGAGGAGGATGAGGTTCAAAAGACCACTTCTGAGGCCGAGGTCGAGACTGCCAACAAGAGCCTAGATGACACACTGCGTGAGATCGACGCCGAGGTCCAAGCTAAAAAATCTGCCCAACTATCTGCCGAGGCTGACACAACGCCAATTGTCAAGGCATGGCAGATTGTGGAAAATGCATGAACTTTGGTTTTTCCTCCTTTTTGTACTTTTCCTTCTTACTTTTGGATAGCTGCAATCTTTTGTTTGAAAAATGTTAGCTTTATATTTGGCCGATGTGCCCCCTTTGTCTTTGTAGATGAACAAGTAATCTTTTATGCCAGGCCGAAGTGCCTTTTTGTATCTGAACAAGTTTCTTTTCTGAATGCAAGTTTTATATTTTCTTCCAAGTGTTGAATGTATGCATTTTTTTTTCTTGTATGCATGTTTGCTGCTTTCTTTCATGCTTTTCATGCTTCCAAACTTAGAATATTTTTGCATTTCTTCAAAGTGTACCTTAATTGTATAATAACTTTGAGATACAATACTTCGAATAAACCTTGACTGTTTGCCTCGGCTAACCATTTTCATACCTCGGCTAACACTTTAAAAACAAAAATATTTTTACAAGTGTTACTGCTTTTTTACCTCCATACGCTATCTTCTATTAAGACTTCACCATTTCTAAGTTTTGACAACCTGGCTGGTCACCTCGGGTAATATGTACCTCGGATACTTTATTCATCATTGCATCGACTAACTCCAATTTGTAAATTTCTCTGAAATTTCAACAAGTATTAAGCTTATTTCTGAAAATTTCAACAAGTGTTAAACTTTTAAGTTTGTTCATCACTCCAACTCCTTGCCCCCTAATGTGAACCTAAGTTCCACTTAAGTTCACATTAAGCATGTGACTATGGTCTTTTGCCGAAGTCAGATTCAAACAAAGGCTTCCCGAGGTGTTTCAACCTTGGTTTCTCTGTTAATGAACTTAGTTCCATTCTGAGTTTGACTCTGCTGATATGGCAAGTCCAGGTTAATTCAACTTATTCAACTTCATTATATGTAAGTATAATTCAACTCTGCCATATAATGAGTCTAAGTTATTCGTCATGTTTCATTTAGAAACATCACCAACTTAGTTCAACTCTATTATATGCAAGTATAATTCGACTCTGCCATATAATAAGTCTAAGTTATTGGTCATGTTTCATTCAGAAACATCGCCAACTTAGTTCAACTCTATTATATGCAAGTATAATTCGACTCTGCCATATAATAAGTCTAAGTTATTCGTCATGTTTCATTCAGAAACATCGCCAACTTAGTTCATTTCTATGATATGCAAGTATAATTCAACTCTGCCATATAATAAGTCTAAGTTATTCGTCATGTTTCATTCAGAAACATCGTCAACTTAGTTCAACTCTATCATATGCAAGTATAATTCACCTCTGCCATATAATAAGTCTAAGCTATTCATTATGTTTCATTCTGAAACATCGCCAACTTAGTTCAACTCTATTATATGCAAGTATAATTCAACTCTGCCATATAATAAATCTAAGTTATTCATCATGTTTCATTTAGAAACATCGCCAACTTAGTTCAATTCTATTATATGCAAGTATAATTCAACTCTGCCATATAATAAGTCTAAGTTATTCGTCATTTTTCATTCAGAAACATCGCCAACTTAGTTCAACTCTATTATATGCAAGTATAATTCAACTTTGTCATATAATAAGTCTAAATTATTCGTTATGTTTCATTCAGAAACATCGCCAACTTAGTTCAACTCTATTATATGCAAGTATAATTCAACTCTGCCATATAATAAGTCTAAGTTATTCGTCATGTTTCATTCAGAAATATCGCCAACTTAGTTCAATTCTATCATATGCAAGTATAATTCAACTCTGCCATATAATAAGTTTAAGTTATTTGTTATGTTTCATTCAGAAACATCGCCAACTTAGTTCAACTCTATCATATGCAAATATAATTCAACTCTGCCATATAATAAGTCTAAGTTATTTGTTATGTTTCATTCAGAAACATCACCAACTTAGTTCAACTCTATCATATGCAAGTATAATTCAATTTTGCCATATAATGAGTCTAAGTTATTCGTTATGCTTCATTCATAAACATCGCCAACTTAGTTCAACTGTGTTATATGCAAGTATAATTCAACCCTGCCATATAATAAGTCTAAGTTATTCGTCATGTTTCATTCAGAAACATCGCCAACTTAGTTTAACTTTATTATATGCAAGTATAATTCAACCCTGCCATATAATAAGTCTAAGTTATTTATCATGTTTCATTCAAAAACATCACCAACTCAGTTCAATTCTATTATATGCAAGTTTAATTCAACTTTGCCATATAATAAGTGTAAGTTATTCGTCATGTTTCATTCAGAAACATTGCCAACTTAGTTCAACTCTATTATATGCAAGTATAATTCAACTTTGCCATATAATAAGTCTAAGTTATTCGTCATGTTTCATTCATAAATATCGCCAACTTAGTTCAACTCTATCATATACAAGTATAATTCGACTCTGCCATATAATAAGTCTACGTTATTTGTCATGTTTCATTCAGAAACATCGCCAGTTTAGTTAAACTCTATCATATGTTTCATTCAGAAATATCGCCAACTTAGTTCAACTCTATCATATGCAAATATAATTCAACTCTACTATATGATAAGTCTAAGTTACTCATCATGTTTCATTCAGAAATATCGCCAACTTAGTTCAACTCTGTCATATGCAAGTATAGTTCAACTCTACCATATAATAAGTCTAAGTTACTCGTCATGTTAACCATGAGAACATCGCTATAAGACATTTCGGTCTTATCGCACAATCATGGATTCTAACAACATTTTCACGCTTTTTTACATAGGCTTCGGCATCTTTTTGCATGTAGGGTCACCAGAATCCCCATGATATAGCTTTGTGGGCAAGGGATCTGCTCCCTGCATGGATCTTGTGTAAAAAGTCTTCAACCTGGGAAGGATGTACACATCGCAATAGAGGTCCAGTAAAAGTCCTTCTGTACAGATGGCCTTCTACCGACAGACAGAACCTGGCCAACTTCTGTCTGATCTTGTGTGCTTCTTTTTTGTCTTCTGGGATCTGCAATCTGCTCATTTAGGCTGAGCTCTTGTCTTCTCGGACCTACTCATCTAGGCCGAGATCTTGTCTTCTGGGATCTGGGATTCGAGATCTAGAATTCGGGATCTACTCACTTCGGCTGAACTCTTGTCTTCTCGGACCTAATCATCTAGGCCGAGATCTTGCCTTCTAGGATCTGGGATCCGGGATCCGGGATCTGCTCACTTAGGCTGAGCTCTTGTCTTCTCGGACTTTATTATCTAGGTTGATATCTTGTCTTCTAGGATCTGGGATCTGAGATCTGAAATCTAGGATCTGCTCACTTAGGTTGAGCTCTTGTCTTCTTGGACCTACTCATCTAGACCGAGATCTTGTCTTCTGGGATCTAGGATCTGGGATTTGGAATCTAGGATCTGCTCATTTAGGCTGAGCTCTTGTCTTCTCGGACCTACTCATCTAAGTCGAGATCTTGTCTTCTCGGATTTGGGATCCGGGATCTGCTTACTTAGGCTGAGCTCTTGTCTTTTCGGACCTAATTATCTAGGCCGAGATCTTGTCTTCTAGGGTCTGGGATTTGGGATTCGGGATCTGGAATTCGGGATCTGCTCACTTAGGCTAAGCTCTTGTCTTCTCGGATCTAATCATCTAGGCCTAGATCTTGTCTTCTAGGATCTGGGATCCGAGATCTGGAATTCGAGATCTGGAATCCGGGATCTGCTCACTTAGGCTAATCCTTCTATACTTGAAAGTCATCTCCTTTGGAGCGCTTATGCCCCCTGTCTTTGCATCCCTTCTGGAAGGGTCTTCATTCCGTTAATGTCGACACATTCTCCATCTTTGCTAAACTAGTCGTTGCCGACATGTTAATCTTACACAATGATGGCCATCTATTCTAACTAAGTTCTCACAGACGGCGCCAAATTGTGGGTGTTGATTTCCGACCACACAACCAAATGGGGAACTCAGCTGGAGAGCACCAGCAGAATAGATTAAGCCTGAACACCTACCAACAAGAATATGAGAATACCGTGGTGGTTCGTCCACCCGGGGCCATTCCGACGATCAAGTTAGTAATCTTATCTCTCACAGATATCAATACAAGTACTTAAACTTCAACAATGAAAGCATAAAAGCATTTCAAATAAAACATACCTTAGACCCACGAGGATGCCTTACTTTTATTATGATCAGTGTCCAACTTCCCCTAGAAGTCTTACTTCATGGGACTCTATCCTTTACAAGGATAACATTTATCACAACTCACACTATTTAGATTAAGATGAACTCCATCAAGAATCCTATCTCTATCTAAATAGGTAGCTTGATGTCATTTAGGACTCTAGTCCTCTATCCAAATATCTCGAATTCCGGTATTATCACACCATATCTCGGCACCATGGTCCGCCCACGTGGCACCTTGGCTAACAACCTCGACCACGTGGACTACCTAAAAATATGTCCCCACAGTAATCAAGTTGAAAAGGGCATGGGTTCGGGAAATTTGTTAACAAACTACATAAGTTTGGTAAAAACTTCCTAACTCATTGTTCACTAAGCCTTGTTACGAGGAGATAATTAGTGTGAAAATTATTAGTAAAGGGACTAAAAAAAATGTGTTTGTTCAATAACCATAAGACTAGTAAAAATTTAGGTTTGTTTTGTCTTTCTATGATATGATTAACTATATGAAATTACATAAATACCCTTGGTGTTTTTGATATATTTTAATATTAAAAATTATATTTCATAAACATATAAGTTTTTTTGGAACTATATTATTTTAATATATATATATATATTTGAAAGTATAATTTTTTGGGGTATAATTTTGTTATTATATTATTATATATTAATATTAACAAATTTTTTATATTAAATTATTTTGATATAAAGAATGGTGGGAGTAAAAACTGGTGGGAAAAAAAATAGTAAAGAAAAGATCATACTAACAGAGTAGAGTAAGTAGATACAACAATAAGATGATAAAAAAGTCTTTTCCAAATGAATTTCAAGGGATTAAATCTCAATACTAACCCAAAAAGTGATTAAACAACTCTAATAATAATGCAACATACCAGATGCAATGCAACAATCCTATATGGAGTAGTTTATTACAAAATTTTTACAAGAGTGAATTACGTTAACAGTTTCTATAATTTAGGATTTATGTCACTTTTGTTTTTAACCTTTTAATTGTGATATATTTTATTCTAAATTTTGAATCTCGTTCTAAATAAGGACAATTGAAGACATTGTTGCTCCATTTGAAATGCAAAATTGTCAATTTGATAAAATATAAATTAGTTTGACAAAAATACATGTCAAAAAATTATTATTATTAAAAATTATTTCTACTCACCAAAGATAAAGTTATATAAAAATAATAATTTTTTTAATTTTTATTTTTTTTACCAAATTAATTTTTAATGTATGTTTGGATAATGATCATGTAATAGATGATTGTTTTTGTTAATATTTTTGGATGGTTATCATGTAATAAATGATTGTTTTTGTTAATATTTTTGGATGGTTATCATGTAATAAATGGTTGTATTTGTTGTTGACAGATACTTTTTTTTATTATAGTTATCATGCAATCAATGGTTATTAGGTTTTTAATATATAATCGATATTTTAATATATGAAAATGTTTTTATTGTTGAATTTTTTAATTTAATGGATTGGTTTAATAATGACATCAAAATTGTCATCGTGTTTGACTTTTGAAAAAATAAAAACTAATTAAACGGAAATAAATATCAAAACAAATTATTTTAAAAACTTATTTCTATCCTCCCAAAAAATAAAATTATATAAAAATGATGTGTTTTTAATTTTTTTTTTCACCAATTTAAGTTTTAGTTTCTTAGAAATTTTTTTTTTTTTGAACATGGATTCTAAAAACCAAACCAAATAAAACTTTATAACCAAAAAATTCGAACATTATTCATAAAAAAAAAAAGACCATTATATTTCAAACATATAAGTTAACCACACAAAATAAGATGTATGATAACTTTACCTTTCAAATGGAGCAACAATGTCTTCAATTGTCCTTATTTGGGACAAAATTAAAAATTGCCTCGTTTGGGAACAGGCTATTTTAGTAACTTTTTGGCTTTTTATGAAAAGATGTGCAGAAAAGTAGAGAGGTGATGTGACTAGTTTTAGTTGGCTTTTTGGCTTTTTGGCTAAAATAGCCACTTAAAAGCGGACTTTTTGGCTTTTTTAAAAAAAAAAATGTGTAAAAAATGTAAGAGGTAATTTGACTCAAAATGAGTTAAAAGTAACTTTTAGCTTTTAGACATCTTCTCAAATTGAGTCATAATTGAAAGATCAGAGATCAAAGTGACACAAATCCCAAACTATAGAGACTATTAGTGTAATTCACCCTTTTTAAAACATAACGCTGTGTTTAGATTTTAAATTTTTCGTGAGAAATGAAAATGAAAGAGTAAAAAAAAAATTATGTAATTAGTGGCGTTTTAAAAACAACGATGTAGAGTGAAAAATGCCACAAAAAACTATTGCGATGTTCAAATCCAAACACCAATGAAGCCGTTGCTATAACTTTACGACATTTCATAACCGTCGTTAAAAAACCTATACAAATGCCATTACATACAAGCAAGTACCATTTACAGACCCTATTAATGGCGTTTTAAAAAATATCATCATCATAGCTTGTTTCAGGGATGGAGGGGGGGGACAAACTACTATATCAAAACACCAAATATTCGTATTTCCATAAATTTTTATTCAAGAAGTTATTGATTGGTCATGGGATAGCACCACGTGGCGCTCCACATATGTATTGTAATTGGTAGAAGAGGTGAGACCCACGATTGTATTAGGTGATTAAAAAATATAACGGGACATGAAGGTTTGGTTTGTGATTGGCCTGGGCGTGGCCAACTAATGCCCCACAACCAACCAACAATTTTTTCTATTCAAGGGCCATCAGTCAATCGCAAGGGCCTTCTTTTTTTTTTTTTCTTTTTTGAATCACATCGGCTCTTGACTTTTTTATATGTCTTCAAAAAAAAGTCAAAAAATTAACTTTTAACATACTTTTCAAAACAGGCCTAAGAGAAACACCATCATCGGTTTTACAAACTTTATTTGCAGGAGCATGAGCTGGCCTTAGAGCATCTCCAACCACATCCTCTTCTCAAGAGGATGAAAATAATATTTTTTATTTAAAAAGTAAACATAGAGGAGGTTACTATTCATTCAAACTCCAACCACAAACCTTCATTTCCTTCATTCAAACTCCAATCAAAAAGTAATTTTTGTTCATTAATAAATATTTAATTTTAAAATTTTTGTAAAATATATTTAATATTATACTCATTTTAAAGGTATGATTTTATACTTTTTATTGATGTCAATTTTATAAAAATTAAATTTACACATTAAAAGTTATTTTGAATATAATAAGAAATGTGGAGTGAATAGTATTTTAGAGGCTCCTTCATTTTGTTCATCCTCCCTTCATATTTGAAGGATCAATCCATCCTCCTTCATTTGGGAGGAATAAATGAAGGATGGGTTGGAGCTCAAAATTAAAAAGTATCCTTCATATTTGAAGTTTTGAAGGATGGGTTGAAGATGCTCTTATCAATAGCCGCAGAACTTTCAGAATACATAAATAAACTTAGAACTAAGAAGCTTAGGCCTTGTTTGGTAACCATTCTATTTTTAATTTTCAATTTATATTTACAAAAAATTTAAAAACTTCAATATAAACTTGTTTGGTAAATTTTTAGTTTATAAACTGTAGGTCTCCGTTTTTAAATTAGGCTGGAAATCATAAATTGAAAAATCTGTCTAGATTTCCTGTTTACGCTTGTTTAAAAATTTGAAAACCATAAATTTCTTTATCTACATTTGTTTAAATTGGTGATTTTGTTTTGGAGGCTACTATTCTGTTGAGGATGAGTATGCAACACGTGCCGCCGGAGCTGCCCAGGTGGATGATTCACTACAACAAAAAACACTTTCGGCGACCAAAAATTCGTTTTTCGTCGCTAAAAGTAGGGGAATTGGCGACTAAATTGGATTTGGTCGCCAAAATTGAGAACTTTCGCCGACTAAACTCCTTTAGTCGCCAAATATAATGCTTTTAGCGACTAAAAGGCAATTTAGTCGCCACATGTAGGACTTTTAGCGACTAATAGTTGTTTAGTAGCCAAAAGTCACGGTTTTTGCCGACTAAAATGATTTAGTAGCCAAAAGTCACGGTTTTGGCGACTAAACTTCAGTTTCGTCGCCGATGATAGGTGTTTTGGCGACTAAAATCTGTTTTGTCGCTGAAAGTGGACCTTTTTGGCTACCAAAAACAAATTAGTAGCTGAAAGCAGAGTTTTTGGCGACAAAACTTCAGTTTAGTCGCCAAAAGAGGGTCCGTTTAGGCCTAAGTCACAGTTTTTAGCGACGAAATAAGAATTAGTAGCCGAAACTTATAGCATTGGCGACTAAAAATTATTTTTAGTCGCCAAAAGTGGGCCAAATTTTTTTTTAATAAATCATTTATTTTTTATGTAAATTATATTTAATAAAAATAATTTTATTTATAAATATTATTTTGTATTAATACCGGACAAAATACTATATAAATAATATATATTTTATATATATTCACGTGGATGTGTAGTGGCATAGTGGAGGGAGTATGTGGCTAAAGGTGTGGAATGTTGGAGGCGGCAGTTCGAAACTTAGAACCAGCAAAAAAAAGTGGGATTTTTTATTTTTTTTACGAAACACCTTTGGCGACTAAAAGTTTAGTCGCCAAAAGCTCTGATTTTGGCGACTAAAGGCTTTAGTCGGCGTTTGGTTCAGTATTCGCGACAAAACTATTAGTCGGTAAATGTGTGATTTTGAAAATTCTAAAACACTATTGGCGACTAATATATTGGTCGCCGAAGACGTCATTTTTGGCGACTAAAACAGGTTTAGTCGCCAAAACCTCCCGCGACCATGTTTTGGCGACAAAAGCAGCGACTAAAATTTTTTGTCGGGGAAACCAAAATCTCGACTTTTAGCGACTAAAAGTGGACCTTTGGCGACTAAAAATTTAGTCGCCAAAGGTGGTTTTTCTTGTAGTGATTGCCCAGGTCGTCTACTATTCTGTTGAGGAGATCGACGACGCGTAGTGGCGGATGATTGCCTCCCTACTTCCCCTGCAATGCTCAGTGTTACTCTTACACCGCCGCTACACCCCTAAACTTGCGGCGAGGGAGACGGAGGAAGAGGAGCTGCCCAGGCAAGCCGAACACTGAACGATGAAGGAGAAGATGTTGGCGGCAAAGATAACAAGTGTGGTGGCAGAGAACTGGATGATAGCAACGAGGGACAATCGATTTGCGGCGGCAGAAGAAGAGAATGAGTTGTTCACGGCGATGGTGTTTTGATTGGGAAGAGACGAGGATGAGAATGAACATGTTTTTTTGATCAGGAATAGCAGATTTCAATTGGTGTTTTGATCCCATTGTCATAAATAATAAAAAATAAATATAAATATTTTAGGTTTTAACGAACATGTTTTTTAGTTTTTGCTTTTTTAAAAATAAACAAAAATCAATTTATAAATTTTTTATAAATATAAAAAAAAAAAAAAAAAGAGCAAACGTTACCAAACGTTACCTTAATAACTTGCAACACAAAACCTAATGCCGAATCATAAGCATCTCCTCTATCCTTGAGTGCATCAACAAGAACTCGACAGTCTGTGAAAATATCAACCACACCCCATTGATTCCGCACCACCTAAATGCATTGCATCGAGGCAAGCTCATGCTTCCACGATGACCAAGGTAGACAACTTAAGAGCTTGGGCAAAATGTGCAATTCCTACTCTGTTCACCAATGCCATTGCTTACTTTAAAACATAAAACACCTACATATCAAAATGATGAGAAACAACAGCATAGTGGAGTGCAAATAATCTTTTAAAATGTCTACTCCTTCCGTCCCAAAATATTATTATCTTATTTCATTTTTTATTGTCCCAAAATATTGGTCCATTTTCAAAAATCAAGTACAAAAATAATATAAATTTTCTATTTTGCCCTTATTTTAAATTCATTAACATAAAAAGTACAATTATGACATCGATATTTCTCAAAAAATGTACTATCAAAGAGTAATTTTGAAAAATTAATTTTTTTAAAGTGCAATAATTGTACTACCAAAAAAAAAATGGATTTCCTAAAAAGGCTATTATTTTGGGACGGAGGGAGTAATATTTTCTAGATCATTATTTATGTACCTTCTGAATTGGACCAAGATGAGAGTGAAGACATGAAGTGATCGATCAAAGCAAGATGAGAGTGAAGACGTGAATCGATCGATTAGACAAAGATGAGGTAAAGACATGAATCAATCAATCGAACCAACATGAGAGAAAAGACTTAAATCAATCAACACTTTCCATATGAATCGCTCTTCCAGGTTCTCTGAAACAGAAGGTTTGAAGAAAAAGCAAAAGGGTTTTCTGTGGAAAAGAAAAGAACAGAAGAAAAGAGGACAGAATTGACTGAACTTTAAATTAGAATGAAAAATGCTATGAACCCCACCTTACAAATCCCGAATGTACCTCGAATGAGAGTTGTGTGGTTGAGATTGAATTTGTGTAGTGTGGGGTTCATGTATAAAATAAATTTGCACCACAAGATGACTATTCTGGATAATTTCTGAATAGTTAATTATAGGTTTATAGTATTACTGAATTAGAATAAGAAGGAATAGGGTTGTATTTTTAAACAGAAGGTATATATTATTGCAAGGAGGGAGGCTAAGGTCAATCCACTTGATTGACAAACTCACCAGCCATGAGGAGTCCTGTATCTAACTACAACCCAGAAACCTGCCTGCCCATCCATGTTTTTCCAACCATCTCACAAAACAATTCCTTTCAATGAGAATTAGCACAAGTATATGTGCTAGTTCATAGTTTAAAAAGAAATATGATTCATCCCCCTAATTTTGTCCCCCCAATTCCACTCTCAATGTGGCTAAGACCCATGTGCAGTTATCCCACACTCCTCTCTCTCTCTCTCTCGGGTTTTGATACAGACCCTGCAAAACCTAACCCCCACGACCCCCACGCACCTGTGAGAGAGAGGAAAAATATATATATATATACATACATGTCTTGAGGGGTCACTCATTTTGGGGGTCTCAAGGATTAATCATCTCTCTCTCTCTCTCATCTTTAACCCCTCATAATTCCACATCATTAGGGGTGGAATTGGGACTCAATTACAGGGATGTAGCATACCTCGTTTCAAAAAACCATTCTCCACCATGAATGAGGAAGCTTCCTGGTTATTTCCCCTTTCCTGTGTCAACAAAATCATAACCATCAATGCTGCTTGAAGAACCACTACCACTCTTTTTTTTAAGACTCACTCGACTTTTTTTAATATCTGTCTTTGCAGCTATTAAATGGAACATGGTTTTAAAGGGAAGTTACTCCATTAAAAATTCTTCATGGCAATCTAAAGAAAGGTCAAAATCAAAAGAAAAGAAAAGAAAAGAAAATATGATATCTAAACAGAACACCATTAAACATGAATTTATTTATAATAATGGCACTGTCATATCATTTTTATCAATTTTTTTGTACTATGAATTTTATGGAAGAATAGAATTTTCCAAAATTATTGTCAAACCCTCCATACATAGAGTTCAAAAGTTTCTTCAGAAACTGTAGATGGAAAAGTATTAAGAGGCATGTCAACCAATGTGGTTAATCCACCTGTATAAATGATGAGAGAGAGAAATCGAAGGCGTACCAATGGCAGATTTCGTAACTCAGCAATAGTCCTCTTTGATCGTGCAATCACACGCAAAAGTAGCCCACATTTCCCACCAGCCATGTAATAGCTGATCACTCAATACAGAGTAAAAAATTTAACAAAATCATCACACAGCCTACAATAAAGACTAGGTACAGAAAAGAAACTTATCCAATTTGCACAATAATATCATTACATAGAATATAATGCCAATTCATTCAAAGTCATAAAGCTAAGCATAATTGAAGAAAAATAATCCAAGCAGTGTGTTATCACTTGACACAATACTAAAAACAACAACAACAACAACTCACCATAACAATATTTGTAAGATTTCTAAACCAATCATTTTCTCAGATTTTTGGAATTGTTATTTGCTCAAACAGAACATCCACAGTTTAGTAACAGAATAAAAGATTTCATACGGGTATTTTCATTGAACCATCTAGAACACGTAAATCATAAAAATCATGTCAAGAAAAGACTGTAAATTTATAAGAAAGAACACTCTTGGCCTACAAGACCAAATACCTAAGTAGCTCACATGGAGTTTGCCACAAACTTGGATGGATCATGATCATTCTGGATACAACCAAGGTAAGTTACTAAAAATTCTTAGTCAACATAAATATAAGCAAGCATTAGGAAAGAAAATAATTGTATCAAACCCCTTCTTGATCATTAAAAAGTCAAATGACTGTGATGCAAAATCAAACTTCAAATTAGTTTAAACCAGTTCAAACCAGTAGAGTCAGGGGGAAACACAAGCCACAACACCTCACTACTCAAAACATCCTAAAGGCATATCTACTGATTTTGCAAATAATAATAACAATATGTTAGTCGTAAGCAATTTTATCATTGGTTCAATAGTAAAACCTTGACCTTATATCTTGAGGTTATGGGTTCAAGTCACGGGACAACCACTTTTAGGTGTGTATCCAATCTTTTTCATCCCAAACACACATAAATGTGTACTAATTAGGCGTTGTTTTTTTTTTTTTTTTACAAGTACATATCAAGAAAGCATGTAAAAGAAACTATCCGAAACAGATATAAAATATCAGCCATAAAAAACCAACAACCATATCATCTCATAGAATAGTTCAAAATCGTAATCGACGAAAAATTCAAGCCTACAAATCTGACCACTCAAAACATGGTGAATAATTTTAAATTTATGGAGGTTATCTAATACTAAAAAAGGAATTGTAAAGACAACACAATTTTTCTGAATGCATAACATTTTGGAGGCTAAAAATTTCTCATTCAACTTGGAGCTTACCTCAAATTGTTGTGCCCTTTGGTTTTTCAAGAAAAAGATTTGGGATTCCAGTTTATGAGAAAGCATTGAAAGCATTAGAAGAATATTAATAATAATCTATCTTGCTAACAATCTGCTAGAATCTAATTGTTGGTACCAAAAAAAAAAAAATCACTTTCCTAGGTGACGAGGAGTGGTGCATCTCATTACCCCCTATTTTGGGTGTTTAATCTAACTAGGTAGGGATATCTAATCTAACTTGAAAGGGATTGTGTCCTGAATTTATATTTTTTTAATGTAAAATATTGCTGGTGTTTTAAAAAAAATTACTCAAAAAATTATCGTTTACTTTGTTGTCAATGTTGGTATTTCTTTTAATTAAAGTTTTGGTATTTCTGGTTGTGTAGGGCATTTGACTTCATTGGTATGAGATTATGTTGGTATGAGAAAAGTGACATCTAAAAATGCTGTAAACCAAAAAAGGTCAAGTTAACTTGAAAAAATCACAGCTATCAATCATATAAACCAAGATTTACTAGCTAGAACAAACTACAAACCGTGCTACAAATAACAATCTAATTTATTAATAAAGAGCACAAGATCTGAAAAGGAGGGATTTAATTAGATAATATAATCATAAAAAACATTAGATTTTTCCCTCTCAAAGTCCAGATGGCAGAGATTAGATTAATTTGTATTAAGATAATATTCCACGCAATCTACCATATGGCTAGCAGGCCCACGTAATATCAATTAAACTTTACCTAGGCTATGGCCCAACCTCACCACCTTCCAAAAAGAAAAAAACATCACTAACCTAACATCAATTTGCCTTCGCCTTCCTTCCCACAACTTTTTTCCTTCGGTTTTTTTCTTTTATCTTTCCCTTTTTCCCTTCTATAATCAGAATAAAAATTTCTAAAACAAGTGACATAAAAAATGTCGTAATAAGATTTATTACTTTCTTATCAGCTCCTTTTTTCCCCCCATAGGTCTCCTGTATAAATCTTTTTAAGAAATTGAATAGAATTTAATTCATTATTTCAAACTTGGTTAAGATGGTGTTTCCTTCTCACAAATACCCAAATTCAAATAATTGAAAATTTGACAAAAATCTTACAAGTATCTTACATGCATAGATTAATCTCATAGCATAACTTTATACCTTCCATCTATCTTTTTATGCAATTATGTAAGTTATTATATTTTGATTTTACTTTTTCATTAATTTCCCTCCCAATGCACCTCCACACCTTTTTTTCTTTTTCTTTTTTTGATAAGTAATGCAGTGCCCCTCAACTTCTGATATTAGCAAGAACGAGTCAAAGAGGAATTATGTTCAACAACCCAAGCTAGCCAAAAGTTACTGATATATAGAGGTGTAAACAAGCCAAGTTCATGGCTGCACAGTCTCAGTTCAATATAGGCTACATAAATATAAAGAAAAAAACACCATTTCATTATTTTTGAACACGTTCCCTGCGTGAATAGATGGTGTTTTTTTTCTTTATATTTATTTATCCTATTCCCTATCTTGACTTGCAATTTTATGCACAAATATTATTTCTTCTTGGGTAAACAAGAAACTTATTGGCCACCATGACAAAGTCATGGTGTTATAGCCTTAAAAAAATCCAATGCTAGATACACTTGCAGTGTTAAAAAATCTATGGCTATCTTGATTGGCAATGTTTTTTTTAGTAATAAGCAGAGTAATACATATAGGGGAGCCGAACAGCTTGAGATAAGTGTGAGGTTGGCTTGTTTAGGATTTGTTCAAGCTTGATTTGAAGGTAAAATGAGTCAATTTCAAGCATGAAATCACAGTTTGTTTAGTAAGTGAGCCGAGCTTGAACATTGTTTTTTTTTTTGGCTCAATATACTCTGCTCAATTAACTGAATTTGAAAAGGATAAGGCTAATCTTTTACATCACTGGAACAGTGAAACCAAAGCAGGAATGTAGTAGAGGTAGTCACACTAGTATGTCTCAAGGAGGTGACTTTATAGCCTTGCTTTTTTTACTTTTCTTAAGGTGGTCATATAGTTTGTATAAATTGACCAGAATTAACTCTCTAGCAAGACATTAATACCCTGTCATACAATTCTGGTTGAAGTTCTCTTTCGTATTGAGATGATCAGGACAAATTTATATTAGAGAACAAACTCAGCTCGGACAAATCTTTCTAATGTTTAGCCAAGCTCGAGTTGAGCTTGAACATTGTCAAAACTATATTGAACTGAGACTGTGCAGCCATGAACTTGGCTTGTTTACACCTCTATATATCAGTAACTTTCGGCTAGCTTGGGTTGTTGAACATAATTCCTCTTTGACTCGTTCTTACTAATATCAGATGTTGAGGGGCACTGCATTACTTATCAAAAAAAGAAAAAGAAAAAAGGTGTGGAGGTGCATTGGGAGGGAAATGAATGAAAAAGTAAAATCAAAATATAATAACTTACAGAATTGCATACAAAGATAGATGGAAGGTATAAAGTTATGCTGTGATATTTAATCTATGCATGTAAGATACTTGTAAGATTTTTGTCAAATTTTCAATTATTTGAATTTGGGTATTTGTGAGAAGGAAACACCATCTTAATCAAGTTTGAAATAATGAATTAAATTCTATTCAATTTCTTAAAAATATTTATACAGGAGACCTATGGGGGGAAAAAAGGAGCTGATAAGAAAGTAATAAATCTTATTACGACATTTTTTATGTCACTTGTTTTAGAAATTTTTATTCTAATTATAGAAGGGAAAAAGGGAAAGATAAAAGAAAAAAACCGAAGGAAAAAAGTTGTGGGAAGGAAGGCGAAGGCAAATTGATGTTAGGTTAGTGATGTTTTTTTCTTTTTGGAAGGTGGGGAGGTTGGGCCATAGCCTAGGTAAAGTTTAATTGATATTACGTGGGCCTGCTGGCCATATGGTAGATTGCGTGGAATATTATCTTAATACAAATTAATCTAATCTCTGCCATGTGGACTTTGAGGGGGAAAAATCTAATGTTTTTTATGATTATATTATCTAATTAAATCCCTCCTTTTCAGATCTTGTGCTCTTTATTAATAAATTAGATTGTTATTTGTAGCACGGTTTGTAGTTTGTTCTAGCTAGTAAATCTTGGTTTATATGATTGATAGCTGTGATTTTTTCAAGTTAACTTGACCTTTTCTGGTTTACCGGATTTTTAGATGTCACTTTTCTCATACCAACGTAATCTCATACCAATGGGGTCAAATGCCCTACACAACCAGAAATACCAGAACCTTAATTAAAAGAAATACTAACATTGACAACAAAGTAAACAATAATTTTTTGAGTAATTTTTTTTAAAACACCAGCAATATTTTACATTAAAAATAAATAAATTCAGGACACAATCCCTTTCAAGTTAGATTAGATATCCCTACCTAGTTAGATTAAACACCCAAAATAGGGGGTAATGAGATGCACCACTCCTCGTCACCTAGGAAAGAGATTTTTTTTTTTTTTTTTGGTACCAACGATTAGATTCTAACAGATTATTAGCAAGATAGATTATTATTAATATTCTTCTAATGCTTTCGATGCTTTCTCATAAACTGGAATCCCAAATCTTTTTCTTGAAAAACCAAAGGGCACAACAATTTGAGGTAAGCTCCAAGTTGAATGAGAAATTTTTAGCCTCCAAAATGTTATGCATTCAGAAAAATTGTGCTGTCTTTACAATTCCTTTTTTAACATTAGATAACCTCCATAAATTTAAAATTATTCACCATGTTTTGAGTGGTCAGATTTGTAGGGTTGAATTTTTCGTTGATTACGATTTTGAACTATTCTATGAGATGATATGGTTACTAGTTATATCTGTTTCGGATAGTTTCTTTTACATGCTTTCTTGATATGTATCTTCTTGTTAAAAAAAAAAAAGAAAAGAAAAAAAAAAGGCCCAATTAGTACACATTAATGTGTGTTTGGGATGGGAAAGATTGGGCATACACCTAACCTTTGGGATAGTGCATGTACGGGGAGCAAATATTCAGGCAAGCCCGTACTCCTTTCTTCCAAGCTCCGCTTCTATCCAATCACCTGCGTACACAACGGCGGTGAGCTACCCGGCGGTGTATGGCCGGAAAACCCCTCCGACGATCAAGTTAGAACACACACCTGGGGATAGATAGAGAGAAAGGAGAGAGTAGAGTGTAAGTATATCTCTTACCAAATGTTCTTCTGTCGTGTATGGGGGGTGCAGACATGCTTATATACCCTTCTGCGCCCCAAACCTGCTCCCAATGGTCTCTCAACACGTGGCTCTGCTATTCCATCCGTCAGCACAAATCTTGCTGAGCCTCACCTAATCTCAACTGCCCGCTCACTCTACTAGGAGCTCGGCAGCCGAGCTACATCATCTTGTCCGCCGACGGCCGTGCTATGCTTCATGTCCAAGCACTCCACAAGCTGAGCTCAATGAGGACCGGGCTTCTTGCCGAGCATAGAACAGCTCGTGCTTAACTGTGGTCGGCCTTCCTGCCGATCAACCAGGTACCTCGGCTGACCACGCCTTTTCGGGCGTCGGTCACTTAACTTGACTGGCTTCGCCTCCGCCAAAAATGTAGCTCGGTCAAACCAAGCGTTGCCTTGACCGAGCAACTTCTTTCCAAACTGGGCCACACATCCTTGGCCCAACACTTGCCCGGCCCACATCTGTCCGGCAAAACTCTGTCCGGCCTAAATCTGTCCGGACCAGTACCAGATCATTAATCTCCCTCTCAATTGCCCCTTAATTCCGTCCGCGCTAGCGTGACTAGGATTACATTACAAGGCCGGGCTAGGATTTTTGCTCGGTGATCCACTTTCTTCGGCAAGGAACTCCAAGGAAGGTGAGCAAGGTCCACTCCGCGACTTCCCTCTTGGCGAGCAAGATCAGCTTGGCCAAGGAAATCCAAAGAAGGCGAGCTAGGTCCGCTCTGCGACTTCCTTCTTGGCGAGCAAGATCTGCTCGGCCAAGGAACTCCAAGGAAGGGGAGCAAGGTCCGCTCTTCCATCTTGGCGAGCAAGATCAGCTCGGCCAAGGAACTCCAAAGAAGGCGAGCAAGGTCCGCTCCGCGACTTCCTTCTTGGCGAGCGAGATCAGCTCGGCCAAGGAACTCCAAAGAAGACGAGCAAGGTCCGCTCCGCGACTTCCTTCTTGGCGGACAAGATCAGCTCGGCCAAGGAACTCCAAAGAAGGCGAGCAAGGTCCGCTCCGCGACTTCTTTCTTGGCGGACAAGATCAGCTCGGCCAAGTAACTCCAAAGAAGGCGAGCAAGGTCCGCTCCGCGACTTCTTTCTTGGCGGACAAGATCAGCTCGGCCAAGGAACTCCAAAGAAGGCGAGCAAGGTCCGCTCCGCGACTTCTTTCTTGGCGGACAAGATCAGCTCGGCCAAGGAACTCCAAAGAAGGCGAGCAAGGTCCGCTCCACGACTTCTTTCTTGGCGGACAAGATCAGCTCGGCCAAGTAACTCCAAAGAAGGCGAGCAAGGTCCGCTCCGTGACTTCTTTCTTGGCGGACAAGATCAGCTCGGCCAAGGGACTCCAAAGAAGGTGAGCAAGGTCCACTCCGCGACTTCCTTATTGGCGGACAAGATCAGCTCGGCCAAGTAACTCCAAAGAAGGCGAGCAAGGTCCGCTCCGCAACTTCTTTCTTGGCGGACAAGATCAGCTCGGCCAAGGAACTCCAAAGAAGGCGAGCAAGGTCCGCTCCGCGACTTCCTTCTTGGCAGACAAGATCAGCTCCGCCAAGGGACTCCAAAGAAGGCGAGTAAGGTCCGCTCCGCGACTTCCTTCTTGGCGGACAAGATCAGCTCGGCCAAGGAACTCCAAAGAAGGCGAGCAAGGTCCGCTCCGCGACTTCCTTCTTGGCGGACAAGATTAGCTCGGCCAAGTAACTCCAAAGAAGGCGAGCAAGGTCCGCTCCGCGACTTCTTTCTTGGCGGACAAGATCAGCTCGGCCAAGGAACTCCAAAGAAGGCGAGCAAGGTCCGCTCCGCGACTTCTTTCTTGGCGGACAAGATCAGCTCGGCCAAGTAACTCCAAAGAAGGCGAGCAAGGTCCGCTCCGCGACTTCTTTCTTGGCGGACAAGATCAGCTCGGCCAAGTAACTCCAAAGAAGGCGAGCAAGGTCCGCTTCGCGACTTCCTTATTGGCGGACAAGATCAGCTCGGCCAAGGAACTCCAAAGAAGGCGAGCAAGGTCCGCTCCGCGACTTCTTTCTTAGTGGACAAGATCAGCTCGGCCAAGGAACTCCAAAGAAGGCGAGCAAGATCCGCTCCGCGACTTCCTTCTTGGCGGGCAAGATCAGCTCCGCCAAGGAACTCAGAAGAAGGTGAGCAAAGTCCGCTCGGCGACTTCCTTCTTGGCGGACAAGATCAGCTCAGCTAAGGAACTCGGAAGAAGGTGAGCAAGGTCCTCTCCGCGACTTCCTTCTTGGCGGACAAGATCAGCTCGGCCAAGGAACTCCAAAGAAGGTGAGCAAGGTCTGCTCCGCGACTTCCTTCTTGGCGGACAAGATCAGCTCGGCCAAGGAACTCCAAAGAAGGCGAGCAAGGTCCGCTCCGCGACTTCGTTCTTGGCGGACAAGATCAGCTCGGCCAAGGAACTCCAAAGAAGGCGAGCAAGGTCCGCTCCGCGACTTCGTTCTTGGCGGACAAGATCAGCTCGGCCAAGGAACTCGGAAGAAGGCGAGCAAGGTCCGCTCCGCGACTTCCTTCTTGGCGGACAAGATCAGTTCGGCCAAGTAACTCCAAAGTAGGCGAGCAAGGTCCGCTCCGCGACTTCCTTCTTGGCGGACAAGATCAGCTCGGCCAAGGAACTCCAAAGAAGGCGAGCAAGGTCCGCTCCGCGACTTCTTTCTTGGCGGACAAGATCAGCTCGGCCAGGGAACTCCAAAGAAGGCGAGCAAGGTCCGCTCCGCGACTTCCTTCTTGGCGGACAAGATCAGCTCGGCCAAGTAACTCCAAAGAAGGCGAGCAAGGTCCGCTCCGCGACTTCCTTCTTGGGGGACAAGATCAACTCGGCCAAGGGACTCCAAAGAAGGCGAGCAAGGTCTGTTCCGTGACTTCCTTCTTGGCGGACAAGATCAGCTCGGCCAAGTAACTCCAAAGAAGGCGAGCAAGGTCCGCTCCGCGACTTCTATCTTGGCGGACAAGATCTGCTCGGCCAAGGAACTCCAAAGAAGGCGAGCAAGGTCCGCTCCGTGACTTCCTTTTTGGCGGAAAAGATCAGCTCGGCCAAGGAACTCCAAAGAAGGCGAGCAAGGTCCGCTCCGCGACTTCTTTCTTGGCGGACAAGATCAGCTCGGCCAAGGAACTTCAAAGAAGGCGAGCAAGGTCCGCTCCGCGACTTCCTTCTTGGCGGGCAAGATCAGCTCAGCCAAGGAACTCGGAAGAAGGCGAGCAAGGTCCGCTCGGTGACTTCCTTCTTGGCGGACAAGATCAGCTCAGCAAAGAACTCGGAAGAAGGCGAGCAAGGTCCTCTCCGCGACTTCCTTCTTGGCGGACAAGATCAGCTCGGCCAAGGAACTCCAAAGAAGGCGAGCAAGGTCCGCTCCGCGACTTCCTTCTTGGCGGACAAGATCAGCTCGGCCAAGGAACTACAAAGAAGGCGAGCAAGGTCCGCTCCGCGACTTCTTTCTTGGCGGACAAGATCAGCTCGGCCAAGGAACTCCAAAGAAGGCGAGCAAGGTCCGCTCCGCGACTTCCTTCTTGGCGGACAAGATCAGCTCGGCCAAGGAACTCCAAAGAAGGCGACTAAGGTCCGCTCC
This sequence comes from Camellia japonica, assembly GCA_030407325.1. Taxonomy (NCBI): domain Eukaryota; kingdom Viridiplantae; phylum Streptophyta; class Magnoliopsida; order Ericales; family Theaceae; genus Camellia; species Camellia japonica. The sequence continues at coordinate 158,103,096 of JAPPVO010000017.1, forward strand.
ACGACTTCCTTCTTGGCGGACAAGACCAGCTCGGCCAAGGAACTCCGAAGAAAGCGAGCAACATCAGCTGGGCTGAAACTTCAGAGTTGAGCAAATCATCAACTCCTCTAGCCGGAGTAAATAATCTCGGCTGGAACCTCGGAGTTGAGCAAATCATCGACCCGTCAGTCGGAGTAAATCGTCTCGGCTGGAACCTCGGAGTTGAGCAAATCATCAACCTGTCAGTCGGAGTAAATCATCTCGGCTGGAACCTCGGAGTTGAGCAAATCATCAACCCGTCAGCCGAAGTAAATCATCTCGGCTGGAACCTCGTAGTTGAGCAAATCATCAACTCTTCAGCCGGAGTAAATCATCTCGGCTGGAACCTTGCAGTTGAGCAAATCATCAACTCTTCAGCCGGAGTAAATCATCTCGGCTGGAACCTCGCAGTTGAGCAAATCATCAACTCTTCAGCCAGAGTAAATCATCTCGGCTGGAACCTCGCAGTTGAGCAAATCATCAACTCTTCAGCCGGAATAAAACATCTCGGCTGGAACCTTGCAGTTGAGCAAATCATCAACTCCTCTAGTCGGAGTAAATAATCTCGGCTGGAACCTCGGAGTTGAGCAAATCATTGACCCGTCAGTCGGAGTAAATCGTCTCGGCTGGAACCTCGGAGTTGAGCAAATCATCAACCTGTCAGTCGGAGTAAATCATCTCGGCTGGAACCTTGGAGTTGAGCAAATCATCAACCCGTCAGCCGGAGTAAATCATCTCGGCTGGAACCTCGTAGTTGAGCAAATCATCAACTCTTCAGCCGGAGTAAATCATCTCGGCTGGAACCTTGCAGTTGAGCAAATCATCAACTCTTCAGCCGGAGTAAATCATCTCGGCTGGAACCTCGCAGTTGAGCAAATCATCAACTCTTCAGCCGGAGTAAATCATCTCGGCTGGAACCTCACAGTTGAGCAAATCATCAACTCTTCAGCCGAGTAAATCATCTCGGCTGGAACCTCGCAGTTGAGCAAATCATCAACTCTTCAGCCGGAGTAAATCATCTCGGCTGGAACCTCGCAGTTGAGCAAATCATCAACTCTTCAGCCGGAGTAAATCATCTCGGCTGGAACCTCGCAGTTGAACAAATCATCAACTCTTCAGCCGGAGTAAATCATCTCGGCTGGAACCTCGGAGTTGAACAAATCATCAACTCTTCAGCCGGAGTAAATCATCTCGGCTGGAACCTCGGAGTTGAACAAATCATCAACTCTTCAGCCGGAGTAAATCATCTCGGCTGGAACCTCGGAGTTGAGCAAATCATCAACTCTTCAGTCGGAGTAAATCATCTCGGCTGGAACCTCGCAGTTGAGCAAATCATCAACTCTTCAGCCGGAGTAAATCATCTCGGCTGGAACCTCGGAGTTGAACAAATCATCAACTCTTCAGCCGGAGTAAATCATCTCGGCTGGAACCTCGGAGTTGAACAAATCATCAACTCTTCAGCCGGAATAAAACATCTCGGCTGGAACCTTGCAGTTGAGCAAATCATCAACTCTTCAGCCGGAGTAAATCATCTCGGCTGGAACCTCGCAGTTGAGCAAATCATCAACTCTTCAGCCGGAGTAAATCATCTCGGCTGGTACCTCGCAGTTGAGCAAATCATCAACTCTTCAGCCGGAGTAAATCATCTCGGCTGGAACCTCGGAGTTGAACAAATCATCAACTCTTCAGCCGGAATGAAACATCTCGGCTGGAACCTTGCAGTTGAGCAAATCATCAACTCTTCAGCCGGAGTAAAATTTCTCGGCTGGAACAGAAGAGTAGGCCCCTCATCCACTATTATTTCGGACACAACAAAGCTCTTCAGCAAAAGTAATTCTCTTCTATTACATTGACAAAAAGAGTATTTGCATTCAGAAGTGTAGGGGAAACAAGTCCTTCCTCAAAAAATTACATAAAGCTGCATTCCATGGCCGGGGTACGCCTTTGCCATCCAAATCTTCTAAGTGGTATGCCCTCTTGCCCGGTTATCTTGTAAGGCCCTTCCCAGTTTGCCCCTAGCTTGCCTCCGCCCGGCACTAGTGCGTTGCCCATGACCTTCCTTAAAACCCAGTCGCCCACTTGCCCGTTGCCACCGGGGTTTTCTCCGCGGTGGACGTCGCTGCATCATCCTCTACTCAGATGTGCTCATTGATGCGCTGCATTAGGTGCCACACGGATGTCTGCTGGCTCATTGTAAGCGAATCCCTCAACCTATGTCCGACTGGGAGACCGCGCTTATATTGGGTGATTGCCAGGTTGACCGGGGAATCTAGGATCTCATTGAAGGTATCCCAGTACCTGGAGTTGTACGCCTTGAGAGTGTCGCTCGGTTCCATCCTGACACTGAGAAGGTGGTCAACTTCCTTTGGCGTTTTGGTATTGGTTTTGAAGCGCATCACAAAGGCTTCCGCCAACTGCTGCCACCTTTCTATGCTCCCCTCCGGCAGACTCTCAAACCATTTCAAGCCCAGCTCGCCCAAACTTGACGGGAAGATGAGGCACATAAGAGCGTCATTTCGCCTACGTCCGGCCATGACCTGTCGGAAGTGGCTCACATGTATATACGGATCGGTCTTTCCGTCATAGAGCGTGAACTTTGGCTGGTGGAAGCCCGCGGGAAGCGGTGTTGTTTCTACCTCCAGGGAGAAAGGGGTGGCGCTCAGCCTCGCCAAGTCTGTATCTACAAGGAGTGGCGCCGCTAGGCGGGGTGGAGGCATTCCGACCTCCTCGTTAGCATGAACCCCGTAGGATAGCCGCTGGAACGCCAGTACCCTTTGAGCCTCCCGCCGGCGAGCCCGTTCCTTTAAGACTGCCCGCAAATCCTCTGAATGAGCGGAATAGGAGTACCTTGACGTCGTCACCGGACGTGAGGGCTGGTAAGTGCTATCTTGCGCGCTGGACTTCTCTGCACGCACATCGGAATCACCAACCTTGTAACTTCGGGTAATAGAAATGGACGGAGTATGCCGCTGACTCTGACTGACTGAACGGCGGGGTTGGGTGCGCTCACTGTGGTCTCCCACTCTAGCTACACCCTTCCCTTTGACATGCCGCTTCAGCTCTTCCATCTCTGCAGCCATTCGTTGGATGATGGCGTCCTGGTCTCTTAGCTTGTGTTCTAGACGTCTGGCGTGTGACTCTTTCCGCCGCCGATGGCCGTCTAGACTCCGTGAATGACCATAACTTCTTCCGCGCTTATCCCGCGCGTCTTTCGACTGTCCTTCGGGGAATGTCTCCAGGTCCCCCATCGGAGGGATGGTGGGGTGTCCTCTCCGTCTGCCTGACTCCGGAGTGACTCCGTCGATGGCGGACAACAGAATCTCGTCGTTGTTCGCCATAGAAAGCGATCAGATGAGCTTGGAAGACAAGGTTTTATCTGCAAGTTTCCCACAGACGGCGCCAATTGTACGGGGAGCAAATATTCAGGCAAGCCCGTACTCCTTTCTTCCAAGCTCCGCTTCTATCCAATCACCTGCGTACACAACGGCGGTGAGCTACCCGGCGGTGTGTGGCCGGAAAACCCCTCCGACGATCAAGTTAGAACACACACCTGGGGATAGATAGAGAGAAGGGAGAGAGTAGAGTGTAAGTATATCTCTTACCAAATGTTCGTCTGTCGCGTATGGGGGGTGCAGACACGCTTATATACCCTTCTGCGCCCCAAACCTGCTCCCAGTGGTCTCTCAACACGTGGCTCTGCTATCCTATCCGTCAGCACAAATCCTGCTGAGCCTCACCTAATCTCAACTGCCCGCTCACTCTACTAGGAGCTCGGCAGCCGAGCTACATCATCTTGTCCGCCGACGGCCGTGCTATGCTTCATGTCCAAGCACTCCACAAGCTGAGCTCAATGAGGACCGGGCTTCCTGTCGAGCACAGAACAGCTCGTGCTTAACTGTGGTCGGCCTTCCTGCCGATCAACCAGGTACCTCGGCTGACCACGCCTTTCCGGGCGCCGGTCACTTAACTTGACTGGCTTCGCCTCCGCCAAACATGTAGCTCAGTCAAACCGAGCGTTGCCTTAACCGTGCAACTTCTTTCCAAACTGGGCCACACATCCTTGGCCCAACACTTGCCCGGCCCACATCTGTCCGGCAAAACTCTGTCCGGCCTAAATCTGTCTGGACCAGTACCAGATCATTAATCTCCCTCTCAGTGCACAAAGTGGTTGTCCCTTAACTTGAACCCATAACCTCAAGAATATTAGATCAGGTTTTTACCATTGAACTAATGATAAAATTGCTTACACACTAACATATTATTATTATTTGCAAAATCAGTAGATATGCCTTTAGGATGTTTTGAGTAGTGAGGTTTTGTGGCTTGTGTTTCCCATTGACTCTACTGGTTTGAATTGGTTAAACTAATTTGAAGTTTGATTTTGCATCACGGTCATTTGACTTTATGATGATCAAGAAGGGGTTTGATACAATTATTTTCTTTCCTAATGCTTGCTTATATTTATGTTGACTAAGAATTTTAGTAACTTACCTTGGTTGTATCCAAAATGATCATGATCCATCCAAGTTAGTGGCAGACTCCATGTGAGCTACTTAGGTATTTGGTTTTGTGAGCCAGGAGTGCTCTTGCTTATAAATTTATAGTCTTTTCTTGACATGATTTTCATGATTTATGTGTTCCAGGTGGTTCAATGAAAATACCCATATGAAATCTTTTATTTTGTTGCTAAATTGTGGATGTTCTGTTGCAGCAAATAACAATTCCAAAAATTTGAGAAATGATTGGTTCAGAAATCTTACAAATATTGTTATGGTGAGTTGTTGTTGTTGTTGTTGTTGTTGTTGTTTTTTTTATATCGTGTCGAGTGATAACTCACTGCTTGGATTATTTTTCTTCAATTATGCTTAGCCTCATGACTGTGAATGAATTGGCATGCCATCGTGGAGTTCTTTGATCTCCCCCTTGAGACCTTCTACCTCTTGCTCCAAGATTTGTTCGAACACATCAAGGCATTCCCCCAAATCGCCCACGACAAGCTCTACATTGGCCAACCAAGTCTCCATGGTTGCCACAAACATCACATGCATCTCGTGACTTATCCTCCTTGCTCTAGTATTGTCCTTTCCACGGGTTTGCTCGGTCACCGTTGTTTCTTCATCACCGGAAGACATGTTGCCTATTCTTCTCTTGTCTCAAACCGGCTCTGATATCACGTGTCACGGCCTTGGTTGTTTCCAAGCTATCCATGCGGCACTTAGACAATCTCAACCTTCACTTGATGATGCTAAGTTAGCCTAACTCACAAACTTAGAAGAAAGACAAGTAAGAAGAACACAAGAGAGTTTGAGAGAATGCCTTGTATTCATTATAAGAAAGTTTTACAACTCTTGGATGGATTGGAGCAAATGAGCTCCTCTCCTATTTATAGGCTCCCTAGGAGTATTCTAGATTTCTCAAGAAATTGTCATGTAAAAGCTTCCCATGGAAGCCTTCTTTACAAGTTACAAGAATGTTTTAGAATGCTTTAGAAATATCTATACAAGATATTTACAAGTCATCAAGTGTCTTGAATATTCAAGGATGTTTTGAAATCCTCCATGTTCTCTTTGCTGGATTTATTTTCTAGTTTGGCCCAATAGCCTACATATATCTACATGTTTTAATTTATTTGGACTCCACAATTAGATAAAGCCAATATTTGAGATAAAGTTCAGTAATTAGAATTTTAAATATGGAATAATTACTTTTCTAAGATAAGAAGGAAACCTTGATGGACAATAATTTTTCTGATAGAGTCTATATGACACTCTTCTCTTCTCTATATAAAGATGTGTGACTCCCCTTACATAATATAAGTATTTTCCCACCACTCTAAGTTTTATAGTCATTCTAATTAAGAGAGACAGAGAGAAGAAGGTGAGCCAAGAATTAAAGGTTTAACTATTAGGGGTATTTTCTCAATTTCTCTAATTCAATGGTTGACAAAGGTATGTTCGTTTTATTCTTGAGTTGTATTGAATTCAAGATCCTGTAAAGTTTAATTCCGCATTATTATTATGGTTACATGTATTATTAATTCTTTCACATGTGGTATCAGAGCTTTCGTTTTGTGAATCAATGCACCTTGGAATAATAATATATTTATTATACTGTTTTTAATAAACGGTACCTTCGTTTTATTATCGGTATTGACTTTAAAATATTATCTCAATTTGTTTGAATTGATCAAACGTGTAATACACCTTTTGATTTTGTTATGCTATTAACATGCTGTTCATATCCCTTTACAATAAGTAATATGCATGCTTCGATTTATTGCATACTTCGGTTTATTATTTTATAATCATTATAATATTAGTGAAGAATATTACTTCGTCTTGTATGCCATAGAATTGAATGATTATAAAATTATTATTTAAATAGACGGTTGGGGCATAGATTAAAAGCAATTTGTTGAATCATTCGGTCTATTAAAGAATTATGATTTTACCTCATCTAATTATATACACTTATTGTCTATTATTGTTGATATTTATATATTTTCATGATTTTAATTTGATATCATGATATAATTTCATGACATTGAATATTAAATATTGGAGTGGTTAATCCATATTAGGTGTAATTCTTATCGACCATTATATGAGATATTCATGATTGTTATATTACATAATTTGATATATAAATATTCATGTTCGTCCAGAGTTATTATTATTATATTGGTAATTGCAATCACATAAAAGAAATTCTAGAAATCATAAATAGTGATTGAATTAATGATAATTAAATAACTCAAATGAATGAATAGAGAATACTGTTGGTTAGTTCCGTATTCATAAGGTTTACTAATTTAGTAGTTGCTAAAGTGGCCTACATTTGTAAAACTTATGAATATGGAACTACATAAAAGAATTGTTAAAAGGGTAACATTAAGGTTGATAATGTTCTCAATTGCAGCTATAATTAGGAGATTGAGACTAGCCCAAAGGAGAGTTACTTTCAAATAATTATGAACTGGGTAGGGTAATGTAACTTATTTACTTAGACAGATTAGAATTGAATACCCAAATGTAACATGACTAACTGAAAAGTTGCATAAATTACTTTAGACCCACATAAGTGATTCTTGACGAGTGGACAATAGATATACCTAAGTTTTGCCCAAAGGAAAGACTTATGTGATATCAATAGTTCATCATTATAATTCTCAAAGCTTTAATATGTATATTGTTTATGCCTATTTCCGCATTACATATGAGACATTGTGTTAATACCTCTTAAGATCTGTCAAAAAGATAGCTTGCTATCTAAGGTGGTTGGACTTATGCAGGGATACCTCTCAACTAGAAAACCGAAGGTTTGTGAAAGATTTGTCTATATGGGGAACCGTCTCAAAGCTGAAGTCATAGCTGTAGTAACCTATCGACTGATCTTGGAGATAGGTCATCAGATGGATCTAGAAGACACCTTTTATGTTCCTTCAATTTCTAGGAATTTAGTTTCGTTATCCAAATTAGATCGTGCTAGATATTCAGTTTTATTTAGTTGTGGAAAACTCAATTTAATGTTTGATTCAATAATGATCGGCTCTGGTAATTTATGTGATGGTTTATACAAAATTACCTTAAATCATGAGTTTGCACAATCATTAGTAACTCTGCATTCGAATATTGGTTTAAAACATAGTCTAATTAAGGAAAAATCCTCAATCTTGTGGCATAGACGGTTGGGGCATATCTCTAGAAATAGAATTGAAAAATTGGTAAAGAATAGGATTTTGAAAAACCTAGATTTCACTGATTTTGAGATGTGTGGATTGCATCAAAGGAAAGAAAACCAAACACACCAAAAAAGGTGCCACAAGAAGTAATGAGCTTCTTGAGATAATTCATACAGATATTTGCGAGCCACTCAACATCTCATGTCTTAGTGGTGAAAAATATTTCATCACATTTATAGATGATTTCTCACGTTATGGATATATGTATCTGTAGACACCCCATTTTTGACTGTCTTCAAGACTTGGACGTCACCGTTTGAACACCCGGTAATCATCCATATTTGTGTTCGTCTCGAGTTCCCGGAGGTCTCGGCTACGCGCCTTGCCTCAGGATCTCCTGACTCGACTGTTTTGTATTTGGTTTTGCACTAAACACTTGCGTTTTGCTTTTGAGGGGCAGGGAATGGCTTGTAAGACATCCCCACACATCACCGGCCATGGCTAGAGGCCACCGGCCAGTGTTTTGTTGCCATCGGCCATATATTTGGCTGGTCGGCACTCTGTTTGGTCGGTCGGCCATCTTTATTTGGTCGATTGACTCTTTTTCCGGCCGAGACCTTTTCTTGAGGGGGGTTTGAACCTTTTGAACCCCCTGTTTTAACTTCTTGAGGAAGCTTGAACCTTTTGAACCCCCTTGGTTTAGCTTCTCCAAGAAGCTTGAACCTTTTGAACCCTTGGTTCTAGCTTGAACCACTTGACCCTTTTTAGCTTCTCCAAGAAGCTTGACCCTTTTTAGCTTCTCCAAGAAGCTTGAACCTTTTTAGCTTCTTGGAGAAGCTTGCACCTTTCTAGCTTCCAAGAGAAGCTTACACCTTGTTAGCTTCTCTTAGAAGCTTTGAGCCATTGCCTTGTCTATATAAAGGGGGCCTCTCCTACCATTTGAGGGGTTAGAAAATCTGATATATATAGAATATATATCACTCTCTCTCTATATCTCTCTCTCTCTCTACATTTGTATGTGTTAGAGTGCTCCAAAGTGAGTGATTCTTGGCCCCTTTGCACACCAACTCTCAACCACACCTCTCCATCATCCATCTAAGCTTCTTGGAGGCCATTTTCAGAGGCTAAGGAGCTGGTTTTTGGGACCAAAGGCTGCTGTCCCCGTTGGTCTACAAGGGTGAGCATCTAACCCTCTTTTATTCCCCGTTTTTGCACCAGATTTTAGCCTGTCTTTCTTGCGGTTTGAGCTTTGTGTTATAACATAAAAAAGTTCTGTTTTTTTGTGTTTAAGATACTTCATTAAGGACACTTTTGTGTTTGGGGTCGTTTACCCCTCTTAGGCCTTGTTTGGCCCCATTTTGTGCTATTTTTGGTGAACTTCGGGACCACCTTGTTTGGGCCTCCTCACCACTGAAATCTTGAGGGATTCCAATGGTGAGGATGGTGGTTTAAGGTCCTAAGAAGGAGAGGGCCACCCCCTCTCCTTGTTGTCTTCAAAAAGTGCCATTTTAGCCTCATGTGTGAGCACCATTTTTAAGTGCATGTTGGCCATGTCTTAAATGTTATTTGGTAGTATTTTGCCATGTATTATCTCTGTTTTTACTTGGTTTAGACACACCATGCTTGCTTTGCATACTTGTCTTGTAATGCCATGAAATTGCCTTAATATGTATCTAGCATTTAGACCACTATGCTTACTTGTTTTGGCTTAGCTTTGTAAAGCTTTTATGCTTGTTTTAGTATGCTAAGGGACTGTTTTTGGTCATTTGAGTCATCCATGACTTTCTTTGTATAGCTACCATGTAATCCCCTCATGAGCCTTGAGTGTTGACCCCTCTAGCATGCTTTATTTGCACTATTTCAATGATTTGGAGTACTTATAATGTCATTTCAGTCCTCATGGTATGCTTAAATATTTGCATTTGATGCTCCTTTGATGCTTCAAGAGGTTGTGCCTTATGCTCCATGTTTAGACATTTGTGTATGCTTCCATGTGTAGGTCATTTAGATGCCATCTAAGTGGTTTTTGGGGCTTACTTTGACATGATTTGGGACTGTTTTGATTCACTTTGATCATTTGCTTCATGTGTCATGTGATCATGGTTTAAGTCCTTGGGCTAATTCCAAGCTTCTATGCATGTTTTGCTTGTTTTGTTTACTTGGTTTGGCACCATTTATGACATGATTTCAGAGCTTATAATGCATGCCATATGCCCATGTTGTTCATCTTTTAAGTGTGCTTAAGAGTTGTCTCTATGTGCCTAAGTGTTGGACATTGCATGCATGCCTATTTGTGTGTGTTTTGGCTTCCATTCTTGAGCATATTGGCCAATGATTTTGGCATGCTTGAGAGCTACCCAAATTAGTTTAAGTCCATGCTTGACATGTTGCTCAAATGTTGTTGCCTTGTTTCATGCCTTGCATGCTTGTTTGCTTAGGTTGTGTGCCTAGTGTGCATTACTTGCTTGCATGTTCATGTTGCATGTTTAGATTGCATGCTTAGGTTGCATTTGGCATGCATGCCTTGCCTCTTGAATCACCATGATTGAGGTTGGGTTCCTTATGTGTTTGTGTGCATTACATTTGACATTAAAATGCACAACTTAGCTTCTTGGGCCATCACGCATTGAAATGCGCGGTTGGTGGTCCGAGAATCGAGCACCATACCCTTTGAGTCACAAACATGATAAGGGATGTGGTGGTGCACACATTTGCTTGAAATGCATTGCCATGCCATGTTTTGCCCTCTGCTGCTATCAATTGCAGGTTCTGCAGGAAGTTTTGGCCGATCGGCTAAATATAGTGCCGACCGGCCATTGGTGAATGGCCGATAACTTCATCAGCAGCCGATAGAAATTCTCTATGGCCGGTGGGCATTTCCTCCAGCCGATGGTATTCCACAGTGTGCAAGGAACATGTCCCAGGATTTTGCAGTCTTTGGGGATGCAGGACGGTGTAAAACAGAGGCAGCAATAGCATGGCACGGGTCTTCCGGGCAAGACAGACTGAAGCATGCATCATTCACGCATTCCGAGGCGGGGGCTGCGGCCATCTTCTCTTTGCATTTAATTTAATTAGATTAGGAGTTTTGTAATAATTAATTCGGTATTATTCATTCGGCCTGTATATTCTTTTGGTCCCTCCGAGCGAGGGCGTATTTGTAATAAGTGTGGGTGCGTGTGTGCATGTCTTCCAACCCCCACTTCTTTCTCCCTTTTACTTACCTGCTTTGATGGTTAGTATTAGGACATATTTAAATTAGCATACCTTATGCTATGCATGCGTGCATCCATACATTTGTTATACATGCACCGGGCTCGGCACATCATACTAACTGCATCTGTATTTCAATTTCAAATTGAATACGTGTTAGTTGCAGCATTTCACATGCCATCTTTAGGATAGCCGAGCCTATTATAGTTGCATTCTGCATGTGTTGCATTAGCCACTTTAACATGAGCTAGGATCATGCATATGATTACTAACTGGTTTCTGTTTTGGCTTGGAGTACTCTGTAAGTTCTTTCGCTTTAGCATCCTCACATGTGTGTGAATGTTGCCATGATAGCATAAATACCATGAGGCTAGCTGCTTATGTGATATGACTGCTTGAATGCCTGTGGATGGAGGTTGAATTACCTAAATTGGAATAAATGCATTAAAACTGAGAGTTTTAAGCCCACTAGATAGTGGCAAACCACTTTTTCTAAAGCCCACTTGAGGGTGGCAAAATCTGTATTTTAGCCTACTTGAGAGTAGCAAACCATTTTCAAAACAAACATGAAATGTTTTGTTCCAATTTAGGTGATTTGGTTTATACTTGTTTGCTGTGCGCATAACATAGTAATTCTAGGCTAATAACCGGAATAAGAACATATAATGTTTTCAAAACAAGATATCACGGTTAGTAGAGGCCGATCTTCGGATCGGGCGAGAGGGGGTGCTCATAGCTGACCTTCCCCAATCGTACCCAAGTTCCCGAGCCGAGGCAACTTTGGTGATGACGGACACGTGGCCTTTGGCACCGAGTCAGGGTTTCCTAAATTCCCTATTAAAAATATTTAGGTGGCGACTCTGTATCTGGCAAAGCAGTCCATGTTTGGCACTTCTTTTCTAAAATCTGTTTCTCAAAACGATTTATCGGATTTGGACTCTTTGGTTCAAGATTAAGAACCGTGACACAAATCGAGTCCGAACTGTAGCGGGGTCCCTCGCGGACTTGTTACAGTATCTAATTCATGAAAAGTCTCAAGCTATTGACATCTTTGAGGTGTACATAACTGAAGTCAAGAGACAATTAGATAAAAAGGTTAAAATAGTGAGATCAAACAGGGGTGGTGAGTATTATGGTAAATATGATGAGTCAGACCAAAATCCTGGCCCATTTGCCAAATTCTTAGAAAAGAAAGACATTCGTGCTCAATATACAATGCTAGGTACGCCACAGCAGAATGGAGTTGCTGAAAGGCATAATCGTACACTTAAAAATATGGTTAGGAGTATGTTAAGTTACTCAATTGTACCCATTTTACTGTGGGGTGAAGCTTTAAAGGCTGCAATGTATATTTTAAATAGGGTTCCTAGTAGGGCAGTCCCAACAACTCCTTTTGAGTTGTGGACTAGTAGGAAACCTAGTTTGAGACACTTACATATTTGGGGTTGTCCAGCAGAGGCAAGAATCTTCAACCCATAAGAGAAAAAGTTGGACTCAAGAACAATATCTGGATATTTCATTGGTTATCCAGACAAGTCTAAAGGATATAAATTTTGTTGTCCTAATCACAGTACGAGGATAGTAGAGACTGGTAATGCTAGATTCTTAGAGAATGGTGAAATTAGTGGGAGTGAGAAAACACGAGTGATGAATTTCAAGGAAATTAGGGTGGATGTGCCAACATTTGACCCTTATTGAAAAATGGTTGTTCCTCAGACTATTCCACAGGTTGAGAGAAACGAACAACATAATGAAAATCCTTCACCACCTCATGTTTTACCACTTCATGAAGATATCACCATTAAAAATATTGTAGAACCACCACAACCGGCAGTTCTGAGAAGATCTTAGAGGGAAAGAAAGTCTACCATTCCAGATGATTACATGGTGTATCTACAAGAATTTGATTTTGATATTGGGATTAACAAAGATCCAGTCTCATTTTGACAAGCCATGAATAGTGATGATTCTACTAAATGGGTCAATGCTATAAATGAAGAGTTAAAATCCATGGAACAGAATGATGTTTGGGATCTTGTTGAATTGCCTAATAATTGTAAAAAGGTCGGGTGTAAATGGGTCTTCAAGACCAAGCGCGACGCAAAAGGCAATATCGAACGATTTAAAGCCAGACTTGTTGCCAAGGGTTCTACTAAAAAAGAAGGCATAGACTATAAAGAGACATTCTCTCCAGTATCTAAGAAGGACTCGCTTAGAATCATCCTCGCATTGGTAGCTCATTATGACTTAGAGTTGCATCAAATGGATGTGAAAACTGCTTTTCTAAGTGGGAATTTGGATGAAGAAATTTATATGGAGCAGCCAGAAGGATTTGCAAAGAAAGGTAAAGAACATTTAGCTTACAAATTAAAGAAATCCATATTAATGGTATTTAAGGTTTAATGATACCATTACCTCCTTCGGATTTAAGGAAAATGTAGTTAATTAGTGCATATATTTGAAGGTTAGTGGGAGTAAGTTCATTATTTTGGTGCTATATGTGGATGACATTTTGTTAGCTAGTAATGACCTTGGCTTATTGCATGAAACCAAGGAATATCTCTCTAAGAACTTTAAAATGGTCGATATGGGTGAGGCAAACTATGTTATTGATTTTTAGGGATCGATCTTGAGGATTGCTAGGACTATCTCAGAAGGATATATTGATTGTGTTTTGGAGAGATTTAATATGCAGTTTTGTTCAGTCGATGATGCACCCATCATGAAGGGTGATAAATTAAGTGAAAAACAATGTCCAAGGAATAACTTGGAAAGAAAACAAATGAATGACATTCTATATCCTTTGAGGCTACAAATCATGCTTTATGGTAGCGAAATTTCATCTCAAGACTTGGTGTTGTTGACTCAATTGCCAGGTCGCTGAAGATATATTGTGACAATACCGCAACAGTTTTCTTCTCTAAGAATGGAAAGTACTCTAGTGATTCCAAACACATGGAAGTAAAGCACTTAGTTGTTAGAGAAAGAGTCCGGAAACAACAGGTGTTAATTGAAAACTTAAGCACATCTCTTATGATTGCTGATCCATTCACAAAGGGATTGCCACCAAAGACATACAAAGAGCATGTTATCAGGATGGGTCTTTTAAGCAACCCATGATGTGTATGGTTAATCTTGAGTGCTTATTTTTATTTTGACACTATTTGCGTAATAATAATTTTGTTTCTATTTTTCCTGTTCTAAAAGTGTGTGTACACATTAATTTGAATATTGATAAAAAGGAAATGTCTTAACAAGACAAATTATAGGGGCCTTTTAGGCGAATAATTACATATTCCAATAATAGACTAGGTTGGTGAAGGTTATTGAAGGTGTAGTGCATAGAAGGAAATATGACATAAATGTTATTGTGATAAACCTGTTCCGTTTTATGTTAATTGGTCCTTATTATAAATGTGATTATGTGATTGATATGATTTTATGTGCCATTATGTGAAAATATGTGGTTTTGAATGTCTATCTGTTTACCGTAGGAATATCTGTTTGATTATCTGCTTTGAAAATTAAATTGAAAGCCTTATTGGCCACAACCCGAAATTGACTATGCCATTGCGATTGGCATAATTTTTAGAGCCTACGGTGAAATTTAATTGGAAATTGATTCAGATCAGAATTAATTGATTTAATTGATGAATTAGTGCCTAATTATTTATGATTATTAAATTGGAATTAGTGGGATTTGTTGTAATAAGGCACTACACCCTCAAATTCCCTCTTTAGCTTTATTTTGGTTGATTTTGTGCCTTAGAAAGAGAGAGGGCCGGCCATAGAGAGAGAGAGAGAGAGAGGGAGAGAAATTGTGCAATTTTGGCTCAAAGCTTGGAAGCCTTGAAGATTTCTCAAGAATTTGCTATAGATTGTGAGAATTAAAGCTCCTAGGTGAGTATTTCATGGATTCTAGTTTGTAATTTTGTGTATTCAAGCTAGTTGGGTAATCAAGAGTAAGTTTGACATGAAATTGGGTTGGTCATGTTGAATTGAGGGTCAATGTATGCATGCATGTGTGTAATTGCTTTGAAATTTGCATGTTTGAACACAAAATACATGATCCATGTAGAATGTTGGTTAAAGCTCATGTTTGTAATCACCATTTGCACCATGTAAGTTGAAATGGGAGTGATATCCCACATGCATGTACAATTTATGAGAAATGAGTTTGAAAATACATGGAATTGTTATCATAATAGCAAGTTTGGTGTAAATTGGAACATGCATGTGTTTGATTCATGAAATTGAGCTTCAAGATGATGTAATTTGGTGTTTGTATCATGTTAGCACAAGTATATTTGAAGTTTGAGCTATAATATGCATGAAATATTGATTGGAATGTTGAATTCGAGCTCAAGAACATGTTCTGGATTTTCCAGAATTTTGATGTCCGCTCGAGCGGGGAAGACTGCCGCTCGAGCGGGAAATACGTGCTCCCAGAACTTTTTGCAGACATGGTGTCCGCTTGAGCGGGGTAATTTCACGCTCGAGCGGGGATCCATGTAGTAAGGCCTTCCGCTCGAGCGTCAGAATTTGCGATCGAGCGTAAATTTAATGCATCTAGTACTTTTGTAGACCTCATGGGTCCGCTCGAGCGGGTAAGTACACGCTCGAGCGAGGACCCTATTTCTGAAAATTTTAAAAAGGCATTCTGTGTTTCGTTTTCTGTTCTCTTTCACTTCTAAGTACTCTTAGGCATACATTGAGCATTATAATTGAGTTAAAGAGATAAGAATGAAGCCTAAAGAAGAATATGTGATTAAAGAACGAATTGAATTATTTGTGACCCATATGTGTTATGTGATGTGTAGGGTCAAGCTCCAGGACAAACCAACCAACCGATCATTGTGAGTAATATCTTAACAAAGATATCTGAAATATGTTGTTGTCCAAATTACTTACTTCTATGTAAGTTCTATAAGTTCGTTGATTCGATTGGTGGACAATGTTGCTATGCCAAATGAATGGGCCAGAGGCCAGTTTGATCTGAATGATAGAGTGAATGGGCCAGAGGCCGTTTTGACAAGAATGACTGAATGGGCCAGAGGCCGCTTTGACATGAATGAATGGGCCAGAGGCTGTTTTGACATGAATGAATGGGCCAGAGGCCGTTTTGACACGAATGAACGAATGGGCCAGAGGCCGTTTCGACATAAATAAATGAATGGGCCAAAGACCAGTTTGATACGAATAAATGAATGGGCCAAAGGCCAGTTTGACATAAATGAAAACATGAATTGGGCCTAAGGCCGTTTGAAGCATGTTGTTCTACATACCGTTTGTATAACTCCTTTATTTGATAGTATTCACTGGGCTTTCGCTCACGCTCATTCATGTGTTTGTAGGTGAGCCAAGAGAAGTCCAAACCCAGCCCCAGTGAAGTCTGTGAGGAACAACAAAGGTTTTGAAGAGTCAGCCCTTGCGTCTTACGCACGAGACCCGTCTTCGCCTTTTTGTCATTCTGTTTTATTTTGTCATGTGGGTGAAGTCTTGAATATGTTGTATATAGTTTTCTTGGGTTGACTCAGACTTATATGATCCTGTATGTATAGAACCTTGTGTAGTACATATTTGTTGTGAGTTATTAATATGCATATGTATGGTTTGTTATGATGTGCCATGTAAGCACAGCTCTATGGATAAAGTTTTAAACTGCTTCCGTTTGGCCCCCATTAACTCTGTTAACATACATTGGTTTGGTTTGAGGCCGTAGGTAATCTCCTGATTACTGGCCGGTTATGTCCTCAACCCACGGGGGCGGGTTCGGGTCATGACAGTTATATAACCGCTATGACTCACATTGGTGATCTGAAGTAATCACAGTATTATAGTTTCTAATATATCTGAACTTATTGGCTATTTTTAAAATTTGTGATCACGTGTCAAAGTTTTTCGTGTGGAATCCAATGAGTCAAAAATTTTATAAATTGCATATTTTTTGTAAAAACTCATAATTGCATCATAATCGGCTTAATGGGCCAAGTGGGAGAATGTTGGATTTATTTTCTAGTGTGGCCCAATAGCCTGCTTATATCTACATGTTTTAATTTATTTGGACTCCACAATTAGATAAAGCCAATATTTGAGATAAAGTTCCGTAATTAGAATTTTAAATATGGGATAATTACTTTTTGAACATAAGAAGGAAACCTTGATGGACATGAATTCTTCTGATAGAGTTTATCTGGTCATCTTCTCTCCTTTATATAAGGATGGGTGACTCCCCTTACATAATATGAGTATTTATCCTTCACTATAGTCATCCTAATTAAGAGAGATAGAGAGAAGAAGGTGAGCCAAGAATTAAAGGTTCAACTATTAGGGGTATTTTCTCAACTTCTCTAATTTAATGGCTGACAAAGGTATGTTCGTTTTATTCTTGGGTTGTATTGAACTCAAGATCCTGTAAAGTTTAATTCTGCATTATTATTATAGCTACATGTATTATTAATTCTTTCACACTCTTCAAGTGTTGGAATGAGCTAGGAAGTTCTAGATTTTTCAATTAACCTCTATGCTCCCAAGCTCCCATGTAGGAGGTTTTTGCCATAGGAAATTTAGCAGCTTGTGACATCATGCTCTTGTAAATAAAGTTTGTAAAACCAATGATGGTGTTTCTCTTAGGCCTATTTTGGAAAGTAGCTTAAAAGTTAGTTTTTTTTGGCTTTTTTTGAAAAAACATGTAAAAAAGTAGAGAGGTGATGTGACTCAAAAAAGAAAAAAGAAAAAGAAAAGGAAAAGAAAAAGAAAAAGAAAAAGAAAAAAGAAGGCCCTTGTGATTGACTGATGGCCCTTGAATAGGAAAAATTATTGGTTGATCGTGGAGCATCACTTGGCCATGCCCCAGGCCAATCACAAACCAAACCTTCATGTTCCTTTATATTTTTCAATCACCTAATACAATCGTGGGCCTCACATCTTCTACCAATTACAATACATGTGGAGCACCATGTGGCGCTGTCCCGTGACCAATCAATAACGTCTTCTTGAATAAAAATTTACAAAAAATACGAATATTTGGTGTTTTGATAGAGTAGTTTGTCTCCCTCCACTCCTTCCCGAAACAAGCTATGACGACGAAATAAGCTATGATGATGACGTTTATGAAAACGCCATTAATAGGGTCTGTAAATGGTATTTGCCTGTATTTAATGGCGTTTAATAAATGTCTTGTATAGGTTTTTAACGACGTTTATGAAATGCAGTAAAGTTATAGCAACGGCTTCATCAGTGTTTGGGTTTGAACATCACAATAGGTTTTTGTGGCGTTTTTTCACTCTACAACATTGTTTTTAAAACGTCACTAATTACATACTTTTTTGTATACTCTTTCATTTTTCTTTTCTCATGACAAATTTAAAATCTAAACATAGCGTTATGTTCTAAAAAGGGTGAATTACACTTATAGTTTGGGACTTGTGTCACTTTGATCCCTGACCTTTCAATTATGGCTCAATTTGGGAAAATGGCTAAAAGTCAAAAGTCAGCTTTTAACCTATTTTGGGTCATATCACCTCTCACATTTTTTACACTTTTTTCAAAAAAAGCCAAAAAGTCAACTTTTAACCATTTTCTCAAAACACCCCTATGATACATTTGACCTTGAATTTTGAATCACGTTCCAAATAAGGACAATTGAAGATATTGTTACTCCATTTGAAGGATAAAGTCATTATACATCTTATTTTGTGTGGTTAACTTATGTGTTTGAAATGTAATCGTCTTTTTTGTAATGAATAATGTTAAAACTTTTTTGGTTATAAAGTTCTATTTGGTTTGGTTTTTAGAATCTATTTTAAAATTTTTTTTTCTAATAAACTAAAAATTAAATTGGTAAAAAAAATTAAAAACACATCATTTTTATATAATTTTATTTTTTGAGAGGGTAGAAATAATTTTTTAAAATAATTTGTTTTGATATTTATTTTCGTTAAATTAGTTTTTATTTTTTCTAAAGTCAAACACGACGACGATTTTGATGTCATTATTAAACCAATTTATTAAATTAAAAAATTTAAAACTAAAAACATTTCATATATTAAACATATAAATTATATATTAAAAACCTAATAACCATCCATCACATGATAACCATAATAAAAAAGTATCTGTTAACAACAAATACAACCATTTAGTACATGATAACCATCCAAAAATATTAACAAAAATAATCACCTATTATATGATTATCATCCAAACGCATACTAAAAATTAATTTGACAAAAAAAATAAAAAAATTATTATTTTTATATAACTTTATCTTTGGTGAGTAGAAATAATTTTTGATAATAATAATTTTTTGACATTTATTTTTATCAAACTAGTTTATATTTTATCAAATTGACAACATTGCCCTTGAAATGGAGGATGGTCTTCAATTGTCCTTATGTAGAACGAGATTCAAAATTTAAGATAAAATATATCACAATTAAAAAGTTAAGAATAAAAGTGACATAAATCCTAAATTTCAGGGACTACTAATGTAATTCGTTCTTCCAAAAATTTTGCAATAAACTACTCCATATAGGATTGTTGCATTGCATCTGGTATATTGCATTATTATTAGATTTGTTTAATCACTTTTTGGGTTAGTGTTGAGATCCCTTGAAATTCGTTGGGAAAAGATTATTTTGTCATCTTATTGTCGTGTCTAATTTAATTACTCTACTCTGATAGTATGATCTTTTATTCACTATTTTTTTTCTACCATTTTTTACTCCCACTATTCTTTATATTAAAATAATTTAATATAAAAATATGTTTTAATATTAAAATATAATAATATAATAACAAAATTATATCCAAAAAAATTATACTATCAAATATGTATATATATTAAAATAATATAGTACCAAAAAAATTATAAGTTTATGAAATATAATTTTTGTTGGATAATCTTCATTATATTTGAAAAATAAATTCTGTTTGTGTACTTAACAACAAACAGAGTACAGAAGAAATAAAAGAAAAGGAGAGAATTTGTTTAATTACAAAAATCAAACCAGAAAAATAAAATAAAATAGATAAAAACAGATTTTTATTTTGTTACAAAAACAAAATCAAAATTTGATTTAAATAAATAATAAACCATAAAATAAATTAGCAACTTATTTGATTAATTTCTTGAACAATATTTTGATCAAGTCCAGTGTTAGACACTGTGTCCTTAAGACAGATTCGTCATCTCCACGGTGCTAACAGAATGTGGACGTCTATCTCCTAGGATAAAATGATCAACAACGAATAAATGCAGCACTACAATTTATTCGCACAACGAACACACTAAGTGTATACATTCTTTCTCATAAAAATTTAATGCAGCAAAATGCAGAGATTATTTGTAGAGGAGAAGTACGAAAATTGTGAATGAAAACATCAAATGAGGGCTGCCTATTTATAGATGGAATGGTGGCTGTATAGATTTGAATTGAACAGGTACCAAACCTATTTGAACATGTGTAAGACCTGTTCGGCACTGTTCAACAGATAACCTGTGACACTTTGTACTTTTGGGTTTAGAATTGAGGTAAGGTGTAATTGAAAGTTGTTAAGGTTTGGTGGATATATATATATATATATATATATATATATGGGTACTCTTATGCTTTATTTTGGACTAGGAGTTGTTAAGAATTGGCGAGTATAAGGTTGTTGCTATTTTTGTTAGAACGGATGCAATTTCGGGGACAAAATTTCTTAAGGTGGGAAGATTGTAATGACTCGGATTTTAATTCACATTGGATTGATGTAAAGTGGTGCCGTCATCTTAAAACTTGTATGGTTGTCGGACTCTTGATATTGATGGGTTGGCAAGTGAACTTTAAATATTATAATTGAGGACCCTTGGGTGATGTTTGAAACCTTGATTGAAGCCTTAACAAGGTATTTAGGTAAGATTAGATAAGAAGCCCCAAGTTTGAGCTTTGACCAACCTTCACTCTTTTGTCCTTTTCTCCTTCCATACTTTGAATTTGAATGTAAGGCCAGAACCATTGGAAAGCTTGTTTCTGGGGCTTCAGTTTGGACATAAGAACGACCTAAAATGAAGTCTGAACGAAAAAGTTACACCTATTCGAATTTTTAGTTTCTGTGCTGGAAGCATGCTCGCTTGAGCGAGCCTTTCTTCGCTCGAGCAAAGAGTGCGTTTTCCAGAAACCTGAGAGCTTCTTTTCCACGCTCGAGCCAAGCTTCCTTTGCTTGAGCGACCAGGTCGCTAATAGACATTATAAAGTGACATTTTGGCCCCAAAACTTTACTTTTTCGTCCTCTCTTCCTCTCCCCTCCTCCATGTCTGAAAACTTAGGCCCCAAAACTTTGATTTCATCCATTTTTACCAACAAATCCACCATGGATCTTGCATCAAGGTTGAAGAACAAGCAAGGATCAAGACTTTGACCGATTATTTTGTAATTTCATTGAAGTTTGAAGATGGGTCTGTTGGAAAAATGGTTTAATATAGGCATATTTTTTTTAGCCCAAATTTGAGTGGGTCCCAAACGTCTTTTGGGGTTGGTCCAAAGAGGTGACGTGTTCCTTGCCACGTGGCAAGTCACACGGTGAAGATGGAACGTCAAAACCATTTATGAGTGAATGGGAAGTTGACGTCGTTTCTGGGTCTAACATTAATTTTTTTTTAGATAAAATTCATTTGAATTTTTTTTAATATGATTATTGTGGGAATTTAATTTAATTCTAAATTCAAATTTTGGGTTCTTGAGTGGTTTCCTAAAGTTTGTAATTGAGGGAATTTAATTTAATTCTAAATTTAAATTTTGGATTCCTAAGTGGTTTCCTAAAATTTGTACCTCTTTTCTTTATTTATTAAACTATTCAATTTGTTATATATATATATATATATTTCAAATAGTTTAATAAATAATGTACCAATAGTTTTTTTAAACTAAGACCAACGGTTGCTTTTCAGAAAGTTTGAATATTAATGTTCAAATAAGCAACGGCAGAAATCTGTTCAAACAGTTCAGATCTATTTGAATTTTGATTCAAACCTGTTCACTTCCAGGTTGCACCTGTTGGGTCAGATCAAGTTGCCTATATATATTAATCCATTTCCAGCAGTCCGAAGAGAGTTAGAACAGTCTGAAAAACACCCTCTTTGCTGTCCAGATTATATTTTGCATTTTAATCTTCATTCTAGTTTAAGGAAAAACAAAAGAGAGTATAGAACACAAGATTTGGTTCGCCGTACAAATTTGTTTGGTGTGCTACAACAATTTTGTGAAGATCATTGTATCCTGGGAGATAGACGCCACTCAACCGTAAGCACTGTAGCGGGGCGAATCTGTCTTAAGGACATAGTGTCACACACTCGACTTGGTCTTAATTTTAATTTGGTTCGATAAATAAATCTGGTATGTTATTTATTTATTTTGTTTGAATTTATTTCAAGTTATTTTATTTACACAGAAGATTGTTCCAACAATCTTAAGACAGATTCGAATTATTCTGTTTACAGAATTTTTCGTTTGTTTCCCTTTTTCATTCTTCGTAAATAATTTCGGAAGAAAATTATTTTCTGTGAATTTACAAAATAATATTCTGGTTGGAAAAATAAATAGTGATTATATACTATTTGACAGATAGTAGTAATATACTGTTTCTTTTCTTTGATAACTAGTAGTACGATACTGGTGTCATTAACAATTCAGAATATATTTTTGTGGAATTTTATTAGAAAATTAATTTTGGTTTTTAGAAATTATTTTCTGAGTTTTCATTAATTAAAATTCTGTTTCAGTATTTTAATTATTGAAGTGTTACTGAAATTAATTTTCTGTGTGGAATTAATTTGGTTAAATAAAATTTTATTTTATTTTATTTCCAAATTAATTGAAAAATAAAAGTTATATTTTTTTTTATTTCTTTTATTTTACAGAATTTAATTTCTTGTGTGGAATTAATTTGGTTAAATAAAATTTTATTTTATTTCCAAATTAATTGAAAAATAAAAGTTATATTCTTATTTCTTTTATTTTACAGAATTTAATTTTCTGTGTGGAATTATTTTGGTTAAATAAAATTTTATTTTATTTCCAAATTAATTGAAAAATAAAAGTTATAATTTTTAATTTTTTTTAAATTTTCTGTGTGGAATTAATTTGTTTAAATAAAATTTTATTTTATTTTCAAATTAATTGGAAAATAAAAGTTACATTATTGTTTCTTTTATTTTTACAGAATTTAATTCTGTGAATTTGGTTTAATTTTCTGTGTAGTGTAAATTCTAATTATAATTTTGTTTTATAAATTAGAATTGATGGCTACTGAAACAAATGCCCAAACAAGTACTACTGTGGTGGCTGCAATTGCACCAACCCCCTCTCCTGTGATGACAGTACCAATAAATCATGGAGAGAAGCCAGAGAAGTTCTTAGGAACTGACTTTGAAAGATGGCAGCAGAAAATGTTGTTCTATCTTACAACTCTGAACTTGGCTCGCTTCCTCCGTGAAGATGCTTCTATCCTGAAAGAGGATGAAACCGATCAGCAAGTGGTTGCTGCGGTAGATGCTTGGAAACATGCCGATTTCCTTTGCCGGAATTACATCCTGAACGGACTTGACAACACATTGTACAACGTCTATAGTCTAATCAAGACAACAAAGGAACTTTGGGAATCGTTGGAGAAAAAGTACAAAACGGAAGATGCCGGCTCAAAGAAATTTGTGGTTGGCAGATTCCTGGATTTTGTAATGGTTGATTCAAAAACTGTGATCAGCCAAGCTCAAGATTTCCAACTCATTCTGCATGACATTCACGCAGAAGGCATGTCTCTCAGTGAATCCTTCCAAGTTGCAGCCTTAATTGAAAAATTACCAAAAGGCTGGAAGGAATTCAAGAACTACCTCAAACACAAGCGCAAAGAAATTTCTATGGACGAGTTAATTGTGCGTTTGAGAATTGAGGAGGACAACCGCAATTCTGAAAAGCGGGTTGGTAAGCATCCTATGGAGTCTAAGGCAAATGTGGTGGAACATGCTTCAAAAACCAAGAAACGAAAGTCTTATGGAGAAAGTTCATCACAAGGCTCTAAAGGGGGGAATAATAAAAAGTACAAGTTTAATGGCAAATGTTACATCTGTGACAAAGAGGGACATCGGGCCAAAGATTGCCGTAGCAAAGGCAAAAGCAAAAGAAGAACAAGCAAGAAGCCTGCTCAAGCCCATATGACCGAAGTGGACAATATTTCCAATGGTGTCGATGACATCAATCTTTCTGCAGTTGTTTCCGAGGCAAATCTTGTCGGAAATCCTAAAGAATGGTGGGTGGACACTGGTGCTACTCGCCATATTTGTGCCGACAAAAAGATGTTCACATCTTATTCTTCAGTGGACAATGGTGAACAACTTTTTATGGGCAACTCCTCAACTTCCAAAGTTGAAGGACAAGGAAAGATTGTACTCAAGATGACATCTGGAAAGGAACTCACTCTCAACAATGTGTTGCATGTACCGGACATTCGCAAGAATCTTGTTTCCGGATCTTTGTTGAGTAAGAATGGGTTTAGGCTAGTATTTGAGAGTGATAAATTTGTACTTACTAAGAATGGGATGTATGTAGGAAAATGTTACATGTCTGATGGCCTTTTCAAGTTAAATGTAATGACCGTTGTACCCTCAGTTATTAATAATACTACATCTTCTTCTTACTTGCTTGAGTCTTCAAATTTATGGCATGGTAGACTAGGACATGTTAATTATGGATCTTTGCGTAGATTAATTAATATGGAATGTTTACCTAAATTTGACATTGATTCAAATCATAAATGTGAAATTTGTGTTGAGGCAAAATTATCTAAAACTCATTTTCATTCAATTGAAAGAAGTACGGAACCACTTGAATTAATTCATAGTGACATTTGTGATTTTAAATCAATTCAAACCAGAGGTGGGAAAAAGTATTTTATCACTTTTATAGATGACTATACTAGATATAGTTATGTTTATTTAATTCGAACCAAGGATGAAGCTTTGGAAACTTTCATTCAATATAAGAATGAAGTTGAAAATCAACTTGGTAAGAAAATCAAGAAACTTAGAAGTGATAGAGGTGGTGAATATGAATCACCTTTTGGTGAGTTTTGTAAAGAACATGGAATAATTCATCAAACCACCGCTCCTTACTCACCTCAGCAAAATGGAATTGCTGAAAGGAAAAATAGGACTTTAAAAGAAATGATGAATGCCATGTTAATCAGTTCTGGATTACCTCAGAACTTGTGGGGGGAAGCAATACTTTCTGCTAATTATATTTTAAATAAAATACCCCGAAAGAAAGTGAATCAAACACCTTATGAAATGTGGCATGGTAGAGTACCATCCTACAAATACTTAAAAGTGTGGGGGTGTTTGGCTAAAGTGGCTATTCCTAGTCCTAAAAAGACTAAGATAGGTCCTAAGACCATTGATTGCATTTTCATTGGTTATGCCAAGAATAGTAGTGCATATCGGTTTTTGATTCATAAATCAGAACATTCCGAAATGCATGTAAATACTATTATTGAGTCTCGAAATGCATCTTTCTTTGAACATGTATTTCCAAATAAGACTGGACAAGAGACTAGTAATAATAAGAGATCTTTTGATGCTATTACTAGTAATGATCAAGAACATGATCAAGAGCAAGAGTTAGATCAAAATGAAGTAGAAGAACCTAGGCGTAGTAAACGTGCTAGAACCTCAAAATCTTTTGGTCCAGATTTCCTAACATTTTTGTTAGAAAATGAGCCTTTAACTTTTAAAGAGGCTATGTCCAGTCCTGAAGCTCCTTTATGAAAAGAAGCTGTCAACAGTGAAGTTGAATCCATCTTGCAAAATCACACTTGGGAATTAGTGGACTTGCCACCAGGTTGTAAACCTCTTGGGTACAAGTGGATTTTCAAAAGAAAATTAAAGCGGATGGATCAATAGACAAATACAAGGCAAGACTTGTAGTCAAAGGTTTTAGACAAAAAGAAGGTCTAGATTACTTTGACACATACTCACCGGTTACTAGAATAACATCCATTAGAATGCTAATTGCCATTGCATCTCTATACAATCTAGAAATTCATCAAATGGATGTTAAAACCGCTTTCTTAAATGGTGAGTTAAATGAAGAAATTTACATGGAACAACCAGAAGGGTTTTCTGTTCCAGGGAAAGAAAAGAAAGTGTGTAAATTGGTTAAATCATTATATGGTTTAAAACAAGCGCCAAAGCAATGGCATGAGAAATTTGACAAGGCAATGATGTCAAATGGATTTAAAATTAATGAGTGTGACAAATGTGTTTATATTAAAAACACAGACAAAGGTTATGTCATTGTATGTCTTTATGTAGATGATATGCTCATCATAGGTAGTAATAATGATATGATTAAAACTACTAAGAAAATGTTGAATAAACATTTTGACATGAAGGACATGGGCATTGCTGATGTAATTCTTGGTATGAAAATTACCAAAACATCAGAAGGATATGCTTTGTCACAATCTCATTACATTGAGAAAATACTTGACAAATTCAGCAAAGATGATGATCATCTTGCTAGAACACCTGTAGATGTTAATTTGTATCTTTCTAAGAATGTACAGGAAAGTATTTCTCAATTAGAGTATGCCCAAATTATTGGAAGCTTAATGTACTTGATGAACTGCACTCGCCCAGATATAGCTTATGCAGTAAGTAAATTAAGTAGATATATGAGTAATCCGGGAGTAGAACACTGGAAAGCAATTATAAGGGTTCTAAGATATCTCTGATTTACTCATAACATTGGGCTTAACTATACTAGATATCCAGCAGTACTTGAAGGATACTATGATGCAAATTGGATATCGGATACAAGAGACTCAAAGTCCACTAGTGGGTATGTCTTTACTCTTGGTGGGGCAGCTGTATCTTGGAAATCTTCCAAACAGACTTGCATTGCTAGGTCTACTATGGAATCAGAATTCATAGCCTTAGACAAAGCAGGGGAAGAGGCAGAATGGCTTCGCCACTTTTTTGAAGATATTCCAATTTGGCCAAAACCGGTGCCTGCTATATGCATACATTGCGATAGTCAATCAGCTATAGGTAGAGCACAGAGTCATATGTATAACGGTAAGTCATGACACATTCGTCGTCGCCATAACATCGTGAGACAACTACTCTCTAATGGAATTATTTCCATAGAATATGTTAAGTCTAAAGACAACATAGCGGATCCACTAACCAAAGGGTTAGCAAGAGAGTTAGTTGAGAATTCATCGAGGAGAATGGGACTTAAGCCTATTAAATAAGAGTTACCACAACGGCAACCCAACCTAGTTGACTGGAGATCCCAAGATCTAGGTTCAAAGGGACAACCGAGTTGTGAATGACTCAGAAGGATCACTGGGGAGTCTAACTCCTACCCATTTCTTTGATGAAATAGTGATGTCTGCAGCGTTTGAGGTTAAGTAAAATTTTAATGATTCTTATATCTAGGTAAACCTAGTGGAGTATGGCAGGATACTCTTCATAAGAATCACCTATGTGAGTGTGAACTGGGCCGGTTCTATAAGATTTGTGAAGGGCTACAAGTCTTTAGAGCACTCATGAAAGACCAGGTTGTTCAGGGCCAAAATGAACACAATAGTGAGAACTAAACTGTGTCTGGGAATATACTGTGTGAGTTCTATTGTCTTGGTTTACACAAATGGCTGAACAGTTCAAGACATCATGTTCACTGGTTAGCTAGTAAATCCGATAGTGTCTCACAAGGGAAGGTTCAAAGCCAAAAGCTACCTATCCTTTGCAGAATATTTCCAATTTCTATACTCTCTGTAATTAGATCATGTTGTTGCATTTTCTCTCCGTCAAATTCCTTTCATGTGGGGGATTGTTGGAAAAATGGTTTAATATAGGCATATTTTTTTTAGCCCAAATTTGAGTGGGTCCCAAACGTCTTTTGGGGTTGGTCCGAAGAGGTGACGTGTTCCTTGCCGCGTGGCAAGTCACACGGTGAAGATGGAACGTCAAAACCATTTATGAGTGAATGGGAAGTTGACGTCGTTTCTGGGTCTAACATTAATTTTTTTTTAGATAAAATTCATTTGAATTTTTTTTAATATGATTATTGTGGGAATTTAATTTAATTCTAAATTCAAATTTTGGGTTCTTGAGTGGTTTCCCAAAGTTTGTAATTGAGGGAATTTAATTTAATTCTAAATTTAAATTTTGGATTCCTAAGTGGTTTCCTAAAATTTGTACATCTTTTCTTTATTTATTAAACTATTCAATTTGTTATATATATATATATTTATTTCAAATAGTTTAATAAATAATGTACCAATACCTTTTTTATACTAAGACCAACAGTTGCTTTTCAGAAAGTTTGAATATTTATGTTCAAATAAGCAACGGCAGAAATCTGTTCAAACAGTTCAGATCTGTTTGAATTTTGATTCAAACCTGTTCACTTCCAGGTTGCACCTGTTGGGTCAGATCAAGTTGCCTATATATATTAATCCATTTCCAGCAGTCCGGAAGAAGTTAGAACAGTCTGAAAAACACCCTCTTTGCTGTCCAGATTATATTTTGCATTTTAATCTTCATTCTAGTTTAAGGAAAAACAAAAGAGAGTATAGAACACAAGGTTTGGTTCGCCGTACAAATTTGTTTGGTGTGCTACAACAATTTTGTGAAGATCATTGTATCCTGGGAGATAGACGCCACTCAACCGTAAGCACCGTAGCGGGGCGAATCTGTCTTAAGGACAGAGTGTCACACACTCGACTTGGTCTTAATTTTAATTCGGTTCGATAAATAAATCTGGTATGTTATTTATTTATTTTGTTTGAATTTATTTCAAGTTATTTTATTTACACAGAAGATTGTTCCAACAGGGTCTTCACCCTTAGCTTTCAATCTTGAGGTAGGGGTCCTAGTTCTTCTTCAATACTTGCATTTATAGATAGATTTGTGGTATTTTGATTATATAAATACAAAATCTCCATTTTTGAGCATATAGTGTTATATCATGGAATTTGGGGTTTAGGGTTTGAAATGTTGGGGTTCAATTGTTGGGTTAAGCTTGTGGATTATGAACCTTAGGTGTATAATCAAGGGGAAAATTGTAATTAAAAGTAGTGGTGTGAGAAGTTTCAATTGTTCATGAAATTCTTGATTTTTCTTGAAAATCCTAGGCTGATTCATGATGATAATTAATGATTTTGCCCAAATTGAAAGTAGAATCATGAAATTGAGGTATTGAATTATATATATACAATTTTAATTGAATTTTGGAAGTGTTTGAAAATTATGTTAAAAATTAGCGAATGAACCTTTGTTATGGGCATTGTAAATCATGCTATAATATGAAATGAAATTTGGGGGAAAAGATGTGTTAATGATATGGATGACATAAACTTGGTTATGGAATGTTGAAGTGGGATTCAAGAATTTATCTTGAATTATGTTGAATTGCAAATAGTGTTGTTGAATTAAGTTGTGTTGAATAATGTTGAATTGAATTGTGTTGAAGTATGATGAATTGTGTTTGAATCATGTTGAATTGTGTTGAGTTGAGTTGTGTTGGGTGTATTGAGTTTGAGTTAAGTTGTGTTGGGTTGTGTTGAGTTTGAGTTGAGTTGTGTTGGGTTGTGTTGAGTTTGGGTTGAGTTGTGTTGGGTGGTGTTGTGTTGGTACCCGCGCGGGGAGTTGAAAAATGGTTTTTTGGTGCCCACGATCGTCTGTATAATAGCCGGTAAACGTGGGGGATGGTTTTAAAAATTGAAGAAAAAGGTTTTTGGGGGCCCACGTCCCGCCGTATAGTAGCTGGCAAATGTGGGGGTGATTTTGGATTAAAGGTGTCCATTGCCCTGTCTAGGCTTATCGCTGGACGAATGTGGGAAAATGTTTTTGGGTGTCCACACAGTCCCACCGTATAGTAGCCGGCGAAAGTGAAAAAATGATTTTTGGGTGTCCACACAGTCCTGCCGTATGGTAGCCGGCAAAAGTGAAAAAATGGATGGTTTTTTTTTAAAAGGTTGAAAAATGGTTTTTGGAGAAGTATTGTTTTTGGAAGAAAATGGCTTTTGAAAAATGGTTTTTGGGAGTTCACTTTCCGCCGTATAGTAGCCGGCGAAAGGTGGAAAGTGTTATGAATTGGGTGCCCGCTATCCCGCCATAGTAAGTCGGCAAAAGGTGGATTGTGTTAAGATATGTATTGACAAGTGTGTTGAGTTGACGAGGTAATTTGTGACTTGTGATGAATCTGTGAAATTGCAAATTGATATGTAATTTGGTATAAAGAGGAAACGTACATAGACATTATTTGTAAAGAATGGAACTCAAAAATGGGTTAGGGGATTATGGATTGGTGATGGTGAACTTAATGAATTAGTTATGACAATGTGAGTAAATTATGAGTGTTGTTCTGTAAATGAATGAGAGATTGAATTGAAAGGGGTTTATTAATCTGGTGTATTTTGAAATGAAATTTTGAGAGTATAATTAACGGTATGAATTGAGTATAAGAGAATTGTTAGTGAGTCACAAGGGAACTTGAACTTGAAATTATGGGGTTCTAAATAAAAATAATGAGTAGAAAGGGAGAATGAAAGAAAAAGAGGAATGTTAAGATCGAAAGTAAAGGAAGAATATTTTGGAATGAGTTAATAAATATAAAATGATGTGGTTCCTTAAACATAAATGTTTTTAAAAAGGTTTTATGGTTTTCTAATAAAAAGGAATAGTTTTGATGGTCAAAGGATTTCCTTAAATGTTCAAATGAATTTTGAGAAAAAGATACTCTATGTATGATATTTTGAAATTACAAAACGTCACCTACTATATGGTATCACCTTGCATGCATGATCACTTCTATCTGTGTCTTAGTTATTGATTCAGAACTATGAGATTCCTACTGGGCATTAGTGCTCACCCCTTTGTAACAACGCCCGCGTGGGACCTCGCTACAGTTCGGACTTCCTTTTTTGTTTTGTCGCGGTTCGTAATCTGAACCAAAGAGTCCAACTCTGGCAAATCGTTTTGAAGAAAAACAGATTTTTGAAAAGTAGTGCCAAACATGGACTGCTTTGCCAGATTACAGAGTCGCCACCTAAATATTTTTTAATGGGGGAATTTAGGAAACCCTGACTCGGTGCCGAAGGCCACGTGTCCGTCATCACCAAATGTCTTGGCTCGGGAGCTTGGGTACGATCGGGGAAGGTCAGCTATGAGCACCCCCTTTCGCCCGGTCCGAAGACCGGCCTCTACTAACCGTGATATCCGATTTTGAAAACGTTTATGTGTTCTTATTCCAATTATTAGCCTAGAATTACTATGTTATGCGCACAGCAAACAAGTATAGACTAGATCGCCTAATTTGGAAACAAACATTGCATATCCGTTTGTTTTGAAAAATGCTTTGGATTTTGCTACTCGTAAGTAGGCTAAAACACGGATTTCAATGAGTTTGTTCCAACCCAAACAATCCAACCTCCACCCACAGGCATTCAAACAGTTTATCACATAAGCAACTAGCCGCATGGTAAACCTACTGTCATGTTAACATTCACACGCATGCGAGATGCTAAAGCATAAGACTTACCTAGTACTCCGTGCCAAAACAATGAACTAGTTAGTAAACATGCATGCCCTAGTTCATGTTTAAGATGACTAATGCAATGCATACAGAGTGCAATTAGACAGGCTCAGTTATCCTAAACATGGCATGTGAAATGCACGAGTAACACATATTCAAGTTAGATTTGAAATACTATACAGTTTGTATGATGTACCGAGCCCGGTGCATGTCAACAAATGCATGGATGCACGCATGCATTGCATAAGGTATGCTTAAATAAACGTGCCCTAATCTACCATCATAAGCAGGTAAATAAAAGGGAAGAAAGAAGTGGGGGTTGGAAGACACACACACCACTCACCCACACTTATTACAGATTTGCCCTCGCTCGGAGGGACCGAAAGAATAATACAAATAATTAACTACGCAAGCTAATTAAATTACAAACCCGTTAAATTAATTAAGCAGATTAATTAATCTAATCAAAGCAGTAAACCCCTCGGGGAGAGGGCCGGACGCGGCGCGTATTCGGGACTTGCTCGGAATCGCGCTACCATGCAAAGTCTGCCTCTGTTTTCCCTGCTTTACTCCTCTGAAGACTGCCAAAGTCTCAGGACTGCTCCCTTGAGTCATGAGAATCACCACCGGCTGAAGTATGTGGCCACCGGCACTGAATTCATCCATCGGCCATCAATATACTGCCGGTCGGCACTAAATATTGCCGGCCGGCACTGAATGTCTGCAGAACCTGCAACTCACAGCAGCAGAGGGCAACAACTTGCATGGCAATGCAATTCAAGCAATTTATGCACCAAACACACTCCTTATCATGTTAATGACTCATAGGAGCATGTGCCTCGATTCTCGGACCACCAATCACGCATTTCCATGCATGATGGCCCAAGGAACCAAGTATGCAACTTTCATGTCAAATGCATGCAAACCAAACAAACAAAAGTCCAATCCCCATCATCAAATCAAGGGACAAGACATGCATGCAAGATGCATTACAACCTAATCATGTTAGCTAAGGATGCAACATGAGTATGTGAACAAACAATGCAAGCACATAAGCAAACATGAGGTAAGCATACAAGCAAGCAAATGATGGTCTTAGACATGACTTAAGCAACTCTAATTAGGCCTAAAATAATGGCCAAAAATGCCCAACAAGAAAGTCTACACACACACACACACATGCATATGTTAAGACTTAACACTTAGGCACTAAGCAAACAACCTTCAAGCACACTTGGAAGGGGATATCATGGACACTTAGCATGCATCATAAGCTTTGAAAATCATGTTATAGAAGGTTCCAAACCAACTAAATAAACCAAGTAAAGCATGCAAAAGGCCCAAGCATTCAAGGCTCACCAAAGAGGTAACGAACTACACTTAACACAACCATACATGGCATGCATTAGGCGACCAAAAACAGAGTTTTAACACGTAAAACTAAGTCTAAAAGACCACTTAGATGGCACCTAAGTGGCTCAAGTTCAAAGGCATGCATAATGACCAAAACAAAGGGCATGCAACACATGCTTTCAAAGCAATAAAGAGGCGACTTAGGCAAGCATATGGGCATGCCAAAGGGACTGATATCACATGTTGGGTGGTTCCAAACCACCAAAACAATGCAAGCAACACGTGCTATACATTGACACACTTGAGGCATACAAGCCCTACAAGCCACAAATGCAAAGGAGCTATACTAAGCATGCCAAAATCAATCCAAACGACTATGGACAGACCTAAAGCATGGCAAAATAAGCACAAAACATTCACAAGTCCAAGCCTAAATCATGCTCAATCAAAGGCTAACAACCTAAGGCATGTTAAGGGAATTACAAGGCATTACATGGCAACTATACTAAACATGTATGGAGCACCAAAACCAACTTAACACAAAGTTATAACATGGCAATATAAGCATAAAATACAGCCATGGCATGCTCAACACACACTTGAACATAAGGCTCCCTCAAGAGGCAAAACTTGCCCTTTTCAAGGACATCAAGGAGAGGGGGTGGCTCTCTCCATCTTGGGACTTCAAAGCATCATCTTCACCACTGAAATCCCTCAAGATTTCAGTGGTGAAGAGACCTCAACACCAAAATCCCGGAGCTCTCACAAAATAGCACAAAATGAGGCCTTTTCAAGGCCTAAGGGTGGTCAAACCCTCCCAAAGCAAAAACACTCTTAACCAACAATAAAGAGGACCAAAAAACAGAACTTTTATGTGTTGATCACCAAGCACAAAAACAGTTCTAAGCTATGTAAAAATGGAGTGCAAAAATGGGGTAAAAAGGGGTAGTTTCTTACCCTTGAAGACCACCTTCACAAAGGTTGATGTTGTTGCTTCCTTGAGCTCAAATCCAACCAAAAACTTCAAGAACCAGCCCTTAGAACCTCAGTAACCAAAGGAAGATGAAACACTAGGTGTTGATGAGCAATAGTAAGTCACAAACACCTAGTGTTCAACTAAGAGGGAAGAAGAGAGATGGGATAGATACAAAACTTCTAACCTAAAACCAGAGCTTCTTCTCTGTCTAAAATGTCTAAAAATCCAAACTTCTTCCAACCTTGAGCCAAGAGGAAGAAGCCTTCTCTTATAGGCAACAAAACTTACAAGTTAAGCTAACCAAGAAGCTCATCCCTCCATACACGTGTATGGAGGGGAAACAAATGCTACAAAGCTGTTTGAAAATATCTCCAAAAATAGCTGTAAAGTAGTCGGCAGGGCAAAATGGTCATTTTGCCAAAATTGACTGCCGACCGGCACAAAAGAGTGCCGACCGGCACAATATAGTGCCGATGACAACACCATCTAGCCGGTGGCCTCTAGCCACTGCCGGTGGTGTGTGGGGATACCTCACAAGGCATTCCCCGCCCCTCCAAGGTAAAGCACAAGTGTTTGGTGCAAAACCAGACACAAAACGGTCAAGTTCGGAGATCCTGAGGCAAGGCGCGTAGCCGAGAACTCCGGGAACTCTAAACGAACACGAACATGGATAATCACCGAGTGTTCCAACGGTGACGTCCAAGTCTTGAGAACGGTCAAAAATGGGGTGTCTACACCCTTGTTGTTTTATTTTTTTTTACAGGAAGAAAATTTGGATTCATAGTTGAAGAGTTACAAAGTCCATGAGTCTGTTGTGTGTGATTTCATTGTGGGTGTGAAGGAACTAATTGTTGTATATTGATATTTGTATTTATTTATTTGTAGCTTCACAGTAGAAGAGTAACATGTATTGTTGTTATTATTGTATTCATTGAGAGAAAGAGAGAACATGTATTATTGTATTTCTATTACTCAAGGGTAATAGATATTTTAAAAAAAAAAAAAAATGGACCTAAGTTTATAGGCTTCAGTAATGTTTCCGAGTAGTTAAAATTCGGGGCATGACATAATCGAATCTGTTCGATTTAATTTGCACAGATTTAAATCTGTTTGAATTTAAATTCAAACAGGTAAGGGTTTTCCTTGAACTAAACTGTTCGGACAGATTTTGAAATTTGTACAAAAGGTTCGTACAGATTTGAATTTAAATGGTCTGATTTTATTTTACCAAAAAATAAATTAAATTCATATGTTTTTGGCCCAAAAAGATAGATATTGGGTCAGACAAGACCAACCTAACCACGCACCCGCGCCCAAGCCCAGCCCAGCCCAGTCCGCCAGCCCGACCGGACGGACGGACGGCGCGTGTGTGTTTATTTTGGGTCCAATGGGTCTAGCCCACTTTGCCCATAACCTCCCTCTCTACAAAACTTGGGTGCCCCTTGGGGCCTACCCCAAGTTCCAACTCCAAGCCTTACAAACCCACTCAAAATTTCCCACCAAATCAATATGGGACAAGCCTAAACCACACCTTTAAGAAATTTCCACCAAAACTCCATTTCCATGGAGCTCTCTTTGGCTTCAATTTCCCATTCACCTGAAAATGGTTTTGAGCAACCAAATATACCACGTGAATCACAACGTGACATAGAACGTGTTACCACTTAGACACGCCAACTTTGGCGCATGGGTTCCACCTAAAAATTAGACCAAAGTTTAGAAAAATTTTTGTTTTTTTCCATATTTTTTCCAAACCATTTCTAACAATTTTTAATATTAAAATATATAAAAAACACTAAGGGTATTTATGTAATTTCATATAGTTAATCATATCATAGAATGGATGCTTCTATTTACACACCACATTTGGTCTCAAGATACACCACTACTCAGTTCACACCTTTAATAATTTAAAAAAACATAATTTTTCTCAACACACACCACAACGTTCCATTTTTGCCCTTAGTTCCACACCACTTAGTACACATCTCAAATTCAAAAAAAAAAAAAAAAAAAAAAACCTAACTGTTAGACTTTTACCACCGGTGGCAACAACCATCATCTGTGTAGACACCCTATTTTTGACGGCCCTTTAAGACTTGGATGATCTTGCAGGTACATCCGATAGTGAGTCTGATTTGCTCACTGAATGCTCGAAGTCCGCGGCAGAACGCCACAGGTTTGAGTTTTCCAAACCCTGCATCCATTTTTTCTCATCTTTGGACCATGTTTAGGTCTTTTCAGCATGAAATTGTTGATGGCCTGCCGGCCATGGCTTTTGGCCTGCCGGCCATTAACGTGCCTTGCTGGCCATCAGTCTTTCCTTCAGATATTTTGTGATATTTTGTGCCAGCTGTTTGCACAGGTTCATGCATCTTCCAACACGTGTGTGGCTAGATCTTTGTGAGAGGATTTTGCATTTTCCATAAATAGGACCCCTCTCTTGCATGTGTGGGGGTTAGAAAAATTTGAAGACAAAAAATTCTCTCTCTCTAGAATTTTCTCTCTCTCTCTTACAATTTTATGCCTTGAAGCTTGTTTTCTTTACACTTTTGCATACACTTCCTTGATAAAAGTTACTTCTCTTTGAGCTAAGGTTCCTTGAGACTTGATTTGAGCTCTAGCAAGTGGTTTTAGCTTGGATTTGTGCCTAAAATTGCTCTTTGCTTCAAGAGGTAGTTTACTTGCTTTGTTCTTTTGTCTAGCATGCTTGTTTTCTCATCTTTTTAAGTTGTTTTGAGGCTGGTTCTGAACCATAAAAACCTCTATTTTTATGACCTGAAAATAGTGGTTTGAGGCCTTTTTTTTGTTAAGGGGTTGTCCAATCTTTTTGCTTCTTAGCTTGTTAAGCTTTTGTGCTATTATTCACTACTTTCAAAACAACTTTTTTTGACCTTTTAACCACTAAATCTCAGAGGTTTTTCAGTGGTAAAAATCAACTTTTGAAGTCCAAAATCGGAGGGGTTAGCCTCCCCCCCCTTGTGTCTTGTTTGCATGCCTAGTTAGCCTCATATGTTAGCTTATTATTTTAGCTTTTTGTGGCTTAAGTCTAGCATGTTTTTGCCTCTGAAATAACCTATTTTGGCTCTATTTTGGGCTGGTTAGTTCAGTTGAGGCTTGTATTGCATAGTTGTAGTGTTAATTCCTTTACTAGCTTGATGTTTTAATGCTTTAATCATCATTGTTTTGAGTTAATAACATGTTTTAGTGCTTTTAGTACTCATTTCCAGCACTTAATCATCTCTGCAACCTCCCTCTTTTCTTGGTTTTATTTTTCTTTGAAAGTAGTTCAAACCATTTGCTTGTTTAAAGTATGAAATTGAGGCATTTATGCTTAATGGTTTAATCCCTTTGGGGGTTCATTACCAACGACATGAAGTCTCTTTCATGCCTAAAACAACCTTTGGTTTGAGCTTTCTTTCCATTTAGAGGACACTCGCCCAATGGACTAAATGGATTAAGAATGGTTTGGTAATTTAAAATGAGTAAACAAAACATGCAAGTAAAAGAAACTAGATAAACATCTTTTGTGTTGCATTGCATGTGTTCGAATCGGACGTTAATTCAAACACAAGGAAAATGGGACATTTCATACTCAAAAGTGATGAAATATGCCATTTTCCTTGGTCTCCATTGCCCTTGATCATGCATGATAGGGTGGTGGTCATGTTGGTCATATTTGTGCATTTATCAAAATTGTACAACTTGGGCCATCATGCAATGAAATTGCTTGATTGGTGGTTTTGGATCCAAGTGTGTCACTCCTTTGAGGTTTAGAGATGATAAGGAGGGGGACAGTACAAACAAACCCTTGGAAAAACCTTCTTTTTGCTCTGTTTGTGCTCTGTTGTAGTATGGTGACTCAAAGTATCAATGGCCGACAGTGCTTCATTTTTGGCCAGCAGTGCACCTCTCTGGCCGGTAGCAGCCATCCATGGCCGGCAGGCCACTGGTGTAACCCTCAACAAAGATTTGGTAAGGTAGAGCAACAAGTTTTTGAAGTATGCTCAACCCTGCAAACAGAGGCTTCCAAGAGCAAAACGGAGGACATTTCGAGGCAAAAACCGAGTGCATGCATCTTCCACTTCCCGAGGCGGAGCTGTGGCAGTGTAGTTTAATGCCTTGCATGATTAGTTAAAGTGTGCATTTGTTTTAATTAATTAGTTTACTAGTTGATTAAAGTGTTGTAATAATTAGTTAGCTTAATTAGCGTAGCTAGTCAGTTAGTTTTTATCTATTTGGACCCTCCTTCGTGAGGGCATAATGTTGTAATAAGTGTGCGTGCATGTGTGTGTGTCTTCCAACCCCGCGTCTTTCTCCTTTTTATTTAATCACTTTTGATGGTTAGATTAGGGACATGTTCAATTAGCATACCTTATGTTCGCATGTTTGCATTCATTCATTTGTCTTGCATGCACCGAGACTCGGTGCATCATTCAAACTGCATTGTCAATTCAATACTTCTTTGAATACATGTTTTAAAGCATGCTATCAAAGTGTTACAAATACCATAATTAAATAGCCGAGCCTATTTAGTTGCATTATTGCATATGTTGCATTAGTCATTTAATATAGTTAGGAATCATGCATTTTTTTTTTAACTTTGTTTTCTTTCCTAGCTTGGAGTACTAGGTGAATTTTACGCTTTAGCATACTTGCATGAGTGTGATTGCCATATTGCCATGACTAGCATGCTTGCTTGTGCGCGTTACATAGTAAAGCTAGTCTAATAATCGGAATAAGAACACATAATGTTTATAAAAATTCATATCATGATTAGTAGAGGTCGATCTTTTATCGGGCGAGCGGGGGTGCTCATTTCAGGACCTTCCCCTTTCGTACCTAAGTTCCCGAGTCGAGGCAACTTTGGTGATGACGGACATGTGGCCTTTAGCACGAGTCAGGGTTTCCTAAATTTTCCCAAAAATAAAATATTTAGGTGGCGACTTTGTAATCTAGCAAGGTAGTCCAATTTTGGCATTATTTGATTTGAAATCGATTTTCCAAAAAGATTTGCCGGATTTGGACTCTTTGGTGTTTATCACTTTCACATTGCACTTGTGAGACTGGATTCAGAACCGCGGGAGTCTGAACTGTGAGGCCTTTCATTTCAATTCTGAAAGGTGTGGCGTGAGAAAAAGGTGAGCCCACAGTTTTTGGCGACTCTGCTGGAGATTTAGAGAACTTGACTCGAACTCATGATATGTTGTTTTATTTATACTTTTGTGTTTCTTTGCATTTGCATTTGCATTGGTGCGCCTAAGTCACTGTGTTTGCCATCTGCTA
This sequence comes from Camellia japonica, assembly GCA_030407325.1. NCBI lineage: Eukaryota > Viridiplantae > Streptophyta > Magnoliopsida > Ericales > Theaceae > Camellia > Camellia japonica. Next base: position 158,142,202 of record JAPPVO010000017.1, read on the forward strand.
TTCCTGAGCAGTTTGCCAGAGGCTTGCTTGGAAAAGCTTGCCATAAGGCTGACCAGTTGTGGGCTCTGCCACGATGGGAACACAACCCTTGGATTTGGACTACCGTTGTACCGTTTGATCCTCCTTTCACTTCTCGGTGTTAGGAGCGAGAGGTATATTAGGTAGTCTTGCTGAGGTACCATTTTTGACCAATCGACCTAGTTGCATATCGAAAACCATAGAGACCATTCCAAACTAGGACATGTTGCTCGCTGTAGCAAGCCCGCGAGGGACCTCGCTACAGTTCGGACTCAATTTGTTGTCGCGGTTCGTAATCTGAACCAAAGAGTCCAAATCCGGCAAATCGTTTTGAGAAAACAGATTTTTGAAAAGAAGTGCCAAACATGGACTGCTTTGCCAGATACAGAGTCGCCACCTAAATATTTTTTAATGGGGAATTTAGGAAACCCTGACTCGGTGCCAAAGGCCACGTGTCCGTCATCACCAAAGTTACCTCGGCTCGGGAACTTGGGTACGATTGGGGAAGGTCAGCTATGAGCACCCCCTCTCGCCCGGTCCGAAGACCGGCCTCTACTAACCGTGATATCCGATTTTGAAAACGTTATGTGTTCTTATTCCAGTTATTAGCCTGGAATTACTATGTTATGCGCACAGCAAACAAGTATAGACTAGATCGCCTAATTTGGAAACAAGCATTGCATATCCGTTTGTTTTAGAAAACGCTTTGGGATTTGCAACTCGCAAGTAGGCTAAAACACGGATTTCAATGAGTTGTTCCAACTCAAACAATTCAGCCTTCACCCACAGGCATTCAGGCAGTTTATCACATAAGCGTCTAGCCACATGGTAAGCATGCTGTCATGATAGCATTCACACACATGCGATATGCTAAAGCATGAAAATACTTACATCGTACTCCGTGCCAAAACAATAAACTAGTTAGCAAACATGCATGGTCCTAGTTCATGTCAAATTGACTAATGTAACACATACAGAATGCAATTAGGGTAGGCTCGGCTAACCTAAGCATGACATGTGAAATGCAATCAATTGATGCACGTATTCAATTTGGAATTGAAATACAAATGCAGTTAGCATGATGTACCGAGCCCGGTGCATGCAAGACAAATGTATGGATGCACGCATGTATAGCATAAGGTATGCTAATTTAAACATGCCCTAATCTACCATTATAAGCGGGTAAATAAAAGGGAAGAAAGAAGTGGGGGTTGGAAGACATGCACACACACGCACCCACACTTATTACAGATTCGCCCTCGCCCGGAGGGACCAAATAAATATTACAGTCCGAATAATAAATACATTGATTATTACAGACTTTCTAATTAATTAACAGAATGAATGCAAAAAAAGAAAGGTGGCCACAACTCCCGCCTCGGGATGCGCGAATGATGCATGCTCGAACCCGTCTCGTCCGGAAAGCCCGTACCATACCATTGCTGCCTCTGTTTTCACTGCCTTGCTTCCCTGAAAAATGCCAAAGTTCTGGGACAGGTTCTCTGAACACTTTGAAATACCATCGGCTGAAGTAAATGTCCACCGGCCATGGAACAAATCCATCGGCTGGGTTTTATGTTATCGGCCACAAATATATTACCGGTCGGCACTCTACACTGCCGGTCGGCAAAAACTTCCTGCAGAAAACAGTTTTGACAGCAACAGAGGACAGGCAGTATATGGCATGGGATTTCAGGCACATGTGAGCATGGTCATGTTCCCCATCATGTATTGAACTCAGGGAAACATGGCCCTCGATCCTCGAGCCATCAATTGTGCATGATAGCCTAAGAGATCAAGCTTGCCATTTGATGTAAAAATGCATGCAACACACAAATAAGGACCAAGACCCTATCATGTCGAAGTCAAGGGCCCCGGTGACCGAGAGTTAAGACACGTTACATCACTTGTAGTATGAACGCTTCTTAACCCTCACACTTGGTTTGACACCCCAAACCAAGTAATGCAATGCATGTTATGCAAACATGCCTCAAAGATGCAACATGAGATTAAGATGCAAGGCATGCCAAATGCCATGCAACTATCATGGCAAGTATGCAATGCTAGACATACAAGATGCAAATGCAATGCAAACATGGACAATCTAAGCAATAGGATCATCATATTACAACACCTAATGAAGCAATCATGCAACGAACATGAGACAAGCATGCAATGGTGGATTTAAACCATAAAGGGGCAGACCTCAACCCACCCCAAAACAGTGGCCAAAAGTGCCCAAAATGGTGGACAAACACTCATGCCAACATGCAAGGCAATGGGCCTAAAGCTAAGGCACAAAAGGGAGCACTTTACTCCCACTAACATGACCACTCATGGCATGAATTAGACAAACAAAAACAGAATCCTAGGATGCAAAAATGGGCTCCGAAACCCACTGATATGGCAGCTTAAGTGGCTCCAATGAGATGTATGCACCAAACCTTATTTCTAGGCATAAAAGGACACATCCTCAAAGCATGAAAGAGGTCACATATGCAAACATACAAACATGATTTATGGACTGAAATACGATCCTAAATGATGCCAAATCATGAGGATGGTCTAAGCTAAGCATGCTAGAGGCCAATATACTCAAGGCTTACAAGCCAAAACACAAAGAGATGACACCAAACATGGTAAACATGACTGAAACAGATGGCCAACAGACCTTAAACATGGTAAAGTAATGCCAAGACCTTCATGAAGTTAGGCTAACACATGCAAGAATCATGGCCTAAACACGAGATGCATTTCTATGCCAAATAGAGGAATGCAAAGCAAGTATGTTAAGCATGCAAAGGGGCACAAGTCCAACCAAAAACAGAGATAACATGTGACCTATAGACACCCAAGAACCTCTGAAATAGGGCCAAAATCAAATCAGTCAAGCATGCATGTTGCCCTTTAAGCCAAAAGGCAAGGAAATGAGGTAATGAAGAGAGAGGGGTGTCCCTCCCCTATACAAGACTTCAAACCACCTTTCTCACCACTGAAAATCCACTGGTTTTCAGTGGTGAGAAGACTAAAACACTCAAGCAAACAAAAGCCTTACAAAGGAAGCACCAAAAGGCCGAATAAGGCCTAAGAGGGTGATTTTGAACTCAAACCACAAAACACCCTTAATGAAAGTTCTTAAGCATGAAAATATAAGCTTTTTTTATGTTATGCACCAAGCCTAAATCAGCAAGCAAGACAGGTAGAAAACTAGTGCAAGTTTGGGGAAACTAAAACAAAGTGATTACCCTTGAAGAACACCTCAAGAACAGCCAATGCAGCCCTCTTCTTTTGGTCAAAATCAGTCCAAAAGCTCAAGAATCAACCCTCAAAGCCTCTCAATCTCGAAGCAAGGTGTAATGGTGTGTGTATTAGTGCAAAAGTAAGGTCAAAATACACTTTCTAGGCCTAGAAACACACACAAGGGAGGAGAGAGAGGGAAATATGGAGAGAGATGATATATCTAGCAGATATATATGTATATAAGCTCTGGTTCTTATGTTCAAAACTCTAACCCTAGACAAAGGAGAGGAAGGATGACTTATATAGGCAAAAAAAGAGACTCCAAGCTTCTCCAAGAAGCTATATCAAAAGGGGCAAAGGGTGCAAAGGGCTCTTGGCTTCTTGAAGAAGCTGGGACAGCTGGCCAAGCTTCCCCAAGAAGCTTGGCCAAAGGGTCATCCTTCTAGAAGGAATGGGGGTTCAAAGGAGTCACACCAGCCAAAACTGCACGGGGAGGAGTGATGGTGCATTCCAGCTGGCACAGCTGGCATGCACCATGCCTCAAGGGTTCAAAGGAGTCACACCGGCCAGCAAAAGAGATCGCCGGCAAAATAAAGTGCCGGCCGGCCAAATATAGTGCCGGCCGGCCATTGATTTTAAGAAACCATGGCCGGTGGCACCCACAAGCAGCCGGTGATGCTAGGGGAAGGCCGGTGGGATGTGGGGATGGCCAATAAGCCATTCCCTGCCCTTCAAGCCAAGAACACAAGTGTTTGGTGCTAAAACCAAACGCGGAACAATCGAGTCGAGAGATCCTGAGGCAAGGCGTGCAGCCAAGACCTCCGGGAACTCAAGACGAACACAAACAAAGAGGATCACCGAGTGTTCAAACGGTGACGTCCAAGTCTTGAGGACGGTCAAAAATGGGGTGTCTACACTCGCCCGAATGCAGGAATTGTTTGAAACCATTTGTTTGCATAGTTATCCGTAGTTCCTGACGAAATTAGGATAGGGTAACCCTACCCCATCATAGGGGTGTTTTTGGTTTTCACTTGCTTGATACGTGCTTTTAGAGTGAAACTCTACAGGAATGTATGTATCAATTGCAAGTCTGGGTATTAGTTTGAGGGTATCAATTTTGGGCCACAAATTAGTGTTTGAGTACAGTTCTCCAGCTTATGATTGCAACTATGTGTTGTTTCTGTCTGAGCTGAGATGCTGTGCGGTTTTTGATTTTTGTTTCTTTTTTGCTTTATTTTTTTTTTGCAAGGTAGTTTTACACCATTGCTTTAGACGAGTCTGTTACCCCCTAAGGGCTCTGGACCCGAGTAAGGCGACTTTACGGATCCAGGGATCTTGTAAGAGGACAACCAGTGTTTGCTTCACTACCCCCAGTTACAAGACGAAGAAGAGTTAGGCATAATTCACCGGTTCGATAGTTACCTTCATTCAGCGAAGTCCAGTCATCTGCTTCTACTCCGGAAAGAGAGTATACACCAGTTTTGATAGCTCAGCATCCCTTAGTCAATATGGAAAAATGCTCCGCCAACTCCAACAGACTATTGAGAACATACAGCTAGATGCTGCCCGGCAAGCTGAGACTGTAGCTCGCTAAGCCGAGGTAATAGAAAGGCTTCAACAACAGCAGCCACAACCTGTAGTGGCCTCAGCATCACAAGCACCCCCAGTGGGAATCCCGGCACCCGGGGTCACAATCAATGTCTAGGAAAATGCGGGCATTCAGGCAGATCTCATCCCACCTCAGACCTCCAAGGCACCGGTTTACCCAACAGAGGCGCCGTTTGAATTTGAGGTCGACCCTATTGTGCTGAAAGTGAGCAAGCTGGAAAAGCTCTTTAAACGGGCATAGGGCATGAATTCAATCCCTGATATCGAGGATGGCTATACTGATTCGGCAGTGACATTGCCAAATAGATTCAAGATGCCGCACATAGACCGTTTTGATGGCTCGGGTGATCCCATGGTCCACTTGCAACTATTCTCAGACATCCTGCGACCGATGGGCCTGTCTAGACTGCAGAAGTTATCGCTCTTCAGCTGGACCCTGTCAGGTATAGCGGCCATTTGGTATGCCAAACTTGAAGACTCTGTGAAGAGAAATTTGGAGGAAATGGCTGAGGCCTTCATAACGCAGTACTCCTACAACACTCAGATCGAAGTTACAACTCGTGATCTCGAAGCAACTCGCCAAGAGCTAAAGGAGGGCTTCTCGGATTTTGTGACCCAATGGAGGGCCAAGGCTTCTATGATGACTGTCCGACCATCGGAAAAGGACCAGATCAGAATGGTGGCCTGTAATTTGCAAGGAAAATTATTATAGAAAATGATAGTCTTGCCTTTGTCTACTTTTGCTCACCTCCATGAGATAGAGGTACAAATTGAGAATGCAATGAAGTAGGGTCTAATAGAAAGGAGCAACCCAAAAGGGCTTTCATACGCAGTTCCAATGTAACTACTAGCGGTAGTGCAGCTGCAAGGCCATCAAATGTGAGCATGGTCACCACCACACCTAAAACTACCAACCCCTTTGCCGGCACAGCCAATACAACCTCCCAAACTTCCAGCCATCAGGCCCGAGGTCAGAGGGTCTTCACACCGCTCTATATGTCCTTATCCGTGGCCCTGAGGGTTCTGATCAGAAAAGGGCATTTGAAGCCGTTAGAACAACGCCCATTGCCCGATCCTTTCCCTCATAAACACAACTCGGTCAAATACTGTGTCTTTCACCAACAGCATGGTCATGATATTGACCAATGCTTTAGACTTCGTCATGAGATTCAGGATCTCATTGACAACAAAGTGATAGCACCTCTCGAAAAGCCCAATGTCACTACAAATCCTCTCCCACCACATAACTAAGCCCCTCCACCTCGGCAAATAAACCTCATCCATACACTGGCCGTCCCTTACGACCCCAGTATATACATTACCCCCTCCCACCTACCTAAGCCAGCGCTGTTCATCCCGGAAAGCACAGACTTGTGCATGTTGAACACATCCACATCCTAACCCAAACCTTTGGTGGTGACCGTGGTAGATAAAGGTAGGGTAGCCTCGGTAGGGAATGAGAATGTTAGTACAGCGCCTGAGGGCTCCGTAGATTTATCTGAGGAGGAATACAACCCATGCCGTTATATTATGCCAACCAATCAGGCCAAACCAGAGGTGGAGTTGCCAACAGGAATGGAGGTCAGTGTAGTCAGGGAGGATGGCCCGAGCCAAGGATTGGATGACTTAGCCGACCTGGAAGAAGACATCAACAATCTGCAGTTCTTTGATGAGCAAGATTTGGGGGATGTGCACATTAATTGGTTTGATCTGAATGGGTCGATAGACAACTCTGGGTGGCTTAGTGATGAACCTGATGTGGATGAGGGACTTTAACCAAAGCTGGAACAGCCAGAAACAGGAACTGCTACAAGGGCTGGAACGACCGATGACAAGGGGAAATTGTCGGAGAGCTTGGTATTAAGAATTTCACTCAAGAAATGAGCATCATAAGTACTGTGGACACTGAATAAGAAGCCACACTGAAGCAGTTTGAGTAGGAAAGGGATGAGAATAGTCAGAAAGCTAGAAAAGCTAACCACCCTGCGAGGGATGATTGTGATGTGAGAGTAATTACAATGGAACCAGACAATTGCCTGTCGGTTGCTGGAGAGATATGGTGGGAGGATGATGATCTGCATCTTGCCCACACTGACGAGGATTGGGGCCAAGACCTGCCGGACAACACTTGGTACTCTGAAGAGGTGGGTCATATGACAAGAAGCGGGCGGTACTTCAAGCCCCCACACTTAGACCAACCCAAAGCATCCGGAAAAGGCAAGGAGGCTGAAAAACAGAAGGACAAGCAGTTAGAAGAAGAAGCTATACTAAAGCAGTTAAAGAAGATCCAAGCTAATATATCCATCTGGGGTTTGCTCATGGCTTCACGCGTGCACCGGCAAGCTGTATTGTTGGCAATGGATAAGGCTAAACTGTCTATCGACACAACTCCAGAGCAACTAGTGGGACTTGTCTTCCCGGGCAGTGCTTCGCCTGCTTTGACCTTCTCAGATAAGGAATTGCCGCCTGAAGGCTTTGCACATAACAAACCGCTATACATTTCAATTGAGTGTAGAGAGAAGTGGGTGCCGGTTGTATTGGTGGACACTAGGTCTGCAATTAATGTTTGTCCGTCTAGCACAGCCTATGTTATTGGCTTGAAGCCAGCAGATTTTGTACCTACGAACCAGGTGATCCGGGCGTATGACAATACAAGTCGAGAGGTGATGGGAACAGTTCAGAACAGAACACAAGTTGGCCCGGCTTAACTGGATATTGAGTTCTACGTCCTGAATGTTCCGGCTACTTTTAACTTGTTACTTGGGTGACCCTGGTTGTATCAAGTAAAAGATGTTTCTTTCACCTTGCATCAAATGCTGAAGTACCCTCTTGGAAAGAGGGTAGCCATTGTGTTTGGGAATTTATCTATACATCCTCTACTAGAGGTTACTACACCCGTACTGGAGATTGTACATGGCGATGAGGATGTTTTCTTGTTTGGTTTTACCTTGGCTGAGGCCTGGGTGGTGCAAAATATCTTGGCTATTGATGAGGGGTTGTACATTAATGCTCAATCAGTCTACCTCATGAACAAGCTACAGCATATTCCCAGGATGGGATTAGGAAAGAGCGGCTGGAAGGGTGTTACTGCACTAGCCGAAGTGCCACATAACCCTCATGCCTTTGGCTTGGGCTATACGCCCACCAAAGAGGACTGGGTGAGAAAAGGGAATGAAATGGCAGGAAGAGCCAAAGCTAAGCAAACTGGGAAGCACTATGAGCTTGTGCACAGGCCAATTCATGGAACACTGAACGGTTGTAGACACCCCATTTTTGATCGCCCTTAAGACTTGGGCACCACTGATTGTTTACTTGGTGATGAGGTGTGCAGTGCAAAGGTTCGATTTCTTCGGCAATGAGAGCGTCAAATCCCAACCTTACACCCCATTTTTGGACAAAAACAATTTTGACCAAAAGACTTTAGACCTTAAAACCCTCTCTTTCAAAATAGTTTTTGAAAAAGTTCCTACGATGTTCCGAGACTCGCATTTCATTAAATGTTGCGCTTTTCGGTAAACCGAGCAAGGACAAAGTGGAAATGAATGGAAGAGAGTTGAACTCTTTTAAAAAATCTTCAAAACACCTTATTTAGGGGTTTGGAGTTGAAGAAAAGAGGAGAGGAGAGAAGAAACCAAGTTTGGGAGAAGTTTGGCATGAATCCGGGTAGGATCGAAACTGAGCAGTCTTCACTAAAAGAAGCATAACTTTTTGCACACTTGGAATTTTGATGTGAGGCTGCCGCCATTGGAAATAAGACTTCCAGGGCTTAAATTTAGGCTCAAGAATGACTTGTAAAGGAGTCCAGATGAAGGAGTTATATCCGGTTGAAGTCGGGCCCAAAAAGCATATTTTTCTGGCCAACCAGAGGTGGAGGATGCTGGCCATAAATGGGCTTTTCTGGCCATGTGCCGGCCATGAATGGCCTATGCCGACCCCCTGCCATCCAATAGTGATCCATGCCGGCCAACAATGAACATGTGCCGGCCATCAATGATGGCATGCCGGCCATCGATGGAAAAAGGTAGTTTTTGGCAGATATTTATTCTCCAGCTATTACAGCTGTCCCTTTTGGGATATTTTCGACCTGGAGCCTCATTATTCTATATATGGAGAGCCTTCTCTATTGTCTTCAAGGTTAGAAACATTTTAGGAGCAAAAGTTTGGGAGCCTCTCTCTCTAGATTTCTCTCTCTCTTGAGCTTTGGTGCTTAGAAGCTTGTATACATCAAACTTTAGCCTATACATCCTTGACCAAAGTAGTTCATCTTTGGGCTGAAGTTGCTTGAAGCTATCTTGGAGCTTCTTAAGAGGCTTTTGTCTTGGATTGGTGCCAAGAATCACTTTTCCCTTCAAGAGGTATAGCTATCACCCTTGTTTTCATACTTGTTTTTGCCATCTTTTTGTGCTGTTTTTGGGGTGGTTTTGAACTGAAAAAATATCTATTTTTATGGTTTAAAAATGGTGGTTTGAGCCTTTGTGAGTTAGGAGGTTGTCCCCCTTTTTTGCTCTTTAGCTTGTTAAGCTTTTTGCACCATTTCTCATCACCTTCAAATCAAACCTTTTGGCCCTTTTTACCATTGAAACTCAAAGGTTTTTTAGTGACAAAAACCATGTTTTGAGGTCCAAAATAGGAGGGGTTGGCCTCCCCTCCTTGTGTCTTGCTTGCATGAGTAGATGGCCTAACTTGTCAGCATGTATTTCTACCTTTTTGTAGCTTAAGTCAAGCATGTTTTAGGCTCTATTTTGATATGTTTCAACTCTGTTTTTGGTTGGTTGGTGCACCTGTTGCTTGCTTTTTGTACTTGTAGTGCAATTGTGCTTACTAGTCTAGCATGCCTAATGAGTTAGCCTATTTTTCTAGCTTGTATTAGCTTAACTCCAGCTTATTTTAGCTACTATTTTGACCTACTTTAACTTTGTTTTGGGTCGGTTAAGTCCTTCGAGGCTTGTTTTGCATGGCTATAGTGTAACAGTCTTCACTAGTCTATTGTTTTGAGGTTTTGAACATGAAGTGTTTGAGTAGTTTGCATGTTATAGCATTATTTTGCATGTAATTTTAGTATCATAACCTCTATCATGTGCGCATGTATTTCACTCTTTCATTGCTTTTGAGAGTTGAGTTTTGAGCCTTGCTTGCGAGCCAACATGTGCGCATGTTTTTCTAGCTTTTTATTTTTCTATCTCAGCATGTTTTAGCCACTGTTTTGGCATGTTTAAGCTCTATTTTGAGCTGGTTTGGTCATTTGAGCTTGATATTGCATGCCTCTAGTGTAGTGCTCTTCACTAGCTTTAATGCTTTTGGCTTTTGAACATGTCTTGCATGTGTTGCTTACATGATTTAGTGTCTTGAGCATGCCATTTCAACATTGAAAAGTCTACAACCTCCTTCATTTCTTCATTTTTCCATTTGTTTTGAGGGTTGGTTAACCTCATGATTGTGTTTAAGCTTGGATAGAGCTTGTGCTCAATGGCTTTAACTCTCTTTTGAGGGTTCCTCTTAGCCAAAGGCATGATCTCTCTCTCATGTCTTAAACCATCTTTTGGTTGACCCCTCTCTCATTAGAGGACACTCACTTTGGACAAATTGACTAAAGAATGACTTGGTAATGCTAAAATGAGTAAATAAAATGAATCAAGTAAAACATGACCATGATAAGCATGTTATGTGTGCATTGCATGTGTTCAATCGGACGTTATATTGAACACAAGGTAGATTGGTCCATTTCGTACTCAAAGTGATGAAATAAGCCAATCTTTTTTGTCTCCATCACCCTTGATCATGCATGATAGGGTGGTGGTCCTTTGTGTCATATTTGTGCATTTATTGAAAATGTACACCTTGGATCTTTGGCCATCATGCATTGAAAATGCTTGATTGGTGGTTTTGGATCCAAGAGTGCCTCACCTTTGATGTTTTGAGATGATAAGGAGGGGCACAGTACAAACATGTCCTTGGAAAACCGTCATTTTTCCTCTGTTTGTGCTCTGTTGCAGTTTGGTGATTCAGCACACCAGTGGCCGGCATTGGCTTCATCTTTGGCCGGCAGTGCCTCTATTTGGCCGGCAGATGGCCTACAACAACTAATCATGGCCGGCAGGCCACTGGTGCATTCCTCAGTAGTGAGTTGGTAAGGCAGAGCAAAAAGTTCTTGGAATAACCCTGCAAACAGAGCCTCTCAAGAGCAAACCGATGGGCTTTTCAGGGCGAAAAACTGAATGCATGCATCTTCTACATCCCGGAGCAGAGTAGTAGCATCATAGTTTAATATGTTAATTACTTCGTTAATTTGCATTGATTATTGTAATAATTAAGTAGCTTAGCTTAGCTATTTCTTTATTTTGTTTTGTAATTATTAGTCTAATTAGTTTAATTAGACTAGTTTGATTAGCTTAGCTTAGTGTAGCTTAGCTTATTCAGTCGGACCCTCCTTCGGGAGGGCATAATGTTGTAATAAGCGTGCGTGTGTGAGTGCATGTCTTTTAACCCCACGTCTTTCTCCCTTTTATTTATCTGCTTTCGGTGGTTAGATTAGGGACATTTTCAATTAGCATACCTTATGCATGCATGTTTGCATCATTCATTTGTCTTGTATGCACCGGGCTCAGCGCATCATTCAAGCTGCATTGTATTTCAATACTTATTTGAATACGTGTTTCAAAGCATGTTATCAAATTGTTGTATTCATATGCCATCTTTGATAGCCGAGCCTATTAATTGCATTGTTACATGTGTTGCATTAGGCATTTTTGTATAGTTAGGATCATGCATTGTTTCTAACTAGCTTTTGTTTTGGCTCGGAGTACACTGTAAGTCTTTACGCTTTAGCATACTTGCATGAGTGTGAGTGTTGCCATGATCGCATACTTGCCATGAGGCTATTTGCTTAAATGCTAAACTGTATGAATGCCTATGGATGAAGGCTTTATCGCTTGAATTGGAACAATTCAATGATTGTGAGTTTTAAGCCCACTTTGTGAAGTGGCAAATCATCATGTTTTAAGCCCACTTGAGGGTGGCAAATCCGTGCTTTAGCCCACTTGAGGGTGGCATTTTTAGACCATTTTCGAAAACAAACATGAATTGAGTTGTTCCAATTCTCGCAATCCTAGTCTATACTTGCTTGTGTGTGCGTCACATAGTAAAGTTAGCTAATAACCGGATAAGAGCACATGAGGTTTATAAAACAACATATCATGTTAGTAGAGACCGATCTTTGATCGGGTGAGCGGGGGTGCTCATTTCAAGACCTTCCTCTCTCATATCCAAGTTCCCGAGCCGAGGCAACTTTGGTGATGACGGACACATGGCCTTTGGCACGAGTCAGGGTTTCCTAGATTTTTCAAAAATAAAATATTTAGGTGGCGACTCTGTAATCTGGCAAAGCAGTCCAATTTTAGCATTATTTGATCTAAAATCAATTTTCCAAAATGATTTGCCGGATTGAACTCTTTGGTGTTTATCAGTTTCACATTGCACTTTGTGAGATTAGATTCAGAACCGTGACAAGAGTCCGAACTGTAGGAGACCAATGCACGCCTCTTCGAAAGGGGGGCGTGTGAAGAAAGTCGAATCTACAACGACCACTTTGTTTGAGAGGGGGAAGATTTCTCGTTTTGCGGCTTTCCTGAGTCATGGTTGAACTCCGAGAAGCGGCGTCTTCCCGGCTTCGAGATTTTTTTCGATCTGCAACTGCAAAAAGATGAAGCCACAGAGGAAAAAGCAGAATCTGTTATCACTAGAGTTGAGCAGAGCACAGAAAGTGAGTCCAGCAGCAATGAAATTGAAGTGGGAGCAGCGCTGGCATGTCTCTTTTCGGATTCTCACATCAACCCGGAGAGCTTGGGGGATAACCTAACCGTTTCCATGATCGGAGACCAATCAGGTGTGGACCCTTCCGGTGGTATTCTGGATATATCTAACGCATCGTCCCTCACTTGGCAGCTGGAAGAGGGTTTTTTGTCCAGTAGTTCTGAATCAAGTAGTGAGCCGGAATCTGATTCCACAGAGTCTGTGGAGTCGGAATCAGATTCCGGTTCTTCTGAGTCTGAGTCCGGTATTCCTAGGGTTGATAACTCGGATGCCGTTGTTTTGTCCAGGTCGTCTTTTTCCTTTTCTTTTGAGTCGGTTGTAACTAAGGAATTGGAAGAGATGGATCTTTTGAATGAGAATGCTGCAGCAGTTTCTGAGTACTTCTCTGTACCACTTGTGTATTGCATTGATCATGATTTTCAAAATTTTGATGAAAACGACGAGGAAGGAATTTCTCTAGTTTTGAAACATTTAATTGATCGAGAGGAGGAGAGGTTTGTAAAACCCCTTGTTGATGAAATCATTTCAATTAATGTGGGTACTGAGAAGGATCCACGTCTGGTCCAGATCGGGTCCACGTTGTCTTCAGAGGAACGCGAGCGCTTAGTCGCTTTATTAAAAGATTTCAAAGACATTTTCGCGTGGTCCTATGAAGATTTGCCTGGAATCAATCTTGAGATTGTACAACATCGGATCTCTCTTGACCCCAAGGCCCGACCCATCAAGCAGAAGCTTTGGAGAATACGCCCGAATTGGGCTGTGAAGATTAAGGAAGAGGTCACCAAGTAGATAGACGTAGGGTTCTTGCTCGTATCTAAGTACCCGACTTGGTTGGCCAACATTGTTCCGGTGTCGAAGAAAGATGGCAGAATTCGGATATGTGTGGATTTCAGAGATCTGAACAGAGCTAGTCCGAAGGACGACTTTCCTCTACCGCACATCGATGAATTGGTGGACTTCACCTCAGGCCACGCACTACTTTCCTTCATGGATGGATTTTCTGAGTATAACCAGATCTTGGTGGCACCGGAGGATAGAGAGAAGACTGCCTTCACCACGTCGTGGGGAACCTACTGCAACAGGGTGATGCCGTTTGGGTTGAAGAATGTTGGGGCAACCTATCAATGGGCTGTAACCACAATTCTACATGACATGATCCACAAAGAGGTTGAGGTGTATGTGGACGACATGATTGTCAAGTCCAAGGAAAGAGAGGGTCACTACACCGCCTTGAAGAAATTCTTCCAACGGATCAGAGAGTATAGATTGAGGTTGAATCCACAGAAGTGCACATTCGGGGTAACAGCAGGGAAAATGCTGGGTTTCTTGATCACACAGAGGGGCATCGAGGTTAATCCTTCCAAAATCAAGGCCATCTTAGAAATGCAACCACCAATGACTGAATAGGAGGTGCGAGGCTTTCTGGGTAAAGTGCAATTCATAAGATGGTTTATTGCAAAATTAACTTTGACTTGTGAACCACTATTTGGTCACCTGAAGAAAGGAAAGAAATTCCAATGGGATGACCGATGGCAGTTTGCTTTTGAGCAGATCAAGCAGTACCTTCAGAACCCGCCTGTGTTGTCACCACCAGAGCCGGGGAAGCTGTTGATTCTCTATCTATCAATAACGGACACAACAATGGGATGCATGTGTAGACACCCCATTTTTGACCGACCTTAAGACTCAGACGTCATTGATTGAGTGCTCGGTGATGGTGCTTGTTGTGCTCGTTCTGAAGTTTCGGAGTTTCGGCTGAGAGCCTTACCCCCGGACCTCGGGACCCTTTTGTGCTTTGCCTCGGTTTGTGAACCAGGTCTTGTTTTCTCTTCCCGAAGAGAGGGAGAGGTCTTGTAGACCATCTCTCAGTGGCCATAGGCTACTTTTCGTGGTCGTAGGCCACTTTTCTCGTTAGGAGACTAGTTTTTGATTTTCTGAGCCGTCGGCCGTGCGCCTCGGTTCGGGACCGCTTAACATTCTCCGTTTGGCACGGTTTTCTGCACACACCTTGCTTCCTCTCTCTGGAGGGACACTGTGGCTCGGGAGACCACCTTTGTGGTCGTACGCCACGTTCGTTGCTTAACAGCCTGTTTTGGAGGCACCCGGCTGCGCGTTTTGATCATCGAACCCTCGTTTTGCATCCGTCTTGGTTCATTTTTGGCATGGACCTTGTTTTCATTGTTTGGGAGGTGGTGCAAGGGTGGGAGACCACCTTTTCTCCTTGGAGACCACTTTTCTCCCGCCAGCCGGTTTTCTTGTCAAGAAGCTGGCCTCTTGGTCTTTGAGCCACATTTACTGGTCTCCCACCATACCACTAGCTTGCATTCAATGTGGAGACCATCAAATGGGGCTGCCGACACCTTTCATTGAGTTGACCCTTTTGAACTGGTCAGCCGACCACCTGAATTGGTCGCCTGCCTCCCCCAGTTTTGTCTCGTGAGTTTTGCCAGCTGTGCCAGCTGGAAGGCACATGGAGGATCTTCAACCATGGTCTTTAGCTTCTTTGAGAAGCTTTGGTCCTTTTGGCTATAAAGGAGGGCCTCCCCCTCCTTTGTGAGGGTTGCAATATTGGTTTAAGGCAAAATATATATCCCTCTCTATTTCTCTCTATATTTTGGCTCAAAGTGTATTGTTCTTGCACCTTTGCACACCACCTCATAGCTAACCCCTCCACCATTGCTTGGAGCTTCTTGGAGGCGATTTTCAGAGGATAAGGAGTTGGGTTTTGGGTCCAGAAGTTGTTGCTTGCTGAGCTTCAAGGGTAACACACTTTTTCCTCTTTTAAGCTTTATTTTAATCCATCTTAGCCTTATTTGCATTGCATATTTGAGCTTTGTGTCAACTGAAAAAAGTCTTTTTTGAGGTCCTTTTGATGTTTGTTTAAGGTCATTTGTTGTTGGGGTCATCTACCTCTTGCATGCTTCATTTAGTCTTGTTTTGAGCCATGCCTTAAGGCCTTGTGTTGACCTTTGCTTGGCCTTTTAGCCACTGAAACCAGTGGATTTTCAGTGGTTGGCATGCTGTTTTGAGGGCCAAAATCAGAGAGGGGTGACCTCTCTTTTTGGCCTTGTTTGTTTGCATATTTGGCCTTTCCAAGGAGCCTTCATTTGCATCTCCAAGCCTTGTTTCAGCCCCTTTTAGTGACTTTTAGGGCCTCCTAGGCTCTGTCCAGAGTTGGTTTTGTCACCTTGGGTGTGTCTCTTGCATGTGTAGAATAACCCCTCTTATAGCCTATCAAAGGAGCATGTCATTCTTGCATGCATTGATCATGTTTCAGTGGGTTTTTGGGCTTTATTTGGCATGTCATGTCTCTGAATTTTCTGGTTTAGTAGCCTCTTGAATGCTTCATATGCTTGTAGTGTAATCCATGTTCACTAGCTCACGTTGCATGTTGTTTTGGCCCTTGATTCTAGCATTTTGGCCATGTTCTAAACTGATTTTACTCATGATTTGGGCTGCCTTAGCTATTTTGAGGTCCCATGGTCGAATGATGCTTGCCATGCATGCTTTGTAGTGTAATACCTTGCCTAGCTTCGAGTTTTGAAGCCTCTGGCATGCTTAACTGGGTTGTTTTCATGTTTTGACATCATTGAACATGTTATTCAGAGCTTATACTTGTGCCATATCCCATGTTTTCCACTCTTTAAATGCGTTTGAGAGTTGTGCTTGTATGCTCATTTTTGGGCTATTGCATGAGCTTCATTTTTGTGCATTGCAAGCCATCATTTTAGTCTATTTTGCCACTGTTTTGGGTCTGCATAGGGACTGTTTGGGGTTGGTTTGGTCATTTGGCATCGCTTTGCATACCTCTAGTGTAATGCACTTCACTAGTTTGGTAATTGTGTCCAACGTGCATCGGGTGAGTTGTTTGCATGATTCGGGACCATCTTGTATGTCATTTCAGAGCTGGAACATGTGTCATTGTGTGCCATATTTCATCCTTGTCATTGTGTGCCATATTTCATCCTTGTCATTGTGTATGCATGCCATATAATCCATGTGCATTGAGTATGCCATTGATTAGTTCATAGCATTGTGTATGCCATTGGCATGCTTGCATGTCATTCCGTGCATCTTCACATAACTTAGTTATTTAGATCGCATGCTAGAATTGCATTTGTCCATACATTGTTTGTTGCATTGTATTTGGAGTAGGGTTTAGTCCAAACACGGGAAACAAGGGACGTTTTGTACTCAAAGTGACGAAACATGCCTCGATTCTTGGTCACCGACACTCTTGACTATCCATGATAGAGTTGTTGGCTTTAAGTGTTTACATGTGCATTCATTTCACATTGAGTCGTGCAATTCGACTCCTCGGCCATCATGCATCAAAATGCGTGATTGATGGCACGAGGATCGAGGACTAACTCCCTAGAGCTTATGCAATGACGGGAGAAGTGGTCGGGGACACATATGTTGAAAATACTTTGCCTTTCTCTCTCTCTTGCCTTTGTTGCAGAAAATGCAGAAACCAGGAGAAGAAACTGGCCGGCCGATCAGGTTTTCTGGCAAGCCAACCACTTTTCTGTTTTCCCACCAAGGGTGGTCGGTAGAGTGGTCTCCAATGCCTACAGCTGGTGGTAGCCTTCCCCTAGATTCCCAAGGTGGAGTTCATCTCCTTGGAGCTTTGTGCAAGTTTTTGAGTTCAATTACAAACAAAGCGAGTTGAGACATCCGCGATGGATTCCCGGACAAGGCGACTCGAGCATGCATGCATCCTTTATCATTCGGAACAGAGCTGAGGCAGTCCATTTCATGTAGCTCGCATGCTAATTTATTTACTTCCTTAATTTAATTTGTTAATGTTGTGTAATATTTAGCCGTAATTCGTTATTCATTTCGGTTGTGTAATAACTAGTTTAATTAGCTTAGATTAGCTAGTTGGTTATGTATTATTTATTCGGACCCTCCGTGAGAGGGCGAACTTTGTAATAAGTGTGCGTGTGTGTGATGCATGTCTTCCAACGCCATGTCTTTCTCCCTTTTATTTACCAGCTTATGATGGTTAGTTTTAGGGCATGTTTCAATTAGCATCTATATGTTCGCATGTTTGCATTCATTCATCTGTATTGCATGCACCGGGCTCCGCGCATCATGCTAACTGCATTGTATTTCAATTCCAAGTTGAATACATGTATCGATTGTTGCATCTCATATGCCATCTTAGAATAGCCGAGCCTATTGTAGTTGCATTTTTGCATGTGTTGCATTAGGCATTCTTAGCGTAGTTAGGATTCATGCATGATTTCTAATTAGCTTCTTTTTTTGGCTCGGAGTACTCGGTAAGTGTTTATGCTTTAGCATCCTTGCATGTGTGTGAGTGACTGCCATGATAGCATGCTTACCATGAGGCTATGTGCTTATGTGATATAACTGCCTGAATGCCTGTGGGTGAAGGTTGGGTTGCTTGAGTTGGAATAATTTGTTGAAACCCGTGTTTTAGCCTACTTGCGAGTAGCAAACTTCAATCCATTTTCAAACAAACGGATATTCGATGCTTTGTTCCAACTTAGGCAATCCAATCTATACTTGTATGCTGTGCGCATCACATAGTAATTCTAGGTTAATAACCGGAATAAGAGCACATGTGTTTTCAAAAACAAGATATCATGTTTAGTAGTGGCCGATCTTTGATCGGGCGAGCGGGGGTGCTCATTGCATGACCTTCCCCAATCGTACCCAAGTTCCCGAGCCGAGACAACTTTGGTGATGACGGACACGTGGCCTTAGGCACGAGTCAGGGTTTCCTAAATTTTCCCAAAATAAAATATTTAGGTGGCGACTCTGTATCTGGCAAAGCAGTCCATGTTTGGCACTTTTTTCTAAAAATCAATTTTTCAAAACAATTTGCCGGATTTGGACTCTTTGGTGATTTATCAATCTCGCATTGCACTTTGCGGGATTAGATTCAGAACCATGACTTTGAGTCTGAACTGTAATGAGCCCAATGAACAAAACGGGATTTCTCCCGGGACGTTCGGGGACGTCTACAACATGCTTACGCAAGAATCTGAGGATAGAGTGGAGAATGCCATCTATTACTTGAGCAAGAAGATGCTAGACTATGAGACCTGTTACACCCCTTTGGAGAAGGCTTGCTTAGCCTTGGTATGGGCTACCAGGAAGTTGAGGCACTACTTGTTGGCTCACTCTGTAATTCTGATTTTGAGATTAGATCCCATTAAATATCTCTTCGAGAAACCAGCACTTACGGTAGGCTAGCTCGTTGGTTGCTTCTTCTTTCCGAATTTGATGTGAAATATGTCACTCGCAAGTCTGTCAAGGGGAGAGCAGTGGCAAAGTTCCTGGCAGATCACCCAGTGGAAGGGGATGAAGTAGTAGAATACTTATTTCCAGATGAAGCCATTCTGCAGGTTAAGGAAGAAACCTAGACAATGTACTTTTGACAGAGCGTCTAACTAGTACGGGTATGGGATAGGTGTGTGCTGATAGCACCCGACAATTCCCACATACCCTTAGCCTTCAAACTCTGATTCAAGGTATCGAACAACAAGCAGAATACGAGGCGTGTATCGCTAGATTGGAAGCCGTCCTGGAAATAGGGGCAAAAAGGTTGGACATCATTGGGGACTCAAACCTGGTTGTGTCTCAAGCAAAAGGAGACTGGAAGGTTAAAGAAGAAAGGATGAAAATCTATCACCAAACCCTAGACGTTCTGATTCCTAGGTTTGAGAAGCTAACCTTCACATATCTGTTAAGAGAGAATAACAGGTTCGCTAACGCTTTGTCAACTATATCTTCCATGATAGACATCCCGTTGGAAGTCCGGATGCGTCCGATCATTATTGAATAGAGGTACATGCTAGCTTATGAGTTAATCACCGCAATAGATGAAGTGCAAGATCAAAACCCCTAGTATTATGATATCTGGAACTTCTTGGAAAATGAGGCTTATCCACTAGGGGCAAATGCCAAAGATAAAGGCAATACGACAAATGGCTGTTCAGTTTATCATCTGCGGGGGTAAGTTGTACAAACGTGGTCATCTGGCAATGCACAAGCTGTGTGTTGATGGAGAAGAGTCAAAGCGCCTAATGGAGGCCATTCATGGGGGAGAGTGTGGAACACACATGAGCGCAGTAATGCTAGCCTGGAAGATTCTCAGGCAGGGTTATTACTGGTCTACCATGGAGGAGGATTGTATTGGTTTTGTTCGGCGATGCCACAAATGCCAAATTCATGCAAATTGCATGAATATCCCATTGTTACACTGAAAGGCAATGCACAAGCTGTATAACATGACTTTACCGTGGCCTTTTTCAGTCTGGAGAATTGATGTTATTGGGGCAGTTACACCGAAAGGCTCAAATAGACTATTTTACAAAGTGGGTCGAAGCCCAATCTTATGCCATGCTGAAAGCGTCGCATGTAGCCAAGTTCATTAGGAATAACATCATTTGTCGTTATGGGGTCTCGAATAAGATCATTTCAGACAATGGCTCCCATTTCAAGAGAGAAGTGATCAACTTGTTGGAGAAATACAACGTGGCTTTTCATAAGTCATCCACATACCGGTCGTAAATCAACGGAGCTGTTGAGGCCGCCAACAAGAACATCAAGCACATTTTGCAAAAAATGGTTGAGACTTGCAGGGACTCGCCAGACAAATTGCCATTTGCTCTCTGGGGCTATAGGACTTCGATTCAGACATCTATTAGGGCAACTCCGTATTCTTTGGTTTATGGGGTGGAAGCTGTTCTGCCGATTAAAATAGAGGTTCCGTCGCTGTGGGTTATGGCTGAGTGCCAGATAGTAGAAGTTGATTGGCAGTAGAGTAGGTTTGAAGAACTGATGTTGTTTGATGAGAGAAGGTTGAAAGCACTGTACCATGTTCAAGGATATCAACGTAGGATTGCCAGGGCTTTTAATAAAAAAGTTAAGTCTCAGAATCTGAAGCAAGGGGATTTGGTGCTGAAAGACAACTGAGCTCCCATCCATGACCCTAGGGGCAAGTTCAAACCCAATTGGACTAGGCCTTACATCATCAAATCAATCTGGTCGGGTAGAGTTGTTATTCTCATGGACCTAGATGGCCTAGAATTCTCCTAACCAATCAACATGGACAAGTTGAAGAAATACTACCCCTAAGAGGCTCGCTAGGCCGAAAACCCGGAAGGGCGATGTAGGAAAAAGTTAGAGCACAAAAAATTAGAAAAAAGAAAAACTGAGCTCGCAAGGTTGAAAACCCAGAAAGGGCGACCTTGGCAAAAGTTAGAGCGCAAAAGGAGAGCGTTAATACTTGAGTGAACCCAAACCGAACTACGTAAGGCCTGATTCTCATCTTCAGGATACGTAGGCAACTTCATTCTGAAGTCCGGCCATAAACACCTCCAAATCAATTGAGTCCATATGTTTGATCGAGGCATCCTTATCTGTTTGTTATTTGAAAGTTCGGTTGTGATCCTTACCCTGAGAGAAGAGCTGACTACAGTGCTGAGCAGTGCTATTCAGTCTAGGGGCAATTTTTCATTTCTGGATTCGGGTTTGTACATCTTAAAGATAGATTCCATGTGTGTCAAGTTGTGATCTTTATTGAAAATGGTTTTGAAAAGTTTTAATAAAAGTTGATTTTGTTCAAATTAATCTTTTTAAAACTTAGACCATTTTTGGACCAAAAGGAAAATTTTCAGTATTCACAACTTCAATTTCATTGATTTCAATACAGAGTTCTCCAACTCTCGATACACATAAAAGTTGCTTTTTATTACATTCAAAAGGAAAACTTGAAAACTAAGATCAAAGCAATAAACTTGGGGCATAGGTGAGTCAGGTGTTCCTGCGTCCCCTCCCTGAGCTCATGGAAGCTTCTGATGCTAAAGTAGTCCCAGTCTGTACCTCATCTTCAAGCTAAGCCAAACATTCACCAGAAAGGGTGCAATTGAAATTGGAAGCAGGAGCTAGAAGTTCTCTTGCCCCCCAAGCATTGGGGTATCGAGCCAACTGTGAAACTCGGATTAGAAATGAAGCAGGGTACTCTATCCCTCGTCTGGGAAAGTCTGGTCATGTCCAAACTGGTGCCTGAACTGGAACGGAAAATAGAACACACAGTGTGTCAAGCTAATCAGTTGAATGCCAGGTTGCCAAGACATGTTGTAGCTCATCTCGGGCAGGTCAAACCAGGGACAACGCCAAGCAATGTCAACAGTAGACTTGTTGCACATCCAATGGCACCACCACCCCACGTTCGGGAAATCAATTAGTTGTTGGCAAAAGAAATAGCCCCGTGCTGAATATGCAGGGCAAGAATCCACTACTTTTAACCTGTCCATGAGCCATATCTGGGGAGGGATGAAAGAAAAGAGAGATTAAAGAATAGAGAGGTGTATGTGGAGAGAAAAAATGAGAAAGGGTTTTGAGAGAAAAATAGAGCCTAAGTGTTGAGTGATGTGAGAAACACATGTGAGATAGGGTGGGAAACATTACCTGAAGAAGTAGTGGACTTCCTGTGAATTTGGTTGTCTCCCGCCAATGAAAGGCATCCAAGCCTATCAAAGTCTCAGCTAATGCTAAGCTGACGCAGCTTTTTCCCTCTTTCAAGCCTTGAGCTTCTTCGATCAAGCGAATGCTAGACCCTCCGAAACTTAGGGTGAGAAGAAAATGAGCCAACATGCATAAACAAAGGGCGTGTTGTCGAAAACTCTGCCAAAGACGGTCGCCGCGGTCACCGGTGTCAAAAAACTGATGAATGAGGCTGGGAATATCCAGTTCTCCATTATGAACCAAGGATCGAGCCTCATGTGAAGTGAGCCCACACATCCTTCCTAAAGCTTGGATGTGACGGGGCTGGGGCAAGATTTCTTCATCTCGCCGGGATTCCATTAGTACTTGAAACTCTTCGATTGTAGGGCACATCTCTTGCCCCCCAAAGCTAAACACGTGCGTAACCGGGTTCCAACATCTAGCTGCAGCATGAAGGAATAGAAAACAAAGTCGAAAACAACTCAGCGGGAATAGTGCATTTATGCCGAAACCCCGAAAATTCAACTTTTCTAAGCCATCTAAAGTTGCAATCCAATCGGAGAGTTTTTCGGCGAAAATGGCTCTATTTGTAGCAAAACAGCAGCTGAAATGAAGAAATCACAAAGCTGGAGCTTTTGTAGAAGATAAGGCAGTGAGTGGAGGCTAGGTGTCAACATTTTGAAGGTCCTGTGCATTGATGGCCAGCAAGGCTCATTGATGGCCGGCATAGGCCCATTGATGGTCGGTAGAGGTTCATTGATGGCCGGCAGGAGGAATGGATGGCTGACAGGCCACCCTTTATGGCCGACAGCCTTCATTTCGTGCTTGCTGTCTTCCTTTGTGAAGATTTAATTATATGAAGGAGTTTATTTCTGTTATTTGTGTGTTCTGAGGTCTTGTTTTGAGTCCTTTTAACTTTAGCAAGTTTGCTGTGTGGTTTTTTTATGTTGTTTATTGAGTTGTTTTGGTAATCGAGATCTTTATTGAGTCGTTTTGTTGTTTGTCAAACTGTTTTCTTTATCGAGTTATTGTTTTGATTATCGAGTTGTATTGCGTTGATTGTTTCAGTTGTTGGTCAGTTCGTTACCTGATTTAGACTGTTGTGACAATACAAGTATTCGGTTTTCAATGTCAAATTCAATCTCATTTTCATGCAATACGGTGCTCATGATGCAAAGTACAACACTTTTTCAAAAAGAGAGCTGGTTTTAATTCCGATCATGGTAGTTTTTACAAAAGTGCAGTACAAGTTTTTATAGAAAATAAAACTCGTCTGAAGCTGTACAATGTGCTAACGCTACTAACAAAAAGAAGCTAAGAAAAAACTATAGAAAATCAGCACTATCCATCTCAGGACCTAGAGGCCCTCTTCATCCTCTTCCTCGGCGGAGTATACTCTGCAGCGTTGTCTCCATCAGCGCTACTGTCTGAATCTGGATCAGAGTTTGAACCGAAGCCCTCTCCACTCCCCGCCTCGGAGCCTTCCTCGGCATCAGCATCCCCACTCTTAGAACCTGAGCCAGCGTTATCGTCCTCGCTCTTGGATAACTCTGAATGCTGACTCGTCTCCTCCTTGGTCTCACTGGTCTCAGTGTCATCATTGTTTAGAATAGGCTCTGAAGGGCCATTCTCAGCTCGGGCGCTCCTAGCTCGGCCTTGGTTGCGGCTGCGTGCTGGAGCCTGTCGCTTTCTCCCTGCTGCCGGAGGAGGTACTGATGGTCCTGCTGCAGTCGCCGCTGATGCTATCAGTATGAGTGGGACCTGAAAGGTAGTTGTCATATGTCAGCCATAGTATGCATATCAGATGTAAGTATGATGTACAGAATGAGTGTATGCAGGAGTTAGATACAATGTATGAGTACAGTCCGGAAGTGCAGCATTTCAGATGCAGTGTATCAGTGTAATGTGGGTTAGATGCAGTATGTTAGTGCAGTGTGGGGAAGGGTTCAGTTGAAATGTCAGATGCAGGGTGTCAGTGCAGTGTGGAATAGATTACAGTTGAAATGCTAGTGTATCAGCAGAGAGTTTGATGGTATGAAACGTAAATTGAAGAAAATTAGTTGAATACCATAGAGGCTAAGCAGACTCATGCTCCTCTACACTATCCCCATTAGGGAAACTGCTAGCTTGAGGGCATCCCCGATGTACTCTATAGATGTGTGCAAGTGCGTTGAGGTGATCAATGTTCTATAAGCATAATTGAAATGAATTTGACATGCAAAATGTAAAGTGTGGTACATATTGGAGTTGGGCCTCGAACCCCGACAAGCTTGTGCTCGGCTGGTGCAGGCTCAATAGGGATCTAGAAAGCCTCCGCGGTATGCCGCCAACAAGTAAGTGTAGTGGGAAGCTCCGGCCAACCAGTCCTCTGCCTCGCCTGAGAAGCCCCTCTGCCATAGGTCGTGGCTGCCCTAGTCGCTCTAGGCCCCATCCTTCAACAGGAGCTCTCATTCCCTTGCCTCTGCGAACGCCGGTCAGAGGCGGCATCAAGTGTGTCTAGATAAAGGCTGTATAGTCGCCCTCTACACGGAAGTACTCTACCTCCAGGCCTACCATGAACTGGATCACCTCGTCGGAAGACAGGCTGTGTGTCGCTCTTATGGACACTGGTGGTGTCATCGGTATAAACGGAGTAGGTAGGCCCAAGGTTTGACGCACGAAACGCTCACCTAAGAACCAGTCTCGACAAATCAGGCCCTCAAGAAGAATGTGATGGCAGGAAATGCCCTGAGCTACATTGTACTGGGCTTGAAGCCCTGTCGGTATCATGGCCCAGAGCTTCCATCTGACCTAAAAAAGAAAGTGAACAGATTATTAGTTGCTGTCAGTTGCTAATGTGCGGATCAAAACAGCTATAAAGCAAAAAAAAATGACTTTGTTTCAGGTTACCTCATGCACCGCTACTATGTCAAAATAATGGCGGAAAAACATGAAGGACTCACGAGTCCTATGGCGAAGCTGGCCGTCGTATACTCGAGAGAAGGGGACTGTCAATGGAACCTCATCTACAGGCTCTGAGGCAAGAGCTAGGAAGTATGCGTATACCCATAACTGCAGAAAGAATGCGGAGGTATATAATCAATACAGTATGAACATATGCAGAAAGTGCAAAGCAGAAAGCACACAGTATGAATAGATGCAGAAAGTGCAAAGTAGAAAGCACACAGTATGAATAGATGCAGAAAGTGCAAAGCAAAAAGCACATGGGTGGAACAGATATAAAGCAAGAAATGCTTGAGCAGAAAATATATAGTGTAAAGAGGGAATTGAGATGTGTACCTCCCAAGCTCGTCAATAGCCTCTAACCAAAGTCCCTCATAGACGGGAGGAGGAGCTCATATATCCGTATAATGTGGTGAGGCCGGCTCCCCCCCAATCATAAAACTGAACTCAATGGAGGACCACCAAGGCACTTAGCAGATACAGGCCCATGGTATTCCACTTGTTTGAAAACATAGTGGTACCAAAAATGAAAATAAGGAAGCCTCTCGCATATTGCTCTATCTCCTTAATCGTCTCGGGTTTAGTCCCCATGAATCGTTCCTCAAACCAGTTGTATCGTACCATGCCCACCCAGTATACCGGGGATGTGCCCCAAGCAGCTCGAGCCATGCTGCCTCCCACTCCTCCATATCAGGATCGAGAGGGATCGGATCACCCCTAACACCTAAGTTGGTGACCATGGTAAAGTCATAAGGAGTCATCGTCATCTCCCCTGTGGTGGAAAAGTGGAAGGAGTTGGTGGTATCCCACTACCTCTCCACTAGTGCTCCTAAGAGAGGACGACTCGCTATAACCTGGGTCAAGCTGGAGCAGAAGAGATCGAAGCCTGTCTCATCAACAATGCCACGAACTCCAGCTGGGAGCTCGTCATACCAATCTCGAGCGGTCGTCGTACCATAGCCCCTAAAGGCACGAGACTCGCCCTGTAGTAGTGCATAAGATGTAATCAGATCAAGACAGTGCATAAGATGCAATCAGATCAAAGCCGTGCAAGAAATGCGCACAGTTAAGGGCAGTAATGCATAAAAACAATTTTCGTACCTCAATGGCAATGGCCGATAAATGAGACGCTGGCTCCCTCAACAGGAGGTCCTCTAGTGCGTCCTCAGCGAAGTGAGTAAGGGATCTGATGCCTCCTGCAGTGGGCAATATGTGTGTTTGAGAATGATACCTTGTTGGATTAAAAGGCCGTATACTCAATGGTAATGGTTTTGGCTCGGCCTCGAAGTCCGCCTCGAAGTCCACTAGAGGAAGCTCGGGAGGAACCCCATCATGAGGGAGATCATCTGCCATCTGAAAAGGTGCGAGATAGGTGGAAAGTGAAGAAAAGTGAAGAAAAATGGTGAAACTTTGAAAAAGTCAACCCTAAGAGAGAGAAAATGGAAGAAAAAGTCGAAGCCAGGAAAAGTACACAGAACTCGAGAGAAACTCGAGGGGAATGAACCTAGAATAGTGGAAATGAGGAAAGAAGCGTCGAAATCAAATTTCAATCGGTTCAAAGTGAAGAGAACTAAGAGGACTTAGCGAATAAAGTTTGTGTGGGGTGTTAGAAAACGTATAGAAAGCGCGAATCTAGAGAGAAGGAGCACTTAGAGAGAGAGAGGAAAGAATTTCAGATGAGGGGTTGTGTGGAAATGAAGTGCCATGCCCTATTTTTAAAGACCCAAGCCAAAAACCCCGTTTTGCCCTTGGCCTGCCATTGACGGCCGGCAAGTGTAGACACCCCATTTTTGACCGTCCTTAAGACTTGGACGTCATCATTTGAACACTCGATGATCATCCATGCTCGTGTTCGTTTTGAGTTCCCGAAGGTCTCGACTGCACGCCTTGCCTTAGGATCTCTCAACTTGACTATTTTGTGCTTGGTTGTGGACTAAAGACTTGTGGTTTTTGCACCTGAGGGTAGGAAGTGGCTTGTTGGCCATCCCCTTAACCCACTGGCCATGGCCTGAGGCCACCGGCCTTGTTTTCTTGTTATCGGCTAAGAGTGTTGGCCGATCGGCACTTTAGTTGGTTGGCCGGCCATTGCTTTGGTCGATCGGCCACTTTTTCTGGCCGAGGCCTTTTCTTTGCCTTTTTCAGGCATTGTGCATGCCAGCTGTGCCAGCTGGTGAGCACAGACTCTGCCCTCCATTCACGTGTATGGAGGGATTTGAACCAACACTTAGGTTCTCTTGGAAGCTTTGAATTGGACTTCCTATAAAAGGAGAGCCTCCTCTCCCTTTCCACGGGTTCAACCAACTGATATAGAAGATATATATCACTCTCTCTCTACATCTCTTCTCTCTTTATAGTTGTGTGTGTAATAGTGTTCTAAAGGGTGTTTTTGTTAATATTTTTGCACTAAAGCACCTAGTGGTACACTATCCCTTGGTTACTGAGGTGCTAAGGAGTTGATTTCAGAGTTTTTGAGTTGGTTTTGATCGGAAGGAGATGCTGGAGTTAGTGTTCTTGAAGTGTTCTTCAAGGGTGAGAAACTACTCTTTTATTCCCCATTTTTGCTTAAGCTTTTAGCAATACTCACATACTGTTTTAAGCTTAGTGTCCAACTGAAAAAGGTTCTGTTTTTGTATGCTAAATATGTTTGTTTAAGGTTACTTTTGGGTTGGGGGTTGTCTACCCCCTCTTAGGCCTTGTTTGGCCTTATTTTGTGACCTTCTTTTAGAGTTTCGAACCCCTTTTGTTTTGTCCTTCTCACCACTAAAATCCAGAGGATTTTCAGTGGTGGAGAAGTGGTTTTGAAGTCTTGAATAGGGGAGGGACACCCCCCTCCCTTTGTGTCTCATTTGCTTGCATTGTTGGCTCACCATAGTAGCATGTTTGCTTAGCATGTTTTGGCCCCATTTCAGCAAGTATTTGGTGTTATCTTGGCATGATATACCTCTGTTTTAAGTTGGTTTGTTGGTCTCTTGCATGCACCATGTACTTACCTTGTAATCCCTTCTATTGCCTTAACATGTATCTTGCATTTGGACCATCATGCTTGCATATTTCGGCTCAACTCCAAGGAACTTTTAGTCATGTTTCACCATGTTTAAGCTCTGTTTGGTGTTGATTTGATCATATATGCATTGCTTTGTATAGCCTTAGTTCATCATAGCTTGTTAAGCTTTGTGCACCAAGTTGCTAGCATGCATTGTTTTGACTATTCTCATGATTTGGCATCATTTGAAATCACATTTCAGTCCATGTAGTGTAGCCACACACTTATATTTGCCATCTTATCAATGCTTTGAAGAGTTGTTGTTTTGTGCCTTAAGATTGGGCCATTGTGCATGTCTCCATGATTAGGTCTTTGGGATGCCATCTCATTGGGTTTTGGGGCTTATTTTAACATATTATAACTCTGTTTTTCATTGCATAATTCATGCCATGTTTGGTTGTGATAGGCGTAGTGTAATGCTCTCTTTGTAGCGTTGCATGCCCCTTGTTTGTGCCCATCTTTTTAACATGTTTTGGCCTCATCCCATGCCTGTTCTAGCCTTGTTTTGGTCTGCCCTAGGACTGTCTTAGGTCACATTGGCCCTTTG
The DNA here is from genome assembly GCA_030407325.1 of Camellia japonica. Taxonomy (NCBI): domain Eukaryota; kingdom Viridiplantae; phylum Streptophyta; class Magnoliopsida; order Ericales; family Theaceae; genus Camellia; species Camellia japonica. Next base: position 158,170,893 of record JAPPVO010000017.1, read on the forward strand.
GGGCTTGGTTGATATGGCCATGGTGAGAGCCCCTTGACTAGCTTTGGGCATTGAGCCCATTAGCGTGCTATGCTTCACTTGTGCATATGATTTGGCATCATTCTTCACATGATTTTAGAGCTCATTGCATTGTCATGTTCTCATGTTTATCCCATTTTGCTCATGGTTGAGGATTGTGCATCGTTGCCTAGCTTACGGATCCATGAATGTGCATGCATGACTCCCTTTTTTTTGGTACCTTGATTTGGGTGTTTTGGCTGCTATCTTTGGTACGGCTGAGGTCTACCCATCTTTAGTGTAAGTCCATGGATCATGCATTTGTGTATTGTTGTATGCTTATCGCGTTGCATGTTGTTGCACCCTTATGGTTGGTGTCGTTATTGCATGCCTATCACTTCATGTATTTCTATATCTAGGTTGCATTGTAGTATTGCATACTTGTTGCATTGCCATGCTGTTTGCATGTTAGGTTGCACCACATTGCACTTGGCATGCTCATGTTACATGGCCTTACATTCCCATGTTGCATTGTACTTGGTTGCATGCATCGCATTGTGTTTGGTTTGGGGTGTCAAACCAAACATGAGGGCCGAGGGACGTTTCGTATTGGAAGTGACGAAACGTACCTTAACCCTCGGTTGCCGACGCTCTTGATCAAGCATGATAGAGTTCTAGGCATTCATATGTTTTGTTGCATTCATCCCACATTAATTTGCACACTTGGCACCTTTGGCCATCACGCATTGAAATGCGTGATTAGTGGTCCGAGGGTTGAGAGCCATGCTCCCTTGAGTTTATAGCATGATAGGGAGGGTGGTTGTGCACACATTATCTTGTAAATGCCTTGTCATGCACTGTCTGTCCTCTGCTGCAGCAAAAACAGAATTCTGCAGGAATATATGGCCGGTTGGCCATCTTCAGTGCCGGCCGGCTACCAAAATCTGGGCGAGAGCCTTACAAATGGTCGATAACCATTTTCCAATGGCCGGTGATCCTATCTCTTGGCTGGTGACATCACACAATGCTTAGGGAGTGGTTCAGAAGCATCCTTGGGACTTATGCAGTTTTCAGAGGAGCAAAACAGTGCAAACAGAGGCAACATGTGGTATGGCAACGGGTTTCCGAGCAAGGCGATCGAGCATGCATCATTCAATCATTCCGAGGTGGGGCTGCGGCGGCCTCCTTTTGTAATTAATTTGTTAATTAATTAAGGGTTTGTAATAATTAATTAGCTAGGATAGTTGATTAATCATTTGGTTTGTATTATTCTTTCGGACCCTCCGTCGAGAGGGCGAATTTTGTAATAAGTGTGCGTGCGTGTGTGAATGTCTTCCAACCCCACGTCTTTCTCCCTTTTACTTACCTGCTTTTAATGGTTAGTTTTAGGTCATGTTTCAATTAGCATACTTATGTCAGCATGTTTGCATACATTCATTCGTATTGCACGCACCGGGCTCGGCGCATCATACTAAATTGCATAGTATTTCAATTCCAACTTGAATACGTGTATCGAGTTGTCGCATTTCACATGCCATTCTTAGATTAGCCGAGCCTATTCTAGTTGCATTTTGCATGTGTTGCATTAGTTATTTTAACATGAACTAGGATCATGCATGATTTCTAATTAGTTTCTTGTTTTGGCTCGGAGTACATTGTGAGTGTTTATGCTTTAGCATCTTGCATGTGTGTAAATGTTAACATGACAGCATACTTGCCATGAGGCTAATTGCTTATGTGATATAATTGCCTGAATGCCTGTGGGTGAAGGTTGGGTTACTTGAATTGGGACAATTCATTGATTGCGAGTTTTAAGCCCACTTGAGAGTGGCAAATCACCATGTTTTCTAAGCCCACTTGAGGGTGGCAAAATCCGTATTTTAGCCTACTTGCGAGTATCAAACCGTTTTCAAAACGAATATGCAATGTTTTGTTCCAACTTAGGTAATCTAGTCTATACTTGTATGATGTGCGCATCACATAGTAATTCTAGGTTAATAACCGGAATAAGAGCACATGTGTTTTCAAAAACAAGATATCATGTTTAGTAGTGGCCGATCTTTGATCGGGCGAGCGGGGGTGCTCATTGCATGACCTTCCCCAATCGTACCCAAGTTCCCGAGCCGAGGCAACTTTGGTGATGACGGACACGTGGCCTTAGGCACGAGTCAAGGTTTTCTAAATTTTTCCAAAATAAAATATTTAGGTAGCGACTCTGTATCGGCAAACCAGTTTATGTTTGGCACTTCTTTCTAAAAATCAATTTTTCAAAATGATTTGCCGGATTTGGACTCTTTGGTGATTTATCGATCTTGCGTTGCACTTTGTGAGATTAGATTTAGAATCGTGACATTGAGTCCGAACTGTAGTAAGCCCAATGAACAAAACGGGATTTTCCTGGGACGTTCGGGTGCGTCTACAACAAGGCACACTGGTGGTCGGCAAGGCACACCAGTGGCCAGCAAGTGGTCGGTGGCTCCTTCTTGTGGCCGGCAGGTGTCCAAGAGTCTCCTATGTGTCCCTGGTTCTGTTTTGTGTTCTTGGATTTCGAGAAGTGAAGGGAATGTTCAGTGTTTGGTTCAGAATGTCTTTATGGAGGCTCAGAATGGCGTTTCCAAGGTACGATGTTCGTCGCTCATCAACATAAGTAAGGTGTATCCTTTTAACATCTTACAACTCTTCCGAGAGGTAAATCGGGGGTTGTTCTTGAATTGGTCTTAACGAATGCATTTTTGTTATCGCATAGAATATGTGTTTCTTTGTCGTTGCATGGAATGTGCATTCCACTTATACCGTTGCATAGAACATGCTGCCATATTATGCATAGAACATGCTTACAGCCTTCGCTCCTGTACTATGCATAGAATATGCTCTCAGATTGTTTGGTTTGCGCAAAACATGCCATTATATCCCAGTTGTTATCATGCATTGAATATGCATTTTTCCAATCATGTATAGAATATGCGCTTCTCGTACTTGCATAGAACATGATTCCAATCATGCATAGAACATGCTTTCAATCTTGCATAGAATATGCTCGTCTCTTGCATAGAACATGCTTCTAATTTATCTTACATAGAACATGCTGCCATTATCATGCATAGAGCATGCTTTGGTTTATTGTGCATAGAACATGTGCTCTTACTATGTTATGCCTGTTGAGCTGCTTTCTTATGCAGGTACGATATTGTATGTACGATTCGTTCAGAGTTGGTGCAACCAGACGATATTGTATGTACGGTTTATTTGGTGAAGCTAACACAAACAGACAATATTGAATGTACGGTTCATTCAGAGAAGTTCCGGATAAGGTCATTCATGTCTCGGTAAAAGAATGTTTTCCCTAACTTTGTGCATCTATCGCACTTGTTCACTTTGTGCATCTATCGCACTTGTTCACTTGTGCATCTATCACACTTAATCACTCGTGCCCTGTGCATCTGTTCACTTTCTCCTCTCACGTGCGACGCGTTAGGACGCTTCGGTTAGAGACACGCGGGTGCGTCCCGGTGTTCTCGCTTTCTCTTCTCCTCTCATGTGTGACGCGTTAGGACGCTTTGGTTTTGAACACGCGGGTGCGTCCCAGTGTTCATTTCTCTTCTTCTCTCGTGTGTGACGCGTTAGGATGTTTTGGTTAGAGACACGCAGGTGCGTCCCAGTGTTCTTGCTATCTCTTCTCCTCTCGCGTGCGACGCATTAGGACTCTTTGGTTAGAGACACGTGGGTGCGTCCCGGTGTTCTTGCTTTCTCTTCTCCTCTCACGTGCGACACGTTAGGACGCTTTGGTTTCGAACACGCGGGTGTATCCCAGTGTTCATTTCTCTTCTCCTCTCGTGTGCGGCGCGTTAGGACGCTTCGGTTTGAGACACGCGGGTGCGTCCTGGTGTTCTCTCTATCTCTTCTCCTCTCGCGTGTGACACGTTAGGACGCTTTGGTTTCTAACACGCGGGTGCGTCCCGGTGTTCATTTCTCTCTCCTCTCGTGTGCGACGCGTTAGGACGCTTTGGTTTCGAACACACGGGTGCGTCCTGGTGTTCATTTCTCTTCTCCTCTCATGTGTGACGCGTTAGGACACTTCGGTTAGAGACATTTGGGTGCGTCCCGGTGTTCTCACTATCTCTTCTCCTCTCGCATGTGACGCGTTAGGATGCTTTGATTTAAAACACTCGTGTGTGTCCCTGTGTTCATACCGTCTTTCTCATCGCGTGTGCAACGCGTTGGGATCTTGTTTGACGCCTCGGGTGCGCCCGATGGATTATGTTATTCTTTGCTTTTCTTGCGTGATACTTAGTTAAGCTTGCATAATTTCCATACATCCTTTCTGCATGAAATGTGGTTTGGCTTGTGATTCCCACGCGTGGCGCGTTTATTTACTTACTTACTTTCGTGTGTGAGGTTACTGTACCTTGTTTTGGTTTGTATGAATGTAACATTTTTTATTGCATAGCGTTTGCATTTTAAATGTTTCATCGCACAGCTTCATTGCATGATCATAAGTTATGTTCTTGCATCATGCATATCATTTGCATCTTGTCCCAAAACTACGCAGGTTTGATTCCTTGCAAAGGGATACGTAGGCAGCCTGCGGGTGCAACTATTTATTGTTGTCTCGATTGTTTGTCCAAGTCTTACGACCTTGTCAAAATGGGTCGTCTCTAGGCTTTGGCATTCACTCACGTCATTTCATGACTCCGAGTTCTGTCAAAGAGGGGCAACTGTAGACACCCCATTTTTTACGGCCCTTTAAGACTTGGATGATCTTGTAGGTATATCCGATGGCAAGTCTGATTGCTCACTGAACGCTCGAAGTCCGCGGCAGAACGCCACAGGTTTGAGTTTTCCAAACCCTGCATCCATTTTGTTTCATCTTTGGACCATGCTTAGGTCTTTTCAGCATGAAATTGTTTATGGCCTGCCAGCCATCCTTGAAGGCTGCCAGCCATGGCTTTTGGTCTGCCGGCCATTGATGTGCCTTGCCGGCCATCAATCTTTCCTGCACATATTTTGTGATATTTTGTGACAGCTGTTTGCACAGGTTCATGCATCTTCCAACACGTGTGTGGCTAGATCTTTGTGAGGGGATTTTGTATTTTCTATATATAGGACCCCCCCTCTTGCATGTGTGGGGGTTAGAAAAATTTGAAGACAAAAATTCTCTCTCTCTCTAGAATTTTCTCTCTCTCTCTCTCTCTCTCTCTCTTACAATTTTATGCCTTCAAGCTTGTTTTCTCTACACTTTTGCATACACTTCCTTAATAGAAGTTACTTCTCTTTGAGCTGAGGTTCCTTGAGACTTGATTTGAGCGTTAGCAAGTGGTTTTAGCTTGGATTTGTGCCTAAAATTGCTCTTTGCTTCAAGAGGTAGTTTACTTGCTTTGTTCTTTTGTCTAGCATGCTTGTTTCCTCATCTTTTTAAATTGTTTTTAGGCTGGTTTTGAACCATAAAAACCTCTATTTTTATGACCTGAAAATGGTAGTTTGAGGCCCTTTTTTTGTTAAGAGGTTGTCCACTCTTTTTGCTTCTTAGTTTATTAAGCTTTTGTGCTATTATTCATCACTTTCAAAACAACTTTTTTTTGACCTTTTAACAACTAAATCTCAGAGGTTTTTCAGTGGTAAAAATCAACTTTTGAAGTCCAAAATTGGAGGGGTTAGCCTCTCCTCCTTGTGTCTTGTTTGCATGCCTAGTTAGCCTCACATGTTAGCTTATTATTTTAGCTTTTTGTGGCTTGAGTCCAGCATGTTTTTGCCTCTGAAATAACTTGTTTTGGCTCTATTTTGGGCTGGTTAGTTCAGTTGAGGCTTGTATTGCATAGTTGTAGTGTTAATTCCTTCACTAACTTGATGTTTTAATGCTTTAATCATCATTGTTTTGAGTTAATAACATGTTTTAGTGCTTTTAGTACTCATTTCCAGCACTTAATCATCTCTGCAACCTCTCTCCTTTCTTGGTTTTATTTTGCTTTGAAAGTAGTTCAAACCACTTGCTTGTTTAAATTACGAAATTGAGGCATTTGTGCTTAATAGTTTAATCCCTGTTCATTACCAACGGCATGAAGTCTCTTTCATGCCTAAAACAACCTTTGGTTTGAGCTTTCTTTCCATTTAGAGGACACTCACCCAATGGACTAAATGGATTAAGAATGGTTTGGTAATTTAAAATGAGTAAACAAAACATGCAAGTAAAAGAAGCTAAATAAGCATATTTTGTGTTGCATTGCATGTGTTTGAATTGGACGTTAATTCGAACACGAGGAAAATGGGACATTTCATACTCAAAAGTGATGAAATGTGCCATTTTCCTTATTCTCCATTGCCCTTGATCATGCATGATAAGGTGGTGGTCTTGTTGGTCATATTTGTGCATTTAGCAAAATTGTACAACTTGGATCTTTGGCCATCATGCAATGAAATTGCTTGATTGGTGGTTTTGGATCCAAGAGTGTCACTCCTTTGAGGTTTAGAGATGATAAAGAGGCGGATAGTACAAACAAACCCTTGGAAAAACCTTCTTTTTGCTCGGTTTGTGCTCTGTTGCAGTATGGTGACTCAGAGCATCAGTGGCCGGCAGTGCCTCATCAATGGCCAGCAGTGCTTCATTTCTGGCCAGTAGTGCACCTCTCTGGCCAGCATATGGCCGGCAGCAGCCATCCATGGCCGGCAGGCCACTAGTGCAACCCTCAGCAAAGACTTGGTAAGGTGGAGCAGAAAGTTTTTGAAGTATGCTCAAGCCTGCAAACAGAGGCTTCCAAGAGCAAAACGGAGGACTTTTCGGGGCGAAAACCAAGTGCATGCATATTCCACTTCTCGAGGCGGAGCTGTGGCAGTGTAGTTTAATGCCTTGCATGATTAGTTAAAGTGTGCATTTGTTTTAATTAATTAGTTTACTAGTTGATTAAAGTGTTGTAATAATTAGTAATTAGCTTAGCTAGTTATTCATTTGATTTGTAATAATTAGTTAGCTTAATTAGCGTAGCTAGTTAGTTAGTTTTTATCCATTTGGACCCTCCTTTGTGAGGGCATAATGTTGTAAAAAGTGTGCGTGCGTGTGTGTATGTCTTCCAACCCCGCATCTTTCTCCCTTTTATTTAATTGCTTTTGATGGTTAGATTAGGGACACGTTCAATTAGCATACCTTATGCTCGCATGTTTGCATCCATTCATTTGTCTTGCATGCACCAAGGCTTGGCACATCATTCAAACTGCATTGTTAATTCAATACTTCTTTGAATACGTGTTTTAAACCATGCTATCAAAGTGTTGCAAATACCATAATTAAATAGCCGAGCCTATTTAGTTGCATTATTGCATGTGTTGCATTAGTCATTTAATATAGTTAGGAATCCTGCAATTTTTTTTCTTTCTTTTCTTTCCTAGCTTGGAGTACTAGGTGAGTTTTACGCTTTAGCATACTTGCATGAGTGTGAGTTCCATATTGCCATGATTAGCATGCTTGCCATGAGGCTATGTGCTTATTTGCTAAAATGCATGAATGCCTGTGGATGAAGGCTTGTTGTTTGAATTGGAACAATTCAATAAATGTGAGTTTTAAGCCCATTTTGTTATGGCAAATTATGTTTTAAGCCCACTGTGTTTGGTGGCAAAACCGCATCTTTTAAGCCCACTTGAGGTGGCAAATTCAAACCATTTTCGAAAGCAAACATGAGTTGAATTGTTCCAAGTCTTGCGACTAGTCTATACTTGCTTGTGCGCGTCACATAGTAAAGCTAGTCTAATAATTGGAATAAGAGCACATAATGTTTATAAAAATTCATATCATGATTAGTAAAGGCCGATCTTTGATCGGGCGAGTGAGGGCTCATTTCAGGACCTTCCCCTCTCGTACCTAAGTTCCCGAGCTGAGGTAACTTTGGTGATGACAGACACGTGGCCTTTGGCACGAGTCAAGGTTTCCTAAATTTTCCCAAAAACAAAATATTTAGGTGGCAACTCTATAATCTGGCAAGACATTCCAATTTTGGCATTATTTGATTTGAAATTGATTTTCCAAAAAGATTTGCCGGATTTGGACTCTTTCGTGTTTATCAGTTTCACATTGCACTTGTGAGACTAGATTCCGAACCGCGGGAGTCCGAACTGTGAGTCCTTTCATTTCAAACCCTTTCCGAAAGGCGGGGCGCAAGAAAAAGGCCAGCCCACAACCGGCAACCACCATCAATGCCGACCATAGCCCCTGCCGTCAACCCTTCTTTCCGACTTCACAACTGTCACTGCCCACTTCCCAGTCTCGTAAGTCGCCTCCATTTCCAGAGACCCACCACTTCATAAATCAATGCCACCGTCTTTAACCCTTTCTTCGCATTTGTGTTACCTCCTTCTTTGCTCTGTCGTCGCCTCCTTTCGTAAACCACCTTCACCGCTATCAACCCCTCTTCTCACTTAAGATCCGCCGCTGTCCCCTTCCTAGCCCAGTCACTCCTCCCTTCCGTCACCAACCCCGCAACCCACCACCTTACAGATCGCGAGAATACAGATCGAGAGAGAGAGAGAGAGAGAGAGAGAGAGAGATCGTCGGCGAGGGTTTGTGGCGATGTGGATTCGTCGGAGCTGGAAAGGGGTGACGAAGCAGCGGCGGTGAAATGGTGATGGCTGAAACAATGGTGGCTAGGGTTAGGGTTTGGATGTTATGTATTCAACTAAAGTATGTATTGATATTCTTTTGGGGTCATTTTAGATAAGGTCATTATTGTAATAAAAAATAACCAATTAATGGTGTGTCTTGAGACAAAATGTGGTGTATAAATAGAGGCACCCTCATAGAATGAGAAAACAAATATGAATTTTTACTAGTCCGATGGTCATTGAACAAACATATTTTTTTTAGTCCCTTTACTGATAATCTCCAGACTAACTATCTCCTCACTGACCAGGCTTGGTGAACAATGAGTTAGGGAAGTTTTTACCAAACTCAGAGATTATTTCATTTTTACCCCTATACTTTGTCACGATTTTCAATGACCCCCTCCAGACTACTCTTATTTTCACGTGTATCCCTATACTATTTAAGTTACTATCAATTTTGCTCTTGTCGTCAAATTTGAAACAAAAAAAGTTAAAAAAAAAAAATACATTTTGGCCCCAAATTTCAAAAGAAAGATGCATACCCACCCAAGAAACTACCACCAGCAACCACCACTTCAAGCCCTTCTATCTCCTTTGTCATAACTCCGTTTTGCCTCATTTTTACGTTGTTGGATTCAACTCACGGTCTAGTTTTCGTATCATATCTCACACATCTCGTTCTTTCTCTTTTTGCATGCTATCGAAGCTCCAAAAGTTGATAAAAAAAAAGACTTTTCTTCTTATTTTCGATTTTTCTTCGAGCCATTTTTCAGACTTCTTATCTTTCTTGATTCTTGGCGGTTCTACTTCATTCATTCGCCATTATCTTCACCTCACTTCCTACTTCGCCCTACATTACCTCGCTTTCTCACTTCTTCGTGTAATGGGCAGTTTTGGTATGTCGAAACTTGTCCGAAAACTAATTTCAAAAATTTCAAAACATTCATCTTTTGTTTCTTTCTTCTCCATCTTCTTTATTATTATTATTCTTCTTCACTTATAACATGATGTGGAACACGGTTCTAGGTGGTAACGGTGTTGGTGATGGTGGTGGTGGCAGTCCGGCGATGGCGGTGAGATTGGTGTTGTAAGGTGGTAGTGATGGTAATGCTTATGGTGGTGGTAATCAAGGTCGATGGCGATGAAGTTGGTGGTTCGGGTGGTGATGTTGGTGAAGTTAATGGTTGAGATTGCATATGCCTCGAAGAATATCACTTTCAACAATGTTATTCGAGCATTTTGTGTCGAGGCATTGTCTGTATTAGTCCTCATGCATCGAGGAAGTTTAGTCCCCAGAAAGATTTCTTTCAACATTTTGATTAGTGAGTTCAATTGATAAGGCAGGTAGTTGAGTGCTTATAGTGTGTATGGTGCTAAGAAAATTCCATTAGGAAAGATGATATGTATATATATAATTGAAGAAGAAGAAGAAGAAGATCACTACTTGAACCACCAACTTCACCGCTATCGCCAGACCGCCACCACCACCACCATCATCACCAGTTTCGTTACCACCTAGAACCATGTTCCACATCATGTTATAAGTGAAGAAGAAGAAGAAGAAGAAAAAGAATGAGGAAGATAGAGAAGAAAGAAACAAAAGATAAATGTTTTGAAATTTTTGAAATTAGTTTTTGGACAAGTTTCGGCATACCAAAACCGCCCATTACACGAAGAAGTGAGAAAGCGAGGTAGTGTAGGGCGAAGTAGGAAGTGAGGTGAAGAGAATGGCAAAAGAATGAAGTAGAACCGTCAAGAATCGAGAAAGATGTGAAGTCCGAAAGATGGCTCGAAAAAAAGTAAAAAACGAGAAGAAAAGTCTTTTTTGTTTTTTTTTTATTATCAACTTTCGGAGCTCCGATAGGATGCAAAAAGAGGAAGAACGAGATGTTTGAGATGTGATACGAAAACTAGACCGCGAGTTGAATCCAACAACGTAAAAATGAGGCGAAATGGAATTATGACAAAAGAGATAGAAGGGCTTGAAGTGGTGGTTGCTCGTGGTGGTTTGTTAAGTGGGTCTGCATCTTTCTTTTGAAATTTGGGGCCAAAATGTAATTTTTTTAACTTTTCCATTTCAAATTTGACGGCAAGGACAAAATTGATAGTAACTTAAATAGTATAGGGGTACGCTTGAAAATAAGAGTAGTCTGAGGGGTTATTGAAAATCGTGACAAAGTATAGGGGTAAAAATGAAATAATCTCCTAAACTCATGTAGTTTGTTAACAAATTTCCCGAACCCATGCCCTTTTCAACTTGATTACCAAACTCATGGAAATTTATGAAATTGGATGTTGAAGACATGACTTCAAGCAGAGATCTCCTCCAGCTCTTTTTACTTCGTGTACTTATGCAGCGACTATTTCAAAATCGTGTTGAACCTGTGTTTCAGCTCAACGACCACAACTTTTAGTTTTTCTTCTTCTTGAAATGGTGTAGTTGAAACACGATTTTACTTAAACTCATGATACTAAAACACAACTTTAAAAACAACATAGATCTAGTAAATATATTCAAAACAACTTGGATTTAGTAAATTAAATCAAAACAAACGTGTGTTTGGTTAAAAAACTCATGAGTCAGGCTTACCACGATTTAATCTATCAAACGAAAGGTACATACAATCACACACAATTAATTCTCAACTAAACTAAACCTAATTCATACCCCCAACTAGGGTTGTTCATAAATTCACTTGACCCATCCAAATTGACTTACTCGGCTCGACCCAGTGGTTTACGATTGATTTCGATGGCCCATTCGATTGGATACGGGTGTTATTTTGAAAAAGAAAAAAAAATTTTGATTCGTATATCAGATTTAAAATATTTTGCCTAATTAAAATCTGATCAATCAAATATCTAATATTTAAAATTTGAATACATCTCGGTAATATTTGTTTGGACAGACTGAATAAGGAGAATTATAGTCCATTGGACTGTTAATCTTTGGATAGATAGTCCTTAAACTACTTAGTTGGAAATGATTTGCATCCCATATTTGTTTAGTTATGGGATTAAATGTCAAGAAATGACTATCTTATTGAATCCTGTGTTTAGTTGAGATATTATGAAGACGAATAAATGTTCAAAAGACTATTTTGTCCTTTTAAATTATTTACTAAGTAATAGTAATATTAAACCTTACATATAAATTTTATTTTATTTTTCGCCTAGAACTTTTAAAAAATTAAGAGAGATTAACCAATAAGTCTCATAGTTTGGACTTGTAATCCATATAGTCTCATATTTTTTCTTGTGATCCATTTAGTCCTTTTGGATGTATACTAAAGAATTTTTAATTTTTTTGGAGTGTCACATCATACCCATTACGTTGGAGTATCACGTGTCACGTTTGAAAAAAATACACTAAGGAGTTTTTATTTTTTATGAAGTGTCATATCATACCCGCCACGTTGTCACATTTGAGAAAAGTACATTAAGAAATTTTATTTTGTTTGAAGTGTCATATCATACCTGTCACGTTGTCACATTTGAGAAAAGTACACTAAGGAGTTTTAATTTTTTTGAAGTGTCATATCGTTAGAGTGTCACATTAATACTTGTGTCATACCTGTCACATTAATAAAAGGGATAACTATCCACCAAAACACTACCAAAATAAAAAAATATGACCACACGAAAAGAAACTCTCCACTAATAGGACTTAACAGATCAATAGAAAAAAACTTGGAATTAATTAGAGTATTTGTTTGTGAGATGAAATTTATTGGTAAATATCCAAAAAATTAAATAAATAGAATATCAATAAAAATAAAATTTATATTGAAACTTTATTTTTTTGGTGAGACTTTTAAATTTTGTTTTATTTTATTTTACTCAGTGCAATACATAATATTAAAAAGAAATAGAAATTAATTTGACAAAAAGAACAATACAAATTTAAAAAGTGTACTTTTTGACTTATTGGCTTATATGGGTTAGTTTGGGTTGGGTTTGATGTGATGTATTAGAGAGGTGATATGATTTAAATAAGATGATGTGACTTAAATATGATAGTGACTTTTTGACTTTTTGTATTATTTAGGTTATGCCAAACTTGGCCTTAAGTGGACCATATGAGAAGACAATATTTTCTAATTAAAAAAAAAAAACTAGTTTGACAAAAATAAATATCAAAATTATATTTTTGAATTTTCATAAATTATTTTTTATTTTCTTATTTTCTTCATGAAACTAATTTTTAATTTTTTTTAAAAAATATTATAAAATAAATTTCTAAAATCAAAACAAAATATGGCTTAAATACTTAAAGGGCAAAATTATATTTTTCCTAACTAATCTAAGGCAAAGAGCACCTTCACCCAATACTTTAAATTTGACGTGACTTTTAATAGTCATATTTTAGTATCGTATCAACTTCACTTGGTGTGTCAAAAGCTAATATGGCATTTGGCATCACCCTTTTATGCCAATTTTGACATGAAATCCCTTTAATAAATTTTCTTTTCTTTTCTTTTTCCTTTTTTTCTTTTATCTTAAATTAAGGCCTCTTTTGAGAAGTAAAAAGAAAAAAATTTAACTTATTAACTTATTTAAATCACATCATTTCTTTATTTTTTATATATCTTTTCTTAATAAATCAAAAAAAAATCTAATTATAAATTTATAAGTAACTTTTCAAAACAAACCTAAACCTTCCAATGACTCTTTTTCCTTTTCTGTCTTCATTTACGCTGTGTTTGGTTGGGGGATTTGAGGAGGGATTTGAAAAGGGAAATGGAAAAGGTGTGTGAAATTAAGTGAAATATAAGTATGTTTTATTCACATTTCACCTACCTTTTCCATTTCCCTTTCCAAATCTCTCCTCAAATCCCTCAACCAAACACAGCATTAGAGAATCCACAATGGATTTGTTAGTGTCAGTTGTTAAGTTTTAGCTAGCAAAGTTTGTTATTTGGTGCTGCAGTGCAGTTGCTAAGGGCAACGTTAGTATACTTTGTTAGTGTCAGATGTTAGATTGTTTGTTAATTGCAGCGAGCGTTTTAGCCAGTGAAGGGATAGAGAGGAGTGTGCCTGGGAAAGTCCTCCTAGACGTCCGACAGGAAGTCTCCCCGGATGTTCTGCCGAAAGTCCACCCCAGACGTTTAGACCCTTCAAGAAAAGAAAAAAAAAAAATTAGGTCTTACCAGACGTCCGGCCGATCAACTGATTTTTTATTTTATTTTTACTTGTTGGGATTTTTTTGGGGCTTGAAATTTAATTTTTGACTTGAAATTTTTGATTAAACTAAATTATTTATTTATTTTATTTATTATATATGCATACACACACACATATATATATATATATATATATTCTTAACACACACTTTAATACATCCCTTAACATATCTATTGTATCACTATTCACTCAGTAAATTAACAAACTCTTAACAAATATTTTTGAGTCTTACTTTTTAATATTTTTTATCATATAACACAATTTAACATACAACTTTAACCCATCCACTGTGGATGCTCTTAAAGCGTTAACTGCACATATTCTTGAGGGATTGTGGCTGTCAATCATGTCATGGCTTTTCAAATTATTTTATTTTATTTTCACCAAGGTAGTATGCTTTCTCTCGCGGTAATATTTTTCAATTTTAACTATAATTTTTCTTTTTTCACCAAATTGAAAAAAAAAAATGGTTAAGTAATAGAAAAATTTACCTATAAATCTCATCTTGAGAAATGATGGTTTATTTAGTCCTAATTTTTTTTTATAAACCAATTAATCCTATTGATTTTTAAAAAATAGATTTAATATATTATTTAAAAATTAGATTTACGATTATACCTTTATTTCTATTATGTTCCTTCTCTTTTTCTTTTTCTTTTTCTTTTTTTTTTTTTTAATTTTGTACTAGAAAGATAAGGTACACAATATATGTGAATCAAATTTAAGATGAATTTTTATATAAAAATCTTTTTAATTTGGAAAATATTTCAAAATGAATACAAAAATAACTTAAAATTTAAGATTCTTCTAACATTTCAAAAAAATGTTAAATTTTTCAAATTTTTCAAAAGGAGTATAAAAACTACTTGGTAAGTTTTGGCCAAATATATAATTTCAAACTGTAATACTCCAATGTAACATTCAAACATAACATTCTAATGTAACACTCAAAAAAAAAAAAAATCTTAGTGTAATACCCTAATGTAACACATAAAAAAACTCCTTACTGTATTCTTCCCAAACGTAACACTCCAATTTAACACTCCAAAAAAACTAGTGTAATACTCTAATGTAATACACACAAAATTCCTTATTGCAACACTCGAATGTAACACACAAAAAAATTCTTTAGTGTATTTTTTTCCTAACTAACACTCTAAGATAATGGCCTCGTTTGGTAGAGTTGTAGGAAAGTGATTATAGATTATAACTTAACAGATTATAACTTATAACTGTGTACATAAGCTGTTAACATGTTTGGTACAGCTGTGGGATTATGGATTTAAGTAGCATAGTAGCGTTTGGTTGATAAGCTGTAAAATAGCTTTTTATTGTGTAATTGTCCTTTTTGCCCTTATATGATATAAAAATGATAATTTTGTCATTTTTTTCAGTTTTAATTTAAAAAATCATTTCATTAATAAAAGTTAATATAATTAGTATCAATTAGTATCAATTAATATAAAAATTGATACATTTGATAAAAATATAATGGAAGTATTATTATAACAATTTTTTTCCATTATAAATTAATTAGTATCAATTAATACTAAAATTATTAATTAGTATTAATTAATGGCTTAATTAGTCTCAATTAATACTACAATTATTAATTAGTATAAATTAATATTTATAATTAATTTTTATTAGTATCAATTAATATTAATAATCAATAATTGTTATTAATTAGTATCAATTAATAATTAATTCATTACAAAAATATACAATATTAATTTATTAATAATTAATACCAGTCAATATTGATTTTTAAATTAATATTCATTTTTTTTATTTTTCTTCAAAAATATATAATTTTTTATTTTTTAATTAATATAAAAATATACAATACTAATTTATTAATAATTAATACTATAGCGATCCCGGTATTTCCTTTACTGTTCAGTTGTATTCCGAACTCGGTTCCGTGGAGTTGGTAGTTGTGTCTACCTTATTGTCGTCCTTTAATTCTATTTGATTGAGTTTTAGGATGTGTTGGGCACGTTTCGAGCAGGTGGGTTGAGCTTTGGTCTAAAATCTTGTTGCCAGGTTTTTGTCATTCCGCTTGAGCGGGTCGTCTAGCGCTCGAACGAAGATTGCACACTCCCAGTATTTTCGTGCTCTGCAAAACTTCTGTAGGTGTGATTTCTACGCTCGAGCGGATTTCCTCTGCTCGAGCGGGTCGCGCTCGAGCAGGCTTGTTAGCGCTCGAGCGGGTAGCACTTTTTGGTGTTAGTTCTGGAAGGGGGAAATCTACGCTCGAGCGGACTGGTTTCCGCGCTCGAGTGGAAGTACTTTATTCTTGTGTCTTGGCGCTCGAGCGGGGCTTCTTGCGCTCGAGCGGACCTAGTTTTTTGTTCTTGACGCTCGAGCGTTGTGTTTTCCGCTCGAGCGGGAATGTCGTATAACAGAGGGCAGCTGGGCATTTTTGAATCATTTTCTACACTTCCTCTCTCTCTCTCTCTTACTTTCCCAAAAATGTTTTTGAGAGCCTCTCTTTCTAAAAACTCCCTTCTCTCTAGGGTTTGATCTAGTTAGAGTGCTTTCCTTTCCTTCGGGCTTTGTAAAAGTTGTGTTGATCGTCGAGGGCTTCGTTTTGGTCCGAAAAATTTGGAGTTTGGAGCACTTTGGTTTTGGTCTCTTCTCTCCTTTGTAGCTTCGAATTTGAGGTAGGGATTCCTACTCACTCTTATGGGTTTTGACCTAGATATTGAGTTTTTGTATAGATGGTTTGGGTTTTGGAAACTAGGATTTCAAATGTATATTTTTGAAAAGAGGGTTTTGATTATTTTGGACGATAAACATGTAATTGGGTTTCAAAATGAGTATGTTGATGTTGGTAATATGTGGACTCTTGGAGTCAATGTTGAGGATAAGGGGAATTATGCCATGTTTGGGTATAATTGGGTCATTAGTGTAATTAATGACATTTGTTGAGAAATTGTGGAATTGAGTTGAGTATAATGAAATTGGCTCATTATGAGATGGAATAGTGAAGTTGGATTTATAAATCGCTCACCTTTGAAAATATGGATAAATTATCTGTTGATGCATTTATTATCTGTTTAGAAATAATTGCTTTGGGCTACCGGTGGAGGGTAGTCTTGATTGTTGTAGACAATGCATGATGATTAGGCAAACTAAAACTAATCAATTGGATGTGTCATAGAGTATGACGGTTGATAGAATACATTAACTTTATGTATTGATTAATTATGTATATGACCTATGTGTATATACGTTGTGTGTGTGGGAGGAGATAAGGGATGTACTCCACGGTTTAGGGGAAGATGGGGGATGGACCTCTAAACCGGATATTGTATGGGAGGAGATAGAGGATGGATTCCATTGACACAGCTCATATACTTGTCAGCTAATGTGTTGATATAGCTCATATGCTTATCTATGGAAGTGTTGATATAGCTCATATGCTTATCTGTTGAAGTGTGGATACAGCTCATATGCTTATCTGCTGGAATGTTGGTATAGCTTGTATGCTTATCTATCGAGGTATTGATATAGCTAGTATGCTTATCTATTGTGAAATGGGAAATGTTTAGTGTGAGTTGCTATTAAATTGTTGGCCAGGTTCTGAGCCATAGTCATGAATTGAGAATGTGATAAGAAATGGAAAATGAAAGGAAACATGGACACAGTTGTCATGTAATGAAAATGGTGTATGAATTGGCTTATGTGAGTCAAACATTTATCAATTGCTAATGTCTTAGTTACTGCTCATGTTGTGTTTAGCATATCTCTATTGGGCGTTGGCTCACTCTTTATAGGACATCATTTTCAGGTACAGGTAGCATGCCACATCTAAGGACATAGCTTGGATGGTTCTGGGAGTTGAAGACTCTTTTTGATTATTTTGTTTGTATTACATGTAATTCAAGCTACGGGCTTATATTGTATAGAGTTAGTACTCTTCTCTTTGTAACCAAGTGTTGACTTGGAAAGCTGTAAGCCTTTAGGGCATTTGCTTTTGTTGTTAACATGTAATACTGATGTAAGAATTACTCTGATGAATAGAAAGGTGTTGATTTCTTTATATCTTTGCATATCTAAAATGATGGGTTTTATGTATTATTTTGAGGGCGTTACAAATACCAATTAATATTAATTTTTTCTTTTTCTTCAGAAATATAAAATTTTTTTATTTTTTAATTAATATTAATATTGATTTTTTCTCTCTTCAATTTTTTTTTTCTAGGGTTTCAACGTCGCTGTCGAACAACCGCCAGTGGCTAGGGTTTTAACGCAAATCGCGCGATCGCGATGGCGACGGCGACGGCGACAAACAATGCAGAGAGAGAGAGAGAGAGAGAGAGAGAGAGAGAAAGAGAAAGAGAGGGGGATGGCGGTGGTTAGAGTTTTAGATCACGAAGAGAGAGAGAGAGAAAGAGAGAGAGCTCTGGTTCTCCAACTAGATCGCGATGCTCCGATTAGGGTTTTAGATCGCGAAGAGAGAGAGAGAGAGAGAGAGAGAGAGAGAGCGCTCTGGTTCTCCAACCAGATCGCAATGCTCCGGTTAGGGTTTCAGATCACGATGGTGTTGGTAAAGGAGATAGAGTTTCAACTTGTGAGTGAGAGAGAGAGAAGAGATAGCGAAGAGACAGAACTCTGGTTTGCCTTCGTCGGAAATCACCCTCGCCGGAAAATCTCTACCGGAAATCGCCTCTGTCTCTCTCTCTTAGGTGAGCAATGAACAGTGCTTTGTGAAAGAGGATTTATATAGTTGGGTTTTTGGTAATAGTTGGGTATTGACGAGGGCATTTAAGTAATTTTAACCCCCTACACCAGTTGCGTGCTTAAGTCAAAATTTTAAGCACTCCCTGACCAGCTTTTGAGATAAGCTGAGAAATAGCTTGATTTAAACTATAAACTGGTTAACTTAACTTGCATCAAACATAATATTTTAGCTTAAATTAAGTTAAAAGCTGAAATAAGCATATTATAAGCCTTACCAAACAGGCCCAATATTTCAAAAAAACTCTTTAGCATAATACTTCAATGTAACATACATAAAAATTCCTTAGTGTAACACTTTAATATAATATACAAAAAAATATGTTAGTTTACTTTTCCTATATGTAACACTATAATATAATACTCTAAAAAAATTTCTTAGTGTAACACTTTAATGTAACAAAAAAAAAACCGTAGTGTATTTTTCTCAAACATAACACTCCAATCAGTATAATCCCAAACGTAACACTCTAATGTAACATATTCCAAAGCAACACACAAAAACACTAAAAAAAACTCTTTAATGTATTTTTTCCAAACATAACGTTCTAATGTAACACACACAATTTCTAAACGTAACACTAAAGAATGTGAGATTCCTGAAACCATTCTAAAAGGAATACAAATATTCCTTAGTAAGTTTTGGACAAATGTATAATTTTATACTTTGAATGTTACGTTTGAAAAAAAGTATAATAAGGAGTTTTTTTTAGTGTTTTTGTGTGTTGCTTTGGAATATGTTACATTGAAGTGTTACGTTTGGGATTACACTGATTGAAATATTATGTTTGAGAAAAGTAGACTAAGAATTTTTTTATTTTTTTTTTGTGTTACATTGGAGCGTTACATTTGGAAAAAGTACACCAAAGATTTTTTTTTTTTTTTGGTGTTACGTTGTTACGTTTGGAAAAAGTACACCAATGAATTTTTTAGTGTGTTACATTGAAATGTTACGTTATTAGAGTGTTATATTAGAGTATTAAACTTTTGTTCGTAATGTAGGATTTGTTCTAGAATGAGGGAAAATCCAAAACTTCTATAGTACAAATTGCCCAAATATGTAATTTTACATTTTGAGAAATCCACTTTTATCTTTAAAAAATTAAATCCAAACATGTAAGTGACTACGTTTTTATGTAATTTCCACTTTAATAAAACATTTGGGTTCATAAGAAAAAATGGAAGATTAAACAGTCATAATATTACATTTTGAAATTTATTGGTACTTCATCCAAAGTAATAATGAATAAAATTTAGAATTTTGTTAAAAAATATTATTTTGTAAATATAAAAATATTATTTAAATGTCATCAAACCTCTTTTAAAACTAAATTTATTTTAATTAATAAAATAAAAGAGTTTAAATTTCAAAAATAATATAATAATAGATTTAACATATTAGGTGAATAATTTTCATGTCAAAGTGACATATCAATTTGCCATCTAAGTCTATTAAAAAATTTAACATATCAAATTTTGAAGGTTTGTATTGAGATGCTCTAATCGAACACTTTTGTACCTCCACCTAAGATAAGATAGTCTCACATATAATTTTTCAATCAAACTACAGATTAGATAAAATATTAAACACAAAATCCAATCCCACAATCCAATCCCTCCCAATAATGAACATACTTGTGTCTCTTCTATTTACACAAAGGCTCCACATAGGGTTAATCTTTGAGATTAGACCTTATAAGGAATTGATGTCTTAAAGATCACTCTTTGATGACTACTACGTAATGAAAAATGAGTGAGAGCACTAATTAGTGCTACCATTAATGATGTGATAGTGAATCCCACCATGAATGATTTGATGTTTTGGCCTTGGTGTTGTATTTTTTATTTATTTATTAAGTGTCATGTCATTAGTGATCTTTTTAGAGTTTCAAAATTAGTGGTCTCTATCATTGTTGACTACATAATAAGCCACTCAATCATATAATGATAAGCCAAAGATTAACAAACAGACGAAAATTCGAAGTCACACTCCTAATACGGGTACGATTCGCCCGTTCGTCCTACCAACCAGCTCTCCTCCTTTTACAGACCACTCTCTTTGATCACTCTCAGAGAGCTTTTTCTTTATTGCTTCAACTTTCAAAAATTTCTTATCACTCTTTTGAACTATCTAGCTGTCACTTTATTATTTCAAGTTCTAAAATTTTCTTTCATTACTTCGGTCATACCCTTTCTCTCTTTATTACTCTCAGAAAAAAGATTGAGAGTTCTAGTATGTATGTAGCGGTGGCAACCAACTTGTGAAGAAGAACATGGCGGAGATGGTGCTCTCTCTCTCTCTCTCTCTCTTTTGAAACCCTCATTCCCTTTATGCCTCTCTAATCACCGTCGCCACCAGCTTTTCCGGTCGCCACCACTAGCCTTGCTGGTCTTCTCCGCTCGCCTTTACCCGATTCGGTACTCTCTCCTTTTTTACTCTATTACTCTTTGCTCTCTCTGTTCTCCTTTGTCTTTGCTCTTTCTTCTATTGTCTCATCATGGTGGTGTTGTGATGATTAATGAAAATGTTTCACAACGTTAAAAGCAATGCTCTCTGTCCTTTCAATGAATCAATGAATGAAAAGGTTCTTTTTTCTTTTTTTTTTAATTTGTAGTTTTGATTTTGTTTTATCAAAATGCAATGAAATCTGTCATATATTTTTCATGCGATTTGACTTTCAACCATTGCAAGTTTTAAACTCTTTCTATTTTATTTACCTTTTTCTCTAAGTTACAATAAAAATTTGTAAAAATTCTCACCACTGTAGCTAAATAAAAAAATTACAATATCTTTTGTCTTATATAATATATTTACAAATACATTTTGCAACAAACCTTTTGTCTTATCTATATAATACTCATTATATACATCATAAAAAATCATACGATATTGGATATAGATATATAATAATATAAAATGCTCTATGTAACATGCAGATGTAGGTAAAAATGCACAACAATGTTCACATGAAACCCATTTTTTTCTTTAACCCCCATTCGACCCAGAGAGAGCTTTGTTGGTCATGGTGGAAAAAAAAAAAAAAAAATTTCTATTGGTGATGGTGGAGGTGATGAAAAAGAAAAAAAAAAAAACAGCAGCAGAGAGCTATTTGTTTGGTTTCAATTTTTAAAATTTATTTTTTTAGAAATTGTTTTTTTTTTTTTTAATCTAGATGTACCTAAAAAATAAAATATTAAAAAAATCAATAAATATACAAGAATATGAAAATATATTGAATTTTTGTATTTTTGGTATTTAGTGAATTTTTTAAAGATTTTTTTCATAAATATTATACTTTTTAATTATATTTATATTAAGTGTATCTAAAATAAAAAAAATGTTTAAAATAATAAAAAAAAAATTCACTGAAAACATAAAAGTTAAAATTTTTTTAAAAAACCTCAATTTTCAAAAAATTGAAACCAAATAAGATGATTGGTTTTAACACTGTTAAAACCCCATTGATGATTTGAGAGAACCACAATAATTAACCTTAATATTAACAATTCTCAACCCATTTGACTAACGTGAAATAAAAATGGGTGTTAACTTAGAAACCCTTTTTTTTTTTTTTTTTAACCCCCGTTTGATAGAGAGAGGTTCGTTGGTGATGGTAGGAAAAAAAATGGAGTGGATAATGGAGGGAAAACGGAGAGCTTTGTTGGTGATGGTGGTGATGATGGGATGAAAAAAAACACAGACTTGTTGGTTTATACACTCAAGTTAAAACCCTATTGATGATTAAAGAGAACCTGAATAGTTAACCTTATTGTTAACATTAATTAACCCATTTAATGTTAACTGTGGGGACATATTTTTCAGATAGCAACATGTGGCCAAGGTGGCACCGAAGTGCCAGCCGAGGTGCCACGTGTCCTTGACTTGACGCCGAGCTAATCTCGGTTAGACTGAGGTTATCTGCGGAGATACCAGAATCCGAGATGAGCGGATAAGGGACAAGAGTCCTAAAATTGGAGAGGACTTCAGTTTGGATAAAGATAAGACTCTTAGAGAGTTTATCCCAATCTAACTAGGAGTCCAGGATTAGCATTGAGACAGAATCCATTGGAGCTAGACTTCTATTGGGATTAGGTCAGTGTTGGCTATAAAAGAGAGGCACTCTCATGGGTCTAAGGTACGTTTTTTGTATTCTAAATAGTGAGTTAAGCACTTTTGCTATCTTTGAGAGATAACTGAATTGATCGTCGGAGTGCCCCCGGGTGGACGAACCACCGCCGAAATCTCTTCTTTCTGTGACAGGTCGTTCGAGCTTAATCTATTATGCTAGTGTTCTCCAGCTGAGTATCTGTTTGGCAGTGTGGTCAGAAATCGACTCACACAATTTGGCGCCATCTGTAGGAAAGACAGGAGAATAGATGGCCAACGACGGACAGAAAGAGAAGGTTGGGGATGACATTCCTACTGGGAGTGGGAAACATATTGACCCTAACGCAGAGGAGGATAATTGCAACGAAGAAACTCGGGAGACAAAATCCTAAAGAGAAAGACGTCGGCAAGGAAGGCGACGTAACAAAGAAATCAGATCGAGGCGGGTATTATAACGAGGACGACCTCCAGGTATGGAAAGATAGATGCCTACAGAGGGACGGCGAGATGAAGGGACTAGCAAACAAATTGGCGGACCTGCAATCGGTCGTCAATTTCATGATGCAGAACAACGTCATACAGCCACCATTCTTGTTGCAAGACACGCCGATTCTAGCGGCCAAGAACAATGCCCAGAATGGAGGGCAAACTGTCCCTACAGTCCTCCAACACACCAGGATCGAGGAACACTCTCACCGGCCTTCAAGGGAGGTCGGGCGAGGAGAGTCAAGAATGGGAGATTCTCAGAGGACGCATCGTAATAAGGAAGCTGACCCCAGAGAACATCGGCATGTTCAAGGGAAGGAGTTGTGTTTCGACGCAACTAATGGAGAAAGGTCCAAGAGGACTCATAATGATACTGGGAGTAGCGCACCAAAAAGGCTGAAATTCGTTGATAGCCGAGCTCCTGGACGGACCAAGGAAGATCTGAGGGATTACCTCCAGAGGAAGCAACAAGATGTCGAGGTAACCTCTCTGGTCAAGTCGAGAACACCGTTTTTGGTGGAGTTGGACAAATTTGAGGCCCCGAAAAGGTTCCATATGCCAAGGTTCCAGATATACGACGGTAAGTCGGACCCTAACTTTCACGTCGGCTTATACCTGAACTCAATGGCATTATACACCGGGAACGAACCGTTTCTTTGCAAGGTGTTCCCCTCATCCTTTGGGGAGATCGCACCAGACTGGTTTCACAAGTTGCTAAAAGGAACTGTGAAAAGTTGGGAAGGCCTGGCCGAGATTTTTGTGGCTAGGTTCGTAACAAACAAACTACAGCCATTGAGGGTGGACACCCTGATGGCTATGAAAATTAGCGAGGATGAAAGCCTTAAGGCCTATGCCAAAAGGTATTATGTGATATTCAACCGAATACCAGGATGCAACCAAGAGGTGGCGGTCGTGTCGTTTAAGAATGGCCTGAAAGATGATTGCCTGCTTCGAAAATCACTGGCAAAGACATTGCCAAAAAGCATGGAGGAACTTATGGCCAGGATAGAAAAGTATGCCAAGGCCGATGAGGACACACTGGGGACAAAGGCGTCAAAACAAAAGAAGAAAAACGGCTCCCCGAAGCGAGGCCGAGGTAATGGGGGATACAATAAGCAAGAGACAGGATTAAGGGCTGCACAGGCAGTCACAACCGTATTTCGAATCCCAATTTACAAAGTCTTGGAGAAAATCCAAAATCAGCCTTATTACGGAGCACCAGCAAGGGTACCAGGCGAATTTATGGGAAGAAGCCTTAGCAAGCACTATGCTTACGACAATGAAGCTGGACATCTGACTCAGGGGTGCAGAGCCCTGAAGGCACATCTGGAAGACCTGGTAAGACAGGGCCATTTAAGGGACCTAGTAGACGAGGCCAGGACAAGGGAAGAGCAGGCAAGACTGTCCTAGGCGCCGGCAGCACCACCACCCCCAGCACTGCAACCCCAGGTAGGTGGACCTTAAGTGATCAATGTGATTCATTTGAAGGTCAATGAGAACGAAATACGTGGGGAGACTCAGAAGGTAAAGCACTTACAGCATGTGTACCAGGTCTGTTAGAAAAGACCTAGGGCAGAAGAATGCCAGGGACCAGTGGTGTCCTTTACTTAAGACGACCTAGAGATGGTGCAGCATCCGCACAATGACGCCTTGGTAATATCCCTCCAGATTAGAGAGTGCCAAGTGAAGCGCATCTTAGTTGACCAGGGCAGCTCTTGTGATATCATGTATGTCAGGTGTTACAAGGAGCTTGGCCTTCACCAAGATGATCTGGAGCAATCCAATGGCCTAATGGTTGGGTTCAATGGCACGCCAACGTGGCCCATGGGAGCAGTAAGTTTGGAGGTGCAGGCTGGCACCAAAAAGATAAAAACAGAGTTCACCATAATCGACACCCCCTCCCCTTACAATGCTATCCTGGGAAGGCCATGGCTGCATGCAATGGGGGTTGTTCCCTCAACATTACATCAGCTATTGCGGTTCCCAACAGAACATGGAATAGAGGAGGTCAGAGGGGATTAGGTACAGACAAAGAGTTGGTCCATGGCAGCAATGAAATACACCTGCAATATACAAGAAGCAGAAAAAGCAAAGATAGAGGAAGAGGACATAGAGGTCTTGGAGGACGTCGTCAAAGAGCCAGCCGAGAAGAGTGAAGAAGCCCTGAAGAAAATCCTTGTCCAACAAGGGGATGAAGAACATTTCTTCCTTCTCGGCTCGGGCTTGGTCGAGAAAGAGGAAAAAGAGCTAGAGACGTTCTTGAGAGCAAACATTGAGGTGTTCACCTGGACGCCGTACGAGATGCCTAGCATTGACCCTGAGGTCATTTGCCATAGACTGAATGTGGATAGGTCGGCCAAACCTATAATCCAACGAGCAAAGAGGCCGACGTTGATGCATGTTGAGGCAGTAAAAGAGGAAGTGGGCAAACTTCTGGAGGCTAGAGCCATTCGAGAGATAAACTACCCAACATAGCTATCAAACACGGTCATCGTGAAGAAAAAGAATGGGAAGTAGAGGGTCTGTGTGGACTTCACCAGCCTGAACAAGGCTTGTCCCAAAGACAGTTTCCCACTACCCAAAATTGACCAATTGGTAGATGCCACTTCAGGGCATGGAAGGATGAGCTTCCTAGATGCTTCGAAGGGGTACCATCAGATAGCCATGTACCCCCTAGATGAGGAAAAGACTGCATTTATCACCCCAAAAGGGCTATATTGCTACAGAGTAATGCCTTTTGGGTTGAAAAATGCAGGAGCAACTTACCAGAGATTGGTGACTAAGATGTTTAGACATCTAATTGGAAAAACAGTGGAGGTATACATAGATGACATGGTCGTAAAGACCAAGGAACCTGATGATCATTTGGAAGACTTAAAGGCAGTTTTTGACATCCTTAAAACATATCAACTTTGACTCAATACATCGAAGTGCGCATTTGGAGTTGGGTCTGGTAAGTTCTTGGGATACTTGGTAACCAGATGGGGCATTGAGGCAAGCCCGGATCAGATCAAAGCCACCTTAGAACTGAAGAGCCCAACATCAGCAAAACAAGTACAGATGTTAACTGGAAGGGCTGCAGCCCTGAATAGATTCATAAGCAGAAGCTTTGATAAATGTAAACCTTTCTTCAGCTTAGTGAAGAAAGCCACAGACTTCTTATGGACCGAAGAGTGCGAAGTCGCCTTGGCCGACTTGAAGAAGTATTTGACCACAGCTTTAGTTTTCTCAAATCTAGTACCTAGAGAGGAGCTGTTCTTATACTTGGCAGTTTCAGAGCATGCAGTGAGTGCAGTAGTAATCAGAGAAGAAAATGGAGAGCAAAGGGCAGTTTACTACGTTAGTAAAACCCTGACAGATGCAGAGACCAAATACCTACCCTTGGAGAAGTTAACACTGGCTTTAGTAATGGCTTCCAAGAAGCTAAATCATTACTTTCAAGCCCACAAAATTGTGGTGCTAACTGAGAATCCTCTGAAATCCCTGTTGCAACAGGGAGATCTAACAGGCAGAATAGCCAGATGGGCAGTAGTGTTGGGCCAATATGACCTGGAATTCAGACCTAGAACAGTAATTAAAGGCCAAGTCTTGGCCGACTTCGTGGCCGAGTTCACACCAGACGCCGTCATACATCGGGCTCCGTTGAGTCGAGGTATATGACGTCCAAGTGAGCAAGGAAAAACCCAGCTGGGGATAGCAAAACAAAGGAAGGAAGAAAAACTCAGGCCCTGCAGTATTTACATTCGTGACTCCTTCTGGTTGTTTGTTGATGGGAGTTTAAACCAACAAGGAGCGAGGGCAGGAGTAGTGCTAGTATCTCCAAATGGGCAGATACTGGAACAATCCATTCGTTTGGGGTTTAAGGCCTCAAACAATGAAGCAGAGTATGAAGCACTAATTGTAGGATTAAAGCTGGCAGTAGCAATGGAAGCTGACGAGGTAATAGTCTTCTATGACTCCTAACTTATCGTCAACTAGGCAACAGGCGAATACGCAGCCCGAGATAAAACGGTGTCGGCCTATGTAAAGGAGGTAGGCTGACTGGTAGCCTTATTCCAGAATTGCCATCTACAGCAGGATAGTCGAGATGACAACAGCCATGCTGATGCTCTGGCTAACCTGGCTAGTGCAATGAAACTTGGAGAGGCAAATACGATAATGGTTGAGTACTTGTCAGGTCCAAGCATAGAACCACTGAACACAGAGCGTGAAATAATATGTGTGGAGATGAGACCAAGTTGGATGAATGCAATAATAGTATTCCTTAGAGATGAGAAACTACCAGATAATCATAAAGAAGGGCACAAGATCAAACTGAAGTTGGCAAGGTTCAGTTGGACAGTAGAAGGACATCTCTACAGAAGATCTTTTACTGGACCCCTTCTGAGGTGTATGCATCCTGCACAGGTTGAAGACTTTCTGTATGAGATACATGAAGAAGTATGTGGAAGCCACGTTGGGGGCAGGTCACTTGCTCATAGGGTCATTACTCAAGGGTACTGGTGGCTCTACATGCAGAAAGATGCTGAAGCTTATGTCAAGAAGTGTGAGAAGTGCTAGAGGTTTGCACCTTTGATACATCAACCAACAACGGACTTGAACCTAGTATCTAGCCCTTGGCCATTTGGCCAAAGGGCCATGGATCTTGTTGGACAACTGCCTCAAGCAACTGGACAAAGGAAGTACCTGCTGGTGGCAACAGATTACTTTACCAAGTGGGTAGAAGCTGAACCCCTTGCAAAAATAGCAGATAATGGTACATAGTTTGATAGTAAGCTAATCAAGAGCTTCTGTGCAAAGTACAAAATCAAGAATTATTACTCAACCCCAAGCTTTTCTCAGAGTAATGGTCAAGCGGAAGCCTCCAATAAGGTTATCTTGGATGGGATCAAGAAAAGGCCGGAAGCAGCAAAGGAAAAGTGGGTGGAAGAGCTGCCCAATGTACTTTGGGCATATCGGACTACGCTGAGAAGATCAACTAGGGAGTCCCCATTTGCCATGGCTTATGGCACTGAAGTAGTTATCTCACTGGAGGTCGGCATCCCAGGGATCAGAACCCAGAGAGTAGAAAATGGAACCAATGAGGCATTCCTGACTCGAGATCTGGATCTGCTAGAAGAAAGAAGAGAGAAATCAGCAATTCAGCTGGGGGCATACCAGCAGCAGCTTGCCAGGGCTTCTAATAAGAAGGTCAACCCACGAGAGTTCCAAGTTGGTGACCTTGTCCTGAGAAAGGTCGTCGGCAACAAGAAAGATCCCAGAGAGGGCAAGCTTGGCCCAAATTGGGAAGGACCCTATAGAATCATCTCGGTCTTGGGCAATGGGGCATATCGGCTTGAAGACAGTGAAGGTAAAGAGTTGCCAAGACCCTGGAATACTTGCAATCTAAAGTTTTTCTATCATTAGATTTTCTTATTTTTTAAGTTTTTTGTTATTAGCCGAAGCAATAATAAAGTTTTAGCTTGATTTTTAAACTTGTGTAGTATGACTGACCAGTAAGTTGGTGATGTTTCTCATGGAAACATGACGAATAACTTAGACTTATTATATGGCAGAGTTTCTACTTACATATAATAGAGTTGAACTAAGTTGGCGATGTTTCTGATTGAAACATGACGAATAACTTAGATTTATTATATGGCAGAGTTTCTACTTGCATATAATAGAGTTGAACTAAGTTGGCGATGTTTCTGATCGAAACATGACGAATAACTTAGACTTATTATATGGCAGAGTTTCTACTTACATATAATAGAGTTGAACTAAGTTGGCAATGTTTCTGATTGAAACATGACGAATAACTTAGACTTATTATATGGCAGAGTTTCTACTTACATATAATAGAGTTGAACTAAGCTGGCGATGTTTCTGATTGAAACATGACGAATAACTTAGACTTATTATATGGCAAAGTTTCTACTTGCATATAATAGAGTTGAACTAAGTTGGCGATGTTTCTGATCGAAACATGACGAATAACTTAGACTTATATATGGCAGAGTTTCTACTTGTATATAATAGAGTTGAACTAAGTTGGCGATGTTTCTGATTGAAACATGACGAATAACTTAGACTTATCATATGGCAGAGTAGAATTATACTTGCATATAATAGAGTTGAACTAAGTTGGATTAACCTGGACTTGTCATATCGGCAGAATCAGACACAGATTGGAACTAAGTACATGTCAGTCAGATTAACAAAGAGACCAAGGTTGGTAACCTCGGCCAGTCTTTGTTTGAATCTGACATCGGCGACAAGGTCAACACCACATGCTTAATGAGAACCCAAGTGGAACTTAAGTTCACATTAGGGGGCAGAGAGTTTGAGAATGATGCTTGGGAGTCGGAATTTATAAGCTAAGGTTGGTTTAACACTTGTTGAAATTTTAAGAAAGAATTTACAAGTTGAAGTTAAGCCGAGGTTATGCTAAAGGAAGATTGGTTTAACACTTGTTGAAATTTTTAAGAAAAGTTTACAAGTTAAACCAAGGCTGTATTGAAAGAAGTACTTACATACTTGCTGAGATTACCATTTTGCCAAGACTTGGAAGATATTGGAAGACAAAAGTCTTGGTAAGTAAGAGTGAAGTGGCAAGTTGTAAATAACACTTGTGAAGATATTATAAAAAATATTTCGAGTGTTAGGTCAAAGCCGAGATAAACTGTTAGTAGGTATAACCGAAGTATTCCACACCGAGAAGATTACACAGTTAAGATGTACGTTAAAGACATGCAAATTATTCAAAGTATAGAATCATACAAGAGTAAAAAGAAGACAAACATACAATCACATTGAAAGAAGAAATTTGAGAGTGCAATCAGATAAGGAAAAAAGGCACTTCGGCCTGACATTGAAAGATAATTGTTCAAGATTACAAAAGTGGCACGTCGGCCAAATTAAAGCTTACATTGTTTCAAAAGAAAGGAAAAAG
The DNA here is from genome assembly GCA_030407325.1 of Camellia japonica. Classification (NCBI taxonomy): domain Eukaryota; kingdom Viridiplantae; phylum Streptophyta; class Magnoliopsida; order Ericales; family Theaceae; genus Camellia; species Camellia japonica. Next base: position 158,200,931 of record JAPPVO010000017.1, read on the forward strand.
TACAAGGTACGAAAAATAGATTAAAGCATCAAAGTGGACTACTCGGCGTCGGAAGCGGATTGTGTCTCAGTCCCAGAAGACAGTTGGGAAGACTTCTCGATAGCTTTCTCAGCCTCAAGCTTGGCATCAATCTCTTAGAGAGTCTGGTCAATGCTCCTCTCGGCGATAGGCGCGTCATATATTGTCTTCTCGGGGGTGGCATCTTTTGAGACCTCGTCCTCCTCGTCCTGAGTCAAGTCCAGGACTTGCTCATTTAGAGTTAGGGACTTGGCCCCAGCAGCCTCTTCCGTCTTCTCGGCCTCGTCCTTGGATTGGCTTGGAGTATGGGGGAATGGCAGGACAAGGTTGTTGGCATTTTTGAGGGGAGAGTCCTCGGGGACAACCAACTCCTTCAGAGCAACCATCCAACCAAGGGTGAAATCCTTGTTGCATGCCTGCTTCACTTGTTTCTTGTAATCTTCCTTGATGTCGGCTGCCCCCTCAGCATACGCCTTCTCATCCGCCGCTTTGATCTCGGTGTCCTTTGTGGCCAGGGCAGCAATGAGCTCGGCCTGGGCTTCGGCGGTCTTTGCCTTGGCCTCATTCTTTTCATCTTCGAGGACTTTGGCAATGGCCTTAGCCGCCCCAGCCCTCTCATCAGCCTCATCCTTAGCTTTTTTGGCTTCCTCGGCCTGGTTTATTAAAGTCTTCATCTTGGCCTCAACCTTGTTAATGGTCCTCTACAAGCTAGCAGCCTCCTTAGTCTTGTTAGTCAACTCCTTCTTAATGTTGAAGGCTTGCATTGCGAAGAAGTGGGCGTGCTGGATCGCCTAGAAGAAATGGACAGAGCAAAAATTAGTAAAATTTTCTAAGTATGAGAAATAGAGAATGTAAAGTACCAAGTATTAGGGGCTTACTTGTATGGAATGCTGCAACATTAGAGTGAAGTTTTCATATTTGCTGACCTCAGTGTTGCGTTCGAGGTCTTTTGAGAGAAGCAAAGCCGTAGAGAGGGCAATGCCGACTTCGATGTCAGTCGCACTGTCGCCGGCTCTGACCGGCTTGTCCTCAATAGTGATTGGAGGGGCCCAAGGGGCATCAGATTTCATGGACCCCGAGGTTGTCACGGATTCAGACCTCGGCCTCTTTGACCGTGTTGACTCAGAGAGAGCAGCCTCGGCAGGCCTCTTTTCGGTGGCGAAGGCACTTTTTTCCGCCTCAGCAATTTTGGAGATTGGCAAGGTGTCCTCAGAGTCGATCTGAGTTACTGTTGCCTTAGGTTGGGCTTTCTTCAGTTTTTTTGGTTTTGGCTTTGGCTGAGACTGGGATGGTGAAGGTTGTGCGGTAACAACATTGAGGATGTCGGCTAGAAGGTCGTCTGCTACAGCCTTCTTACAACCCATCTTGGCGGCGGCTACAGTTCTACACCGGCATTTGCATTGAGATTGTGGGATTAGTCGTGGAGTCGAGGTTGATGGCTGCTCTGCTGGATCAGATGTTGATCCTTGGTCAGGTCTTGACGATTCAGTTTGTGGAGTTGTTGCTGAAAGAGGAGACTTGCTTTTTCTTGGGACGTCCGGAAGTACAGATTTGTAAGTTGGGATAAAATTCAGGAGCAGAGGAGCCTTGCACTGATTGATTGGCAAGTTTAACAGCTTTTTGAAGTCCTTGCTGGGAAGGAAGGACTTGCGAAAATCCTTTTGTGGTTGAGGGAGAGCTGCAAGAAAAAAATAGACGTTAGCACATATATAGAAGGAACAAAGTGTTAAAGACTTGAGAGCAAGTAAGGTGACTCTTGGCTCTTACCATCACCCTTTTTAAAAACTGATCGGCTCAAGGGATAGAGATGAAGGTCCTCATCTGGTGAGAATTCCCAGTTACTCGAGACGATGAAATAATCGTCCCGGTGCCCTTGTTGGAATTAGGGAGGTCGCGATGAGTTTGTATTGCGTCGACCTCCGCTTAAGATAGTAGATGTAGCCTTTTTCTGACTTAAGGCCACACATGGTATAGTAGTACTGGATGTCGGCAAGAGTAACCCTAGCTTTCTCTTTTTTGTCTAAGGCAATTATACCATTGATAACTCGGTAAGAGTTAATGACAAGCCGCATTGGGTTCAATTTGTAGTAATAGAGGACTTCTCAGAAAAGATGTCAAGTGGAAACCTGAGTCCACATTCTGTGAAGGCTACGACAGGAAAATGCATGAAGTTCCCGTCAGGCATGATAGAGTCTTCCTCCCCTGCCAACCTCAGATGAACGTCGACTGAGATGGAAAACTCTTGCCTAAAATATTCTAACTTAGTTGGGGTGTCTACCCTATATCTCCACATACCCATGACGTCGGCTTAGGGGGAAGGTGTTGGATTTCAGAAGGAAATGTTTTGTGAAGGTTTGAGGGACCTAGGCAAAACCTAGACGAATGCTGGGTTGAGAGTTTTTGAGGATCTATGTGAAGTTTGTTTCAGTTTTTCCTAAAAATCGTGAGTTCTACAACAACCCAAGCCTAAGACTATGGAAACAAGAATTGAAGGCAAGAATATGGAAAAGACATAGAAAACAGAAGCAAGAACAATGATTCAGAATCAAGAATAGTGATGAATTATCAAGAACACTGTGACAGAGTGTGTACAAGGGTGTAAGACCAAAAACAATGGCAAAAAACCAAGTGTATGAACAGATTGTGTATACGTTTGTATATCCATAAACAAATTGCAAGCAAGGGAAAATTTACAACATAAATGAAGATTCAAGAACATGAATGAATTCACAGTAGCAGTATATGAACGCAATAGTTTGAAGTAAAACAAGAAATTGAAACGAAGGGAAGCAATGGCTTACCAGAGGAGTGAAGCCGGTGTTGAGTACGCCGAAGTCAGATGATGGCAGCAATCGGAAAAGATCAGTAAAAGTTTCACCAAAGGGGAAGAATGGAAGTGGTTGCAGAGCTTAAGAGCTTGAAACACTGGCGGATTTGGGAGAGTAGAGAGAGAGAGAGTTTGCACGAAAATGATGGTGAAAAGTGAAAAGACGGAGAGAGAGAGAGAGAGAGAGAGGTGATTTTGATCAAACACGAAGAATGGCGGCAAAATAGCAATTAGTGTGCCTAGGACGACGTGCTTATCAGACAGCGTACGCAGACGCGATGTGACTTAATGGCACGTGTCAGGTACGGTTCAATGGGGAAGAGATCCGTGGCAAAAATAGTTGAAATACTGTGCGTGACAGCTCAGACGCGTGATAAAACTCTTGGAGTCCTTGATTTAATGAAGCAAAGACCTCGGCTAGGGAACGATCTCGGCTAAATAAATTGAACAAACTTGGTTAACTAGTTCTAAAGACAGATTACAGGTCTTGGTCATATGGAGTCGACAAATTATGACCTCGGTAACAAATGATGGAGCAAGTTTTGGCCGATGTGCTATGGGTTCAAATGATATAGGTTCCATCACCTCAGATTGTCGTGGTAATAGAACCTAGGGGGCAGTTGTGGGGACATATTTTTCGGATAGCAAGTGCCAGCCGAGGTGCCACGTGTCCTTGACTTGACGCCGAGGTTATCTGCGGAGATACCAGAATCCGAGATGAGCGGATAAGGGACAAGAGTCGTAGAATTGGAGAGGACTTCAGTTTGGATAAAGATAAGACTCTTAGAGAGTTTATCCCAATCTAACTGGGAGTCCAGGATTAGCATTAAGATAGAACCCATTGGAGCTAGGCTTCTATTTGGATTAGGTTAGTGTTGGCTATAAAAGAGAGGCACCCTCATGCGTCTAAGGTACGCTTTTTGTATTCTGAATAGTGAGTTAAACACTTTTGCTATCTTTGAGAGATAGTTGACTTGATCATCGGAGTGCCCCTGGGTGGACGAACCACCGCCGGAATCTCTTCTTTCTGTGACAGGTCGTTCGAGCTTAATCTATTCTGCTAGTGTTCTCCAGCTAAGTATCTGTTCGGCAGTGTGGTCAGAAATCAACTCACACATTAACAATCCTTAAGCCATATGATTAACATGAAATAAAAATTATTCACCAAAAAAACAAAGACATGAAATAAAAATCGGTATTAACATGATACCCATTTTTGCCTTAACCCCATTTGATAGAGAGAGTCATGTTGGTGATGGTGGGGATGATGGGATAAATTAAAAAAAAAAAAAAAAAAACCAGAGGGTTATGGGGTGAAAAAAATAGAGGGAAAAAAACGAAAGGAAATCGTGTAGTTGAAACACAATTTTACTTAAACTCGTGATACTAAAACACAATTTCAAAAATAGCATAGATTTATTAAATATATTCAAAACAACTTTGATTTAGTAAATTAAATCAAAACACACGTGGGTTTGGTAAATATACATATATATTTTAAAATAAACCTAATTCATATCCCCAACTAGGGTTGTTCATAAATTATAGCGACTCAAGTCAAAACCCGACCTTTTTGTATTCTTTGGACCAGGATCCGGTAATTATGGTTGTTGTTTATACTCCTTGCTATCTTATTATAGTGTGGGATTGATTGTTTAGAGTTGTCGGTTGTGTTTTGAACAAGTTGGGAGTTAGTTTCACTTCCGATTAAGTTTAAGGAATTTCGATTCTAACTTCCAACTTACGTGTCCTAATCACGTGCAGCCAGGGCCAACTAGACCATAAGGCCAGCCAAGCCCAACCTTTAGGCCTCTCTAAATTTGGGAAGGCTCAATTTTTAATAAAATGTAATAAGCCCATGTGATTCATTATTTATTTTGGAATTGAGAAATCTAGAAATCCTCTAGATATTGATTTGTGATTATGTATCACTTTTACGCAGTAAATATCAATTCCAATCAAAAAATCAAGATAAATCGACACAACGATTTCAACATGGAAAAACCACAATTGGAGCGCCTCCAATTGTGATAAAAAAACCACGGGCCAAAGCCACAAAACAATCCACTAAAAAGACATAAAGGAATAACACAGATATGCTCTCAATTACCTAGCGAATCCACGCCCAAATTGAATCAACCTCTATGTGCCTCTTCTAGCCTGTAGATGTCCCCGAACGCCCCGGGGGGATGAACCCCTGTTCTGTTCATTTTGGGTTCACTACAGTTCAGGACTCGAATTGTCACGGTTCTTAATCTTGAACCAAAGAGTCCAAATCTGGCAAATCGTTTTTGCGAAAACAGATTTTTAGAAAAGAAGTGCCAAACATGGACTGCTTTGCCAGATACAGAGTCGCCACCTAAATATTTTATTTTGGGGGAATTTAGGAAACCCTGAGTCGTTTGCCTAAGGCCACGTGTCCGTCATCACCAAAGTTGCCTCGGCTCGGGAACTTGGGTACGATTGGGGAAGATCAGCTATGAGCACCCCCTCTCGCCCGATCAAAGATCGGCATCTACTAATCATGATATCTTGTTTTGAAAACACTATGCATTCTTATTCCGGTTATTAGCCTAGATTTACTATGTTATGCGCACAGCAAACAAGTATAGATCAAATCGCCTAAATTGGAACAAAACATTGCATGTTTGTTTTGAAAATGGTTTGCTACTCGTAAGTAGGCTAAAATGCAGGTTTTGCCACCCACGAGTGGGCTTTAGAAAAGATGGTTTTGCCACTATCCAGTGGGCTTAAAACTCACAGTTTTAATGCATTATTCCAATTTAGGTAATTCAACCTCCATCCACAGGCATTCAAGCAGTTATATCACATAAGCAACTAGCCTCATGGTAATCATGCTGTCATGGCAACACTCACACGCATGCAAGGATGCTAAAGCAAAAGAACTTACAGAGTACTCCAAGCCAAAACAGAAACTAGTTAGTAATCATATGCATGATCCTAGTTCATGTTCAAAATAGCTAATGTAACACATGCAAGGATGCAATCTAGACAGGCTCGGCTAATCTACAATGACATGTGAAATGCTACAACTAACACGTATTCAATTTGGAATTGAAATACAAATGCAGTTAGAATGATGCGCCGAGCCCGGTGCATGCAAAACGGATGAATGAATGCAAACATGCTATCATACTGTATGCTAATTTGAATATGCCCTAAACTAACCATCGAAAGCTAGTAAATAAAAGGGAAGAAAGACGTAGGGTTGGAAGACATGCACACACTCACGCACACTTATTACACAATTGCCCTCGCTCGGAAGGTCCAAATAAATATTACATAACCAAATGAATACTGCTAAATTAAATATTACAGAACTTCTAATTAATTAACAAATTAAATGCTGAAGAAAGGTGGCCGCAGCCTTGCCTCGGAATGCGTGGATGATGCGTGCTTGACTCGCCTTGCTCGAAAACCCGGTGCCATGCCACTGTTGCCTCTGTTTACACTGTCTTGCTCCTCGGAAGACTGTGACAATTCTTGGGGCACTTCTGAACCACTTCCTGATCACTCTGGAACACCACCGGCCAATGCAAAGCACCACCGGCCATGAGAATGTGGTAATCGGCCAAATATTGGATCACCGGCCAGCCGCTGATGGCCGGTCGGCACTTAGGGATGGCAATTTGAAACCGGCCCGACGGGGATCCCCGATCCCGACCCCGATTTAAGCGGATTTTCTCCGAAAAATACCCCCACGGGGACGGGGATGGTATTTAAAACTTAATCCCCGAACAAATTCGGGCCGGGGACGGTGATATATATTTCATCCCCGGCCCCGGCCTCGGCCCGACCCCGGCCCCCGCCCCGGTTAGCCCCCCGATTTATATATATATATTATATATATGTCAGTCAAACTCTATTGCACTCTCTTATCTCACACTCTATTATATATATATATTATATTATCCCCGGTTGTCTCACACTCTCTATTATATATTATATTATATTATATAGATTTCAACCCCTGTTGTTGAACAGCTCAGTAGCTCATCTCACACTCTCTTCTCTCGTTCGCTCTCTTCTCTTCTCTTACTCTCTCTCTTCGCTTCTCTTCACACATCACAGACACAGGAGCCTCCTCCACGCCACCACCGCCTCCTCCTCCGTCGCCATGGCAGATCTGATGGAGTGCAGCAGTGTCGATCTCCACCACCGTCCTCATCCGCCGATCTCCTTCGCCGATCTCCACCGCCGCCCTCCTCCGCCGATATCCTTCTCCGCCGCCCTCATCAACTCAGATCTGTAAGATCTGTTATTTTTTTTTATCTGTTATTGATTTTTTGATCTGATGATCTGTAATTTTTTTTTTTCGGTTGATGATCTGTAACTTTTTTTTTGTTTGATCTGTTGTTTTTTTTGTTGATCTATGTTGATGATGTTGAATGTTGAAACAGAGTTGATGGTGTTGAATGTTGAAACAGATCTGTTTTTTTTTTTTTTGATGAACTGTTATTCTTTTTTTTTTTATCGGTTGATGGTGTTGAATGTTGAAACAGAGTTGGATCGGAGACTTTTCGGGGTCGGGGAACCCTGATCCCCGTTGGGGGCGGGGATGGGGACTCTGACAGGTTCCCCGTCGGGGATCGGGGCCGGGACGGGGAAGTTTTGGCCATCGGGATCGGGGACGGGGAGGGTGATCCCCGGCCCCGCCCCGCTGCCATTCCTATCGGCACTGTATATGGCCGGCCGGCCATTGCTTCCTACAGAATCCTATTTTTGACAGCAGCAAAGGGAAGACAGTGTATGGCAAGGAAATTCAAAGCAATGTGTGCATGGCCACTCTTCTAATCACGCTATGGACTCATGGAAGTGTGGCCCTCGGTCCTCGGGCCACCGATCACGCATTTCAATGCATGATGGCCTAAGGCACCAAGTTTGCAACTCAATGTAAATGCATGAAACAAACAAATGAATGCTAACACCTTATCATGTTGAGATCAAAGGTATTGGCGACCGAGGATTGAGGCGCGTTACGTCACTTTAAGTACAAACGCACCCCATTCCTCATGTTTGGTTTGACACCCCAAACCAAACAATGCAATGTATGCATACAAACATGGTTCAAGTATGCGGAATGACTCAAGCTAGCAAAACATGCCAAATACAGATGCCAACCAAACATGCAAATATGTAATGTGCTAGGAATGCAATGCTACAATACTACCTAGGTAGACAACTAGGCAAAATGATGATCATGTAGTAATGCATTAACTACAAGGATGTAATAATCATGCAATGTGATGATGATACTACAAGACACAAATACATGGACTTACACTAGGATGGAAGAACCTCAGCCACGCTTCAAAAACAGTGGCCGAAGGTACTAAAATGATGGTGCCAACATGCAAGACAAGCATGCCAACCGGTGGTCCTAAGACTAAGGCATAAAAGCCAACTTTCAAGCATACTTAAAAGAAGACAAACATGGACTTTAGACCAACAAAATCAGTGCCATGGCATGTTAGAATGAGCCTCAAAACCCACACACATGGCATCCCAAATGATTTAAGCAAAGAGGCATACACTAAGACGAAACATGGAGCACAAGACCACCACTCTTCATGGCTACAAATGGCATGAACTAAACAACCTAAAACAGAGTTCTAGCATGCAAAAGTGAACCTCAAAACCCACTGATTTGGCAGCCCCAAAGCCTCAAACATATGGCCATGCACAATGACCTATTCCTAGGCATGAAAGACCGACTCTTCAAGGCATGAAAGAGATGGTAAATGTAGGCATACAAGCATGGATTAGGGGCTGGAATGTCATGAGAAATGATTCCAAAGCACTGAAATGACCCAATTAAAACATGCTCATGACTCACACCTTCAAGGCTCACAAGCCAAAATGCAAAGAGGCTACCCTAAACATGGAAAATATGATTAAACCAGCACCTAACAGTCCTGGAGCATGACAAAATGATGCTAGAACCTTCATGAAGTTAAGCTAGATCATACAAGAATCATGGCCTAAATGCATGGACTATTTCTAGGCAAAATGGAGGAATACAAGGCAAGTGCAATATGCATGCAAGGGGCCACAAATCCGACCCAAAACAGAGGTGTATTATGACCAAACAACACCTAAAAACCTTTGAAATGGAGCCAAAGACAACTACTCATGCATGCTACCATTAGGAGCCAAAAACATGCACAAATGAAAGACCAAGGGAGGGGGGTGTCCCTCCCCTATGCAAGACCTTAAAACCCCTTCTTCACCATTGAAAATCCACTGGATTTCAGTGGTGAGAAGCCCAATACACAAGAGTAACCAAAGCTTAACAAAAGAGCACAAAAAGAGGCCAAAAGAGGCCTAAGAGGGGGAGGTCGGCCCCAAACAACAAAATGACCTTAATGGAAGATCTTAAGCATGAAAATAAAAGACTTTTTTCAGTTATACACAAAGTCTAAAACAGTAAGCAAGATAGGCAAAAATCTAGTGCAAGATTGGGGAAAATAAAGCAAGATTGTTACCCTTGAAGAACAGTCCAAGAACAGCAAGGTTAGGCCCCTTCTTGTGATCAAAACCAGCTTAAAACTTCAAGAACAAACCCTCAAGGCCTCCCAAGTCGAAGCATGGTGTGATAGTGTGTGTCTTAGTGCAATACTATGAACTAAACACACTTTTAGGCCACAAAACACACACAAAAGATGAGAGAGAGGGAAATATAGAGAGAGAGAGTGATGTATATCAGAAAGTATATGTATAAGCTCTGGTTTTTTGTTCAACAACCCCTAACAATGGAGGAGGAGGGGCTCTTATATAGACAATGCAAAATGTCTTGAAGCTTACAAGACAAGCTAAAAGAAAGGGTCAAGGAGTTCAAACTTCCCAAGGAGGCCAAGCTGAGGGTGCAAGCTTCTTGAGGAAGCTTTGACAAAGGGTCAAGCTTCCTCAAGAAGCTTGACCAAAGGGGTCAACCTTATAGAAGGGAAAGGGGTGCAAAGGCTCTAAACAGCCACACCCGTGCACGGGGAGCAGGGCTTGTGCATCCCAGCTGGCACAGCTGGCATGCACCATGCCTGAGAGATTCAAAAGGGCAAAACCGGCCAAGAAAGGAGGTCACCGGCCAAAAAAAGTGCCGGTCGACCATCTAAAGTGCCGACCGGCCATTGTTAACAAGAAACCAAAGCCGGTGGCATCAATGAATGGCCAATGAGGAAAGGGGAAGGCCGGTGAGGTGTGGGGATGGTCAACAAGCCATTCCCTACCCTCCAAAGCAAAAGCACAAGTGTTTGGTGCAAAACCAAATACAAAACAATCGAGTTGAGAGATCCTGAGGCAGGGCGCGGAGCCGAGACCTCCGGGAACTCAAAATGAACGCAAACAAGGATGATCACCGAGCGTTCCAACGGTGACGTCCAAGTCTTGAGGACGGTCAAAAATGGGGTGTCCACAGTTGCCCCTCTTTGACAGAACTCGAAAGTCATAACAATGATAGGAGTGAGTGTCAAAGCCCAGAGACGACCCATTTTTGACAAGGCTGAAGACTTAGACAAGCATACAAGCTACAGATAAGATATGCGCCCGAAGGCAGGGGCAAAATGCAACTGACAATGCAAGAAGCCGAGCATAACTTATGATCATGCAAAGAAAGCTGTAACGAAGCATAACAATGCAATAGTTTTAAGCTAGCACACACCAAACTACACTACAATGTAGAGAGAGTGTAAGAGAATCATGTAATTCTCGCTACGTTTCACGCGAAGAATACAATACCTGTGCGGTTCGTCTGGTCGTGCCAGCTTCAAATGAACTGTACATACAATATCGTGCCTGAAAAAGAAAGAAAACTTAACAGGTACAATATTGTTAACAACATGCACGTTAATACAATTGAAGGTGCGTGACAACGTAAAGCAAGTGGGAAGCATAACAATGCTGTGAAGGCACAAACACATGTAAGTAAAGAACACGCGACAACGTGCACAATGTGTATGAAGGAATTTGAACACATGTAAGTAAAGCATAACGCGACAACGCATGCAATGTGTATGGAAAAGAACTTGAACACATGTAAGTAAAGCAATGCACATATGCAAGCAATGTGTATAGAAACTTGAACACATGTAAGTAAAGCAATGCACGTATGCAAGCAATGTGTATAGAAACTTGAACACATGTAAGTAAAGCATGCGGTCAACGCGTGCAATGTGTATAGAAAAGAACTTGAACACATGTAAGTAAAGCAATGCACGTATGCAAGCAATGTGTATAGAAACTTGAATACATGTGAGTAAAGCAATGCATGTATGCAAGCAATGTGTATAGAAACTTGAACACACGTGAGTAAAGCAATGCACGTATGCAAGCAATGTGTATAGAAACTTGAACACATATAAGTAAAACATAACGCGACAACGCATGCAATGTGTATAGAAACTTGAAGCGTGGTAAAGATAGGTTATTCGTGATGTTGAAATGCAAAGCACTGCAACACAATATAATTGAAGCTATTTGTGGAGTTCACGAGATATAAAAAGGATACGGGAATGGGTGTTCCTCGCGCGCACCGAGCATTGTTTGTAAAAGATGTGGCTCGAGGTTAACTCGAAGGTCTACTAATGTTCCGAGAGTGTGCTTTCTCGCATTGTCTTGAGTAAAGAAGGTACCGAAACCATACCGTTGACTTGAACAGGAGTGCGGGATACATCGACCGTGAGGGGAGGTTGTCGATATCAATCCCAATACTCTGCTGCCCTGCCCTTTTTTGCTTTACTTTCTTTTTTTACTGGTAGTTTAAGCGCATCGCACTGCCTCAGGCAGGTTTTATTTTGTTTTTCAAAATAGTGTATTTTTGCAAAACACATGATGGAAATGAAACAGTTATTTTGTTCAAAAGGTGTTACACTTGCATGTTCTATGGATCGCATCGCGTGGCATCACATAACAATGTGAATGAAATTGAATTTTGTTTGAAAATTGAGCACTTGCATCGTAATAATCAGGTAGTGAACTGACTTACAACTCGATAAGCAAAACAGAGAGACTCGATAAAACCAACCAAGTGCGAGTACAACTCGATAAGCAAATCAAAAACTTAAAGAGAGTGAAATACAACTCGATAAGCAAATGTACAACAACTCGATAAGCAAAAGGGTGTGACTCCGCAAGAATCGATCACCGGAGGGCATCGGTAGAGGTTCCAACTACAATCCCTTAGCATGTTCAACTCATAAACAGCTCATGGAACAAGAAGGAAGGCCACCGGCCAGAGGTAAAGGCCATCGGCCATGAGAAATGGCCATCGGCCAAAAGTGGTGGTCGGTCGGCACTATATTTAGCCGGCCGACCATAAATTGCCAGAACCAGCAGAATGCTGACATCTGTCCTCCACTCAACCTTATCTTTTACAAAAGGCCTCAGCTTCGTGGTTTTTCTCAATTCAACACTGATTTGTTCCATATGGAAGGGTTTCTTGCCCAGAATCTCTCAACTTGGATTAACAACTTGGACGGCTCGAAAAAGCTGAATTTCCGGGGCTTCGACATAAACGCACTATTCATTCTGAGTTGTACTCCGCTGCACCTTCCATTTCTCCATGCCGCGGCAAGGTTTTGGAATCCGGTGACACATGTTTTTAGCTTTGGCGGGCAAGAGGTATGTCTTACCTTCGGGGATTTCCAAGCTTTAATGGAGTCCGAGCGCAACGAAGAGATCCTGCCCCAACTTCGTTTTGGCCATGCCTACGCCTTAGGACAAATGTATGGGCTCTCAATACCCGACGCTCGATCTTTGATTTGTGACGGAATACTGGATATTCCGAGTTTGATTTGCCGTTTTTCTGATGCCGGTGACCGTGGTGACCATCATTGGCAAGGTTTTCGGCAACACGCACTTTGTTTGGCATGCTATCTCATTTTTCACTTGCCTCAGGCTCTGGAGGATCTAGTGTTCGGTTGATCGAGGTTGCCCAAGGTTTGAAGGAGGGTAAGAGTTGCATCGCCATGACTCTGGCTGAGACGTTGATGGGCTTGGACGCTTTCCATCGCCGCGATACGACCAAATTTGCGGGAAGTCCACTACTACTGCAGGTAAAGTTTCCCACCCAATCTCACATATGTATTGCTCTCATCACTCGGCCCTCAGACTCGGTTTTTCTCACAAAACCCTCTTCTTACTTTTTCTCTCATCGTACATCTCTCTATTCTTTATTCTCTCATTTTTTTTATACCTTCCCAGGTGTGGTTGATGGACAAGTTGCAGGTTGTGGACTCTTGCCCAGCATACTCAGCTCGCGGTTACTTCTTCAGGTAATGTTTGGTCGATGCCCTTGATGAAGGTTGGTGGTTCGACTGGATGCGCAGCTTGTCCGCAGACCGCATTGCTTGGCGGTGCCCTTGGCTCAATCTACCGGCAATGGGCTATAGTATGTCCTGCCAACCCGGGATTCAACTGATTGGCTTGACTCACTGTGTGTTCTACTTCCCATTCCGGTTCCAGCGCCAGTTTGGTCATGATCAGACTTGTCCACCAGAGGGGATAGAGTACCCGGCTACATTCCCGATCCGAGGTGCACAGCTTGCCCGGTATACGACAGCATGGAGGACTAGAGAGCTCCTGGCCCTTGCTCCCACTTTTAGTTGCACTTTGTCTGATGAGTGCATGGATTGGCTTAATGAGGAGGCACAGATCGGGCCCAGCTTGGCACCAAAGGCTTCGACCAGCTCGGGGAGGGGGCGCAGGAACACCTGACTTATCTATGCCCCGGATTTATTGCTTTATTAGTACTTTCAAGTTTTTCCTTATGAATGTAATAAAAAGCAACTTCAATTTGTATGCAAGAGCAGGAGAACTCTGTATTGAAATCAATGAAATTGAAGGTTGTGGGTACTGAAATTTTTCCGCTTTGGTCCAAAAATGGTCTTAGCTGTAAAAAGATTAATTTGAACAAAGTCAACTTTTATTAAAACTTTTCAAAACTATTTTCGACATGGATCAGAACTGGACACGCCTGAAATCTGTCACCGAGATGCACAACCCCGGATCTCGGCAACTGGAAAGTTGCCCCTAGTCTGAAAAGCACTGCACCGGAGATCATAACCGAACTCTTGAACACTGAATAGACAAAGATGACCGAGATGATCAAATGGACAAAGTTAATCGGGGAAAAGTTTATGGCTGAACTTCAGGATGAAGTTGCCTACGTATCCCAAAGATGGGAATCAAGCCTTACGTAGTTCAAGCTTGGGTTTACTCGAGTATTTTCACTCTCCTTTTGCGCTCTAACTTTTGCCAAGGCCGCCCTTTGCGGGTTTTCAACCTTGCGAGCTCAGTTTTTATAATTTCAAATTTTTTTGTGCTCTATCTTTTGCCTAGGTCGCCCTTTCGGGTTTTCGGCCTAGCGAGCCTCTCAGGGGTAATATTTCTTCAACTTGTCCATATTGATCGGTTGGGAGAACTCTAGGCCATTTAGGTCCATCAGAACCACAGCTCCACCCGACCAGATAGCTTTGATGATGTAAGGACCAGTCCAATTGGGTCTGAACTTGCCCCTTGGGTCATGGATGGGAGCTCGGTTGTCCTTGAGCACCAAATCTCCTTCCTTCAGATTCCTGGACTTAACTTTCTTGTTAGAAGCCCTGGCAATTCTACGCTGATAACCTTGAACATGGTACAGTGCTTTCAGTCTGCGCTCGTCAAAGAGCATGAGTTCTTCAAACCTGCTCCGCTGTCAATCTGCTTCGGCTATCTAACACTCGGCCAATACTCGCAAAGACGGAACCTCAATTTCAATAGGTAAAACGGCCTCCATCCCATAAACCAATGAATACGGAGTCGCCCCAGTAGAAGTTCTGATTGAAATCCGGTAGCCCCACAGAGCATACGGCAACTTATCTGGCCAATCCCGGTAGGTTTCCACCATCTTCTACAGTATGTGCTTGATGTTCTTGTTGGCGGCCTCAACCGCTCCATTGGTTTGCGGCCGGTATGTGGATGACTTATGAAAAGCCACATTGTATTTCTCCAACAAGTCAATCACCTCTTTCTTGAAATGGGAACCGTTATCTGAAATTATCTCATTTGGGACTCCATAACGACAGATATTGTTTCTAATGAACTTCGCGACATGTGAAGCCTTCAACACCGCATAAGATTAGGCCTCGACCCACTTTGTAAAATAATCTATCGCAACCAGGATGAACTCATGCCCATTCGATCCCTTCGGAGTGACAGCCCCAATCACATCGATTCCCCAAACTGAAAATGGCCACGGCAAAGTCATATTGTACAGCTTTGACGGTGGGATGTTCATGCGGTTTGCATGGATCTGACATTTGTGGCATCGCCGAACAACACCGATACAATACTCCTCCATGGTGGACCAGTAGTAGCCTTGTCTGAGGATCTTCCGAGCCAACATTGCCCCGTTCATATGTGCACCACATTCTCCTCCATGGATGGCCTCCATTAGGCGCTTCGATTCTTCAGCTTCTACACACAGCTTATGCATTCCCAGATGACCTCTCTTATACAGTTTACCCCCGCAGATGATGAACTGAACGGCCATTCTTATGATTGCCCTTTTATCCTTGGCATTTGCCCCTGGTGGACATGCCTCTTTCTCCAAGAAGTTCCAAACGTCGTAATACCAAGGGTTCTCATCTTGAACCTCATCTATAGCAGCAATTGATCCATATGCCAGCGCAAACTTCTGGTCAATGATGACTGGACGCATCCGGACTCCGAATGGGATGTCTATCATGGAAGATAGAGTTGCTAGTGAATCTGCGAACCTGTTGTTCTCTCTTAATAGATGAGTGAAGTTCAGCTTTTCAAACCGAGGAATTAACAAATCCAAGGTCTGGTGATACATGATCATCTTTTCTTCTTTGACTTTCCAATCTCCTTTTGCTTGGGACACAACAAGGTTCGAGTCCCCAATGACGTCCAACCGTTTTGCCCCTAGTTCCAGGGCTGCTTCTAGACCGGCAATGCATGCCTCATATTCTGCTTCGTTGTTCGAGACTTTGAACCGGAGTTTGAATGCTAGAGGGATACAGGAGTTGTCAGGTGATATCAGCAACACTCCTATCCCATATCCGTACTGGTTTGATGCTCCGTCAAAGTACATCGTCCATGTTTCAACTTCGATGCGCAAAATGGCCTCATTTGGGAATAAGTACTCAACTGCTTCACCCCCTTCCACTGGATGATTGGCTAAGAATTCTGCTACTGCTCTTCCCTTGACTGACTTGTGTGTCACATATTTCAGATCGAATTCGGAAAGCAGAAGCAACCAACGAGCTAGCCTACTCGTAAGTGCCGGTTTCTCGAAAAGGTATTTGATGGGATCCAGTCGTGAAACCAACATTACGGAGTGAGCTAACAGGTAATGCCGCAGCTTCCTAGTAGCCCAGACCAAGGCTAAGCAAGCCTTCTCCAGTGGTGTATAGCGAGTTTCATACTCCAACATCTTCTTGCTCAGATAGTAGATGGCCCTTTCCACCTTGTCTTCTGATTCTTGTGCGAGCATACAGCCCATTGTAGTTTCAGTCACGGATAGGTACAATATCAACGGTCTCCCTGGCTCTAGCGATGACAACACAGGCTGGTTCTGTAAGTATTCCTTGATCTGTTCAAAAGCAGCTTGGCATCAGTCATCCCATTGGAATTTCTTTCCTTTCTTCAGGAGACCAAAAAGTGGTTCACAAGTCAAGGTTAATTTTGAGATAAACCGTCTTATGAATTGCACTTTACCCAGAAAGCCTCGTACCTCCTTTTCAGTCATTGGTGGTGGCATTTCTAAGATGGCCTTGATTTTGGAAGGGTCGACTTCGATGCCCCTTTGCGTAATCAGAAACCCTAGCATTTTCCCTGCTGTAACACCGAATGTACACTTCTGAGGATTCAGCCGCAACCGGAATTCTCTGATCCTTTGGAAGAACTTTTGCAAGGCGGTGTAGTGGCCCTCTCTTTCTTTGGACTTGACAATCATGTCATCCACGTACACCTCAACCTCTTTGTGGATCATGTTATGCAGTATCGTGGTCGCGGCCCGTTGATATGTAGCTCCAGCATTCTTCAGCCCAAACGGCATCACTCTGTAGCAGTAGGTCCCCCACGGGGTGGTGAAGGCAGTCTTTTCCCGGTCTTCAGGTGCCATCACTATCTGATTGTAGCCTGAGAAACCATTCATAAACGAAAGCAAGGCATGCCCCGCTATGAAATCCACCAGCTCATCAATATGCGGCAAGGGAAAGTCGTCCTTCGGACTAGCTCTGTTCAAATCCCTGAAATCCATGCACACCCGGATCCTGCCATCTTTCTTTGGCACCGGAACAATGTTGGCCAACCAAGTCGGGTATTCGAATACCAGCAGGAGGCCTGCGTCGATCTGTTTGGTGACCTCTTCCTTAATCTTGATGGCCCAGTCAGGGCGGATCCTTCTGAGTTTCTGTTTGACAGGTCGGGCCTTGGGGTCAAGAGGGATCCGGTGCTGTACAATCTCAGGATCGATCCCAGGCATGTCTTCGTAGGACCACGCGAAAACATCTTTGAAATCTTTTAATAAAGCGACTAAGCGCTCGCGTTCCTCCGAAGACAACGTGGACCCGATCTGGACCAGCCGCGGGTCCTTCTCAGTACCAATATTCACAGTAGTGATTTCATCCATTAAGGGTTTAACAAATCTCTTCCTGCTCTTGATCAATTAATCATTGCAAAACCGAAGGAATTTCTTCCTCGTCGTTTTTGTCAAAATTTTGAAAGTCCTGATTCAAGCAATAAATCAAAGGCACAGAAAAGTACTCAGAAATCACATCCACGTCATTCTCATTAAGCACATCCAAACCGTCCGATTCTTCTGTTACAACAGACTCAAAAGAGAAAGAAAAAGACGACCTGGACAGGACTGTGGCATCCGGGTTATTACCCCCAGGAATACCGGACTCAGACTCAGTTGAGCTGGAACCTGATTCCGACTCACAAGACTCGGTGGAATCAGATTCCGGCTCACTACCTGACCCGGTGCTGCTTGACAAAAATCCCTCCTCGTACTGCCAAATGAGGGAGGGTGCGATGGATGCATCCAGAATAATTGATGGTAGGCCCGCAGCTGTTTCATTCCCGATCATGGACACCGAGGAGTTATCCCCCAAGCACTTCTGTTCGATCGAAGGATCTGAAAGTAGACATGCCAATGCTACCCCCATTTCAATTTCAACGTCCTCAGACTCCATCTCCTTGCTCTGCTCAACCTCAACTGTCGAGTCTATCTGTTTTTCAGCAACATCATCCCCGGCTAATTGCAGATCAAAGAAGATTTCAAACCCCGGCAAGCGCCTCTTCTCGGCATTCAGCCACGGCTCTGGGAAGCCACAAAATGGGAAGTCCTCCCCCTCCCGGACGAAGCGCCCGTTTAGGGTACCCTGGATGGGCCGGTGCATTAACTCAAAAGGCTTCCCCGCCTATTTCGCTCTGGCTCTTCCCGCCATCTCCTTACCTTTCCTTACCCAATCCTCCTTGGTGGGCAGATAACCCAAACCAAAGGTGTGTGAGTTGTGTGGCACTTCGGCCAACGTTGCAATGCCCTTCCGGCCGCTCTTTCCCAATCCCATCCCGGGGATGTGCTGAAGTTTGTTCATGAGATACACCAACTGTGCACTGACGTACAACCCCTCATTATCAGCCAAGATGTTCTGAACGACCCGGGCCTCGGCCAGGGTAAATCCTGATAAGAAGACATCCTCCGTGCCATGCTCGATTTCCAAAACCGGTGTGGACACCTCTGGTGGCGGATGGATCGATGAATTCCCAAAAACTATAGCCGCCCCCTTCCCGTGGGGGTATTTCAACATCTGGTGCAAGGTGGAAGAAATTGCCTTTACCTGGTGCAACCACGGCCGCCCCAAAAGTTGATTGAAGGTTGCGGGAACGTCCAGGACATGGAAATCAATCTCGTGCTGTCCTGGACCAACCTGGGTCTGAATTTTGACAGTCCCCATCACCTCCCTGCTTGTGTTATCATACGCCCGAATCACCTGGGCAGTTGGCACGAAGTCCGCGGGCTTCAACCCGATTGCATATGTCGTCCTTGATGGGCACACATTAATGGCGGATCCTGTGTCGACAAGAACCACTGGTACCCATTTGCCTCTACATTCCACAGAGATGTAGAGAGGTTTGTTGTGATTTACGCCCTCCGGCGGTAGTTCTTTGTCGGAAAAGGTCAACGTCGGGGAACCTCCTCCCAAAAAAACCAATCCAACTAGCTGCTCCGGCGTGGTGTCTATCGAGAGTTTGGCCTTGTCCATGGCTGAAAGGACGGCCTATCTATGTACTCGAGAAGCCATGAGCAGTCCCCAGATGAAGATGTCTGCTTGTATCTTTTTCAACTGTCTTAAGACGGCCTCATCTTCGAGTTGTTTTTCTTTCTGCTTCTCCGCTTCTTTATCCTTCCCAGACGCCTCTGGTTGATCTAGGTGTGGAGGCTTGAAATACCGTCCGCTCCTAGTCATATGGTCGACTTCACCAATGTACCAGGTATCATCTGGTTGGTTACTCCCCCAATCCTCGTCCGTGTGGGCAAGACATAAATCATCGTCCTCCTACCACATTCTACCGACAGCCGACAGACACCTGTCCAGCTCTGGTATAACCGTTCTCGTACTCGCAGTACTCTCCATCCGTACGCTCGTAGCGTTCTCTGTTTCTGTGCACATAGCGGTTTCAGTCCCCACATGGGCCTTAGCTTTCCTGATTCTCTCGGAATCTTCAAATCTTTTCTCTTCTGACTGTGTCAATACAGCTGGCTGTTCAACAATTCCTGTATTCAAAATGCTCCAATTCTGAGCGAAATTCTTGACACCGGCGCTCTCCGACGATGTACTTTGTTCTGCGACCCTTCCGGCCGTCACTGACATTCTTGCCCCTGCCGGGCCTTTTCCTGGTTGAACTCTTCCACAATATCTGGTTGATCATCCAACCACCCGGTAGCCTCCGCCGATTCCTCATACTCGAACCAGTTGACTACCGCGTCCCCTGGATCTTGGTCACTGTAAAACTAGAAATTGGCAAGGCCCTCTTCCACAGTCGTCAAATTATCTGTCCTCTGTCCCAAACCATCCCCTTGGATTACACACAGCTCTATCTCTGTTGGCAATTCCACACTTGGCCCATCCTGGCCTACTGACGAAATGTAGTCGCTTGGACTATATACCTTCTCAACAAAACTCCCAGGTTCCTCAGACTCTGGCTCAACAACCCGCTTCTCCTCTGAAATCTCCCCTCTTCTGTCTTCGACAGTCACCACCATTGGCTTAGGTCGGGTTATGGAGATGTCCATCATGCACAAGTCGGTGCAATCAGAAAGGAGCACCTTCGGCTTAGGCAAGTGGGAAGGAGTGATGTAGATGCTAGGATCGTAAGACACAACCCCAGCCTGGATAAAGTTGATTCTTTTGGGAGGTGGAGCTTGGTTGTGCGGTGGGAGGGGATTTGTTGTGACATTGGGTTTTTCGGGAGGCATAATCACCCCGTTATCAATGAGGTCTTGAATCTCATGACGTAATCGGTAGCATAGGTCGATGTCATGACCGTGCTGTTGGTGAAATGCGCAATATTTGGCTGGGTTGTGGGTAGGAGAAAGTTTTTCCGGTAATGGCCGCGGCTCTAGGGGCTTCAAGTGCCCTTTTCTAATTAACACCCCCAGAGCTTTGGACAGGGGCATATACAGTGGAGCGAAGGTTCTTTGGTTTTTGGGTGGGTATTTGGCTGTTTGTGTATGGCTTCCGGACGCACCGGAGAATGGCGTAGCTGCCATGGTCCTTGGAGGGAGGTTAGTGGTGACCATGCTCACTTCGGAGGCTCTTGCAGTTGTAGCGCTGCTTGGGCCTGCATTGTTGTTGCGATTGAAAGTTCTTCGGGGTTGCTCCCGGTTATTATCAATCAAGCCCTGCTTCAAGGCATCCTCAATTTGTACTCCCATCTCATGCAGATCAGAAAAGGTAGGAAAGGGGAGTACGATCATTTTCTGCATCAACTTCGGCTGAAGATTGCGCACAATCATCCGAATCTGATCTTTGTCTGTGGGCCTTAGGGTCATCATTGAGGCCTTAGCCCTCCAGCGGGTCACAAATTCTGAGAAGCTCTCTTTAGCCTCTTGTCTCGTCGTCTCAAGATCACGGGTCGTAATCTCGATTTGTGTGTTGTACGAATATTGTGCAATGAAGGCCTCAGCCATTTCGTCCCAGTTTCTCTTGACATTATCTTCTAATTTGGTATACCATATGGCCGCCACACCTAACAGGGTCCGACCGAATAGAGACAGCTTCTGCAGCCTGGTGAGGCCCATCGGCCTTAAGATATCTGAAAACAATCTCAAGTGCACCATGGGATCCCCGGATCCATCAAATCGGTCAATGTGCGGCATTTTGAATCTATCCGGCAGCGTCACGGCTGCGTCGGTATATCCGTCTTCAATGTCAGGGATGGTCTTGACTCCCTGGGATCTCTTGGACAGCTTTTCGAGCTTGCTCAACTTCAGTGCTGTGGGATTTGTCTCAAACTCAAAAGGGGAGTCCGGTAGGTTGGTGGGTGTTTTGGATAATTGGGGTAGGATCTGGGGTAGAACCGGGGGTGGGGGTGGCCCTGTGGGAATGTCCGTATCATTCTGAACATTAGCTGTCTCCCCGAGGGCTGGAGCTCCTGGCGGGAGAGGAGCTTGCTGCGAAGCAGACGCTCCGGTTTGCTGTTGTAGCCTCACGATTAACTCTGTTTGTTCAGTCATAACTGTTGTAACGCCCTCAGAATTAAACCCATTAAATATAAAACAAGGCATGCATTATTAAAGAAAAACATTATATTATTTAAATTATCAGAGTATTACGAAATAAAACATCAAAATAAATGCCCTACGGGCTTACATCTTGCCAAGCCAACACTTGGACACAATTTCATGAGTTCTAACTCAAAACAAATAAAGCCCTGGGCTTGAATGTTTACATAGTTCAAATAAAACAACTAAAACAAATAAAACAAGTCTTCAAGTCCAAATCCTCACAAGCTAAGTCTTTGGAGGTAGTGAACCACCTGAACCTGAAAATGAAGTTCCCATATAGAGTGAGCCACAGCCCAGTAGAGAAATACTAAACCAAGCATAAGAATTAACTAAAGCAGTAGCACCCGATACATGGTTAACACAAGATAATCAATTTACAATACATCGACACAAACGCCTACGTTGTCTATGACACATGGTTTATGACACCTTTTACTTTCCATTTATACAGTCATGGCTCAGAACCTGGCCAAACAACTCAACAAGGATAACAAATCAGGTTAATCCTTTTTCATAACATAATAAACACACATGCTAGTGTTATACCAATCTCAATCAAATTCACTTCCTTACTTCCCAACTGATACAACATGGTGGTGATGTATCATATCAACAACAAATAGAAATATTTCTATTATAATTAAGCACACACATAAGTGATGCTACTGGAGTCCATCCCCTATCTCCTCCCAACAAGTCCGGTTTAGAGGTCCATCCCCTATCTTCCCCTAAACCGTGGAGTTCATCCCCTATCTCCTCCAAAACCAAATGCATATGCAACATAATCAATACTTGCCATATACAACACATAATTAATACACGAATGTTCTGTATTAACTCAACAGTCAAACAATTGACTCAATTTCAGTTATACCTAAGCCACATGCAAGGTCTACAACAATCAATGGCTATCCTCCACCGATAGCCCAAAACAGTTATTTCTAAACAGGAAATAAATACAACAATGAATATAAATTCAACATTCTCATAGGTAAGTATTTAAACTACCCAACTATATCATCAATTCACTAAGTTTCCCCAATTCCATGAATTAAACTAAATTCCACAATCTTCCTTTAAATTAACTATATAAATCAATCTATGACAAAACCCTAAGGTTTCTCCCAAAATTACCAAACTACCCCCACATACCCAAATACCACCACCTAGGATTAAAGCGTATAAATGGAGTAGGAAATCCCTACCTCGAAGAAATAACTCAAAAAGAGAAGACGAAGATGAAGCCCCAAACTCCAAAGTGCTCCAACCCACCAAAAGTTCAGATTAAACTGAAGCCCTCGACCCACTCTAACTTTTTAATAAAGGAACTAGGGTAGAAACACCCTAATACTAGATGAAACTTAGGGTAGAAGGTGTGTAGGGAGAGAGAATGGTCGGACCTAGGGTTTAGAAACAAAAAGAGATAGAAAACTGATTAAAAAACTCGCTGCTGCCTATTTAAACTGAACAGGCTTGCTCGAGCGAAGACATGGTCGCTCGAGCGACCAGACACAAAAATCCACGCTCGAGCGAAGAAAAGCTCGCTCGAGCCAAAAAACTCGATGCTTCAGGTCTGCAACCCAGAAGCTCGCTCGAGCGACGAAATGCTCGCTCGAGCGACGAACTCGAAAACATACACCTCGCTCGCTCGAGCGAAGAAATGCTCGCTCGAGCCAAGAAACACATCTCTCAGGTCCTAAGCCCAGACGCAGACTCTCGCTCGAGCGACCAAACCCTGGCTCGAGCGAAGAACAAAAACAACAGCTCGCTCGAGCGACCAACACCTCGCTCGAGCGAAGGTCCAAAAATCTGGACAGCAACACTTGGTTCCCAACCCAACCAACCTGTAACAAACCTGCCCAACTCAACCCATAACTCAAAAATAAAGAATTAAAGGACGACAACAACGATAATACAACAATGGAATCTACGGAACATAAGTCCGGATACAATAATCAAAAGGGAAAGACCGGGGTCGCTATAACTGTGGCCTGTTGCTTGGCGAACTCCGCATGCCGGATAGCGTCTTGCTGCATTGCTTTCATACTCTCTTGGAGCTGGCGCACCATCTCCTCTAAACTTGCCATACTGTTCTGCTCTGATTGAATTACCAGTATATATTCCCTCTCTGTGTGAGAAACAGAACCCTGATCCCTACTGTACTCAGGTGGGGTAGATAAGGCCCTCTGAACTGACTGCTGAATTGATGTTTTCTTCCTAACTGCCCTCCGTCTAGTACCGGGGGTAGAGAGTGGTACACTGGTTGTCCGTCTATCAGATCCTCAGATCGATGGAGTCGACGACCTCTAGTCTAGAGTGCTTGGGGAATATCTACTGGGTTAGAAGCAATCAACGCTAAACTACCTAGCAAAAAGATAAATAAAGCGATAATAAGGAAATGAAACAACCAGATAAATGGACAGCATAACAGCGTAAAATAAACACGCAACACACAGTTGGGTGTCACAACACACTGTTGATGAGCTGAATACACTGTTCCTCAATCACTGATCACTGTTTCCCAAATCATTGCCCCTAAATCTGAATCTGATACCCGCAGTTAACTGATTCCCAAAAAACACTGGATGCTTGCAGGCCTGATGCCCAAACTAGTAAACTGATACATGCATTCCTATAGAGACGCACTCTAAAGCATATAGCAGATAAGTGAGAGCCAAAACACCCCTATGTTGGGGGTAGGGTCTCCCTATCCTATTTTGTCAGGAGCTAGGGTTTCACTACGCACGCAGCGGTTTCAAACAACCTAACATCGGGTGAGCAACCTGTCCTAGTTTGGAGTGGTCACTATGGATTTCAATATACACTAGGTCAAATGGTCAAAAAGGGTACCCCGGTAAAATCGGGGTTTGTGTTCCCATACTGGCAGAGCCCACAACCAGTCAGCCTTATGGTCATGCCTTGACAAGACAAGCCTCCGGCAAACCGTTCAAGAATAGCAGATGGCAAACACGGTGTCCTAGGCGCACCAATGCACATGCAATGCAAAGAAACACATAAGTGTAGTCAAAACAGGATATCACGAGTTTGAGTCAAGCCCTCTAAAATCCCCAACAGAGTCGCCGGAAACTGTAGACATCCCCGAACGCCCCGGGGGGATGAACCCCCGTTCTGTTCATTTTGGGTTCACTACAGTTCAGGACTCGAATTGTCACGGTTCTTAATCTTGAACCAAAGAGTCCAAATCCGGCAAATCGTTTTTGCGAAAACAGATTTTTAGAAAAGAAGTGCCAAACATGGACTGCTTTGCCAGATACAGAGTCGCCACCTAAATATTTTATTTTGGGGGAATTTAGGAAACCCTGACTCATTTGCCTAAGGCCACGTGTCCGTCATCACCAAAGTTGCCTCGGCTCGAGAACTTGGGTACGATTGGGGAAGGTCAGCTATGAGCACCCCCTCTCGCCCGATCGAAGATCGGCATCTACTAATCATGATATCTTGTTTTGAAAACACTATGCATTCTTATTCCGGTTATTAGCCTAGATTTACTATGTTATGCGCACAGCAAACAAGTATAGATCAAATCGCCTAAATTGGAACAAAACATTGCATGTTTGTTTTGAAAATGGTTTGCTACTCGTAAGTAGGCTAAAATGCAGGTTTTGCCACCCTCGAGTGGGCTTTAGAAAAGATGGTTTTGCCACTATCCAGTGGGCTTAAAACTCACAGTTTTTAATGCATTATTCCAATTTAGGTAATTCAACCTCCATCCACAGGCATTCAAGCAGTTATATCACATAAGCAACTAGCCTCATGGTAATCATGCTGTCATGGCAACACTCACACGCATGCAAGGATGCTAAAGCAAAAGAACTTACAGAGTACTCCAAGCCAAAACAGAAACTAGTTAGTAATCATATGCATGATCCTAGTTCATGTTCAAAATAGCTAATGTACACATGCAAGGATGCAATCTAGACAGGCTCGGCTAATCTACAATGACATGTGAAATGCTACAACTAACACGTATTCAATTTGGAATTGAAATACAAATGCAGTTAGAATGATGCACCGAGCCCGGTGCATGCAAAACGGATGAATGAATGCAAACATGCTATCACACTGTATGCTAATTTGAATATGCCCTAAACTAACCATCGAAAGCTAGTAAATAAAAGGGAAGAAAGACGTAGGGTTGGAAGACATGCACACACTCACGCACACTTATTACACAATTGCCCTCGCTCGGAGGGTCCGAATAAATATTACATAACCAAATGAATACTGCTAAATTAAATATTACAGAACTTCTAATTAATTAACAAATTAAATGCTGAAGAAAGGTGGCCTCAGCCCTGCCTCGGAATGCGTGGATGATGCGTGCTTGACTCGCCTTGCTCGAAAACCCGGTGCCATGCCACTGTTGCCTCTGTTTACACTGCCTTGCTCCTCGGAAGACTGTGACAATTCTTGGGGCACTTCTAAACCACTTCCTGATCACTCTGGAACACCACCGCCCAATGCAAAGCACCACCGGCCATGAGAATGTGGTAATCGGCCAAACATTGGATCACCGGCCAGCCGCTGATGGCCGGTCGGCACTGTATATGGCTGGCCGGCCATTGCTTCCTACAAAATCCTATTTTTGACAGCAGCAGAGGGCAAACAGTGTATGGCAAGGAAATTCAAAGCAATGTGTGCATGGCCACTCTTCTAATCACGCTATGGACTCATGGAAGTGTGGCCCTCGGTTCTCGGGCCACCAATCACGCATTTCAATGCATGATGGCCTAAGGCACCAAGTTTGCAACTCAATGTAAATGCATGAAACAAACAAATGAATGCTAACATCTTATCATGTTGAGATCAAAGGTATTGGCGACCGAGGATTGAGGCGCGTTACGTCACTTTAAGTACAAACGCACCCCATTCCTCATGTTTGGTTGGACACCCCAAACCAAACAATGCAATGTATGCATACAAACATGGTTCAAGTATGCGGAATGACTCAAGCTAGCAAAACATGCCAAATGCAGATGCCAACCAAACATGCAAATATGTAATGTGCTAGGAATGCAATGCTACAATACTACCTTGGTAGACAACTAGGCAAAATGATGATCATGTAGTAATGCATTAACTACAAGGATGTAATAATCATACAATGTGATGATAATACTACAAGACACAAATACATGGACTTACACTAGGATGGAAGAACCTCAGCCACGCTCCAAAAACAGTGGCCGAAGGTACTAAAATGATGGTGCCAACATGCAAGACAAGCATGCCACCGTGGTCCTAAGACTAAGGCATAAAAGGCAACTTTCAAGCATACTTAAAAGAAGACAAACATGGACTTTAGACCAACAAAATCAGTGCCATGGCATGTTAGAATGAGCCTCAAAACCCACACACATGGCATCTCAAATGATTTAAGCAAAGAGGCATACACCAAGACGAAACATGGAGCACAAGACCACCACTCTTCATGGCTACAAATGGCATGAACTAAACAACCTAAAACAGAGTTCTAGCATGCAAAAGTGAACCTCAAAACGCACTGATTTGGCAGCCCCAAAGCCTCAAACATATGGCCATGCACAATGACCTATTCCTAGGCATGAAAGACCGACTCTTGAAGGCATGAAAGAGATGGTAAATGTAGGCATACAAGCATGGATTAGGGGCTGAAATGTCATGAGAAATGATTCCAAAGCACTGAAATGACCCAATTAAAACATGCTCATGACTCACACCTTCAAGGCTCACAAGCCAAAATGCAAAGAGGCTACCCTAAACATGGCAAATATGATTAAACCAGCACCTAACAGTCCTGGAGCATGACAAAATGATGCTAGAACCTTCATGAAGTTAAGCCAGATCATGCAAGAATCATGGCCTAAATGCATGGACTATTTCTAGGCAAAATGGAGGAATACAAGGCAAGTGCAATATGCATGCAAGGGGCCACAAATCCGACCCAAAACAGAGGTGTATTATGACCAAACAACACCTAAAAACCTCTGAAATGGAGCCAAAGACAACTACTCATGCATGCTACCATTAGGAGCCAAAAACATACACAAATGAAAGACCAAGGGAGGGGGGTGTCCCTCCCCTATGCAAGACCTCAAAACCCCTTCTTCACCACTGAAAATTCACTGGATTTCAGTGGTGAGAAGCCCAATACACAAGAGTAACCAAAGCTTAACAAAAGAGCACAAAAAGAGGCCAAAAGAGGCCTAAGAGGGGGAGCTCAGCCCCAAACAAAAAAATGACCTTAATGGAAGATCTTAAGCATGAAAATGCAAGACTTTTTTCAGTTATACACAAAGTCTAAAACAGTAAGCAAGATAGGCAAAAATCTAGTGCAAGATTGGGGAAAATAAAGCAAGATTGTTACCCTTGAAGAACAGTCCAAGAACAGCAAGGTCAGGCCCCTTCTTGTGATCAAAACCATCTTAAAACTTCAAGAACAAACCCTCAAGGCCTCCCAAGTTGAAGCATGGTGTGATAGTGTGTGTCTTAGTGCAATACTATGAACTAAACACACTTTTAGGCCACAAAACACACACAAAAGAGGAGAGAGAGGGAAATATATAGAGAGAGAGTGATGTATATCAGAAAGTATATGTACAAGCTCTGGTTTTTTGTTCAACAACCCCTAACAATGGAGGAGGAGGGGCTCTTATATAGACAATGCAAAATGTCTTGAAGCTTACAAGACAAGCTAAAAGAAAGGGTCAAGGAGTTCAAACTTCCCAAGGAGGCCAAGCTGAGGGTGCAAGCTTCTTGAGGAAGCTTTGACAAAGGGTCAAGCTTCCTCAAGAAGCTTGACCAAAGGGGTCAACCTTCTAGAAGGGAAAGGGGTGCAAAGGCTCTAAACAGCCACACTCGTGCGCGGGAAGCAGGGCCTGTGCATCCCAGCTGGCACAGCTGGCATGCACCATGCCTGAGAGGTTCAAAAGGGCAAAACCGGCCAAGAAAGGAGGTCACTAGCCAAAAAAAGTGCCGGTCGACCATCTAAAGTGCCGACCAGCCATTGTTAACAAGAAACCAAAGCCAGTGGCATCAATGAATGGCCGGTGAGGAAAGGGGAAGGCCGGTGAGGTGTGGGGATGGCCAACAAGCCATTCCCTACCCTCCAAAGCAAAAGCACAAGTGTTTGGTACAAAACCAAACACAAAGCAATTGAGTTGAGAGATCCTGAGGTGCCGGTCGACCATCTAAAGTGCCGACCGGCCATTGTTAACAAGAAACCAAAGCCGGTGGCATCAATGAATGGTCGGTGAGGAAAGGGGAAGGCCGGTGAGGTGTGGGGATGGCCAACAAGCCATTCCCTACCCTCCAAAGCAAAAGCACAAGTGTTTGGTGCAAAACCAAACACAAAACAATCGAGTTGAGAGATCCTGAGGCAGGGCGCCGAGCCGAGACCTCCGGGAACTCAAAACGAACGCAAACAAGGATGATCACCGAGCGTTCCAACGGTGACGTCCAAGTCTTGAGGATGGTCAAAAATGGGGTGTCTACATAGCCCCGTCTTCACCTCGGAATTGTCTTGCCCAACGTTGAATCCACAACGCCGATGTCGAATCATTACGATGAGCCACTCCAGAATCCACCAAAGCTTCAGGCTCGAATTCTCCAGAATCCAACGAAGAACAACTCTCTCTTTTTGTATAAAATAAACAAACAATCCTTTGATGTATACTTCTTAAACCATGAGTTGAATACTCAATCAAACATCAATGAAAACTAGCAAAATAGCCCCAGATATAAACCCTAATATCCAAGAAGAAAATCTGGAAGCGTAAACCTAGATTTGGAGCAACTTGAGGTTTTATAGAAGCTGAGATCGCGAGGTCCGCTCGAGTGTGGGAATGGACGCTCGAGCGAGGACTCTATATCGCGTGTTCCAAACCAGGATGTACGCTCGAGTGGGGAAATGGACGCTCGAACGTAAAAACACGACTCACAGTATATTTGCAAACAGGCCAAACTGCTGGAACCCAACATTCTCCGCTCGAGCGTACAAATGGCTGCTCGAGCAGACAGGCAACTTGAATGCATTTTTGCATTCAGCTCGATCCCCGTTATAGTCAGCGAAGTGGCAATCATGAAAGAATTAGCACCACAAACTTCTCTGCAAGGCACAATTCGGGTTGGATTCGCATATAAAAACTCATAGCCTCACTGAAATAAAAGTGCAAAAACAAGTACAACTGAAAGGAGTTTTGTCAAACCGGATTGCCAAGAATAAAAACCTAACAGGAATAAAGGACATAAAACAAAACAAAACAAAAGGGTCCAAACTTTAATTACACATCTAATCAATACCTACTATTTATCACTAAAGGTGGAAAATCATGTTTTATTGTTCTACCCTTTCATTATTTTATTTTTTTTGTATTGTTATTATTTCTAGTGTAGTATGCTTTTTTTAAAAAAAATATTTTTAGAGAAAACAATATGTTTAATAAAAATTATGAATCTAGATATGAAAAACCTAAGAATAAAATAGAACTTATTCAATCTCAAAAAGGAGCTCTTGATAAATTCATTACAACTAATAAAAATATAACAAAAAAGTTAGACTAAAATTCTGTAAATGAACAAGTAATTGATCCAAAAGAATTAGAACACATTGAAACTATCCAAAAAAGAAATGATAATACAAAAAATTTAAGCAAAAGTTCCATAAATGAACGAGTGACTGATCTAAAAGAGTTTGAACATAATGAAACTACGCAACCAAAAAACTGACATTTAAAAACAATTTAGGCGAAAAAGATTTGTTAGCAAAACTTGAATATAAAGATTTAATCAATATTTTTGCATCTCAAAAAGCTAGAAAAATAAATTTTAAATAAAAATTTGGGTAAATTACAATTTAACCCCCTGTGGTTTATCCAAAAAATACGGAGCCTTCCTGTAGTTTCATTTGTAACACTTAAATCCCTTAGATTTCATACCATATTGTAATTTCTGACAAAACCATTTGTTTCAACAGAGCGTGTGTTGCACGACCATAAAACCAAAATTTCCCCTTTTCAACCACACTGGATAATTCCTTAACTTTTTCTTCTTCCCAATTTTTTTAAAAACCAAAGACGATTCTCTCTCTAAAATGTTTCTCTCTCTCTCTCTCTCGCTCTCTCTCTCTCTCTCTCTCTCTCTCTCTAGCTTATCTTCCTCATTTCTCTATATTTTCTTTTCATTTTTGTTTTATTATTCTTCTAAAATCTATATCTATTATTCTCTTAACTCAAATAAAGTTAACATAGAAATTAAAGTTAATCTAGCCAAGCTCAACCTCTTTCGCTTCTACTCCTTCATTTACCATCATATTCTTCCTTTCACTGTTACCATACTGCACATATTACCACCATCTCCCTTCTTATCTTCTCCATGTCAATTCTCTCTCGTTTCTTACAACACCCTAAGACCACCATCATTGAAAACCATGGGCTCCCATAGTAGTCTCTCACAGTCTCTCTCTACCTGGCAACCACCATCATCATTCATCTTCTCTTTATCACTATAGACACATATATACATAGGCATACCCAATTAACTAAGCCAATACCCAAATTGCAGTAGTGGCTACCACCATGGATGCCGTGAGAGGAGAAGGTGGTGGGTGTTGATTGAGTGGAGGAGATGTGATAAGCTTGGTAGGTATTTGCAGCTATGGACTATTTGTTTGGGTCTAAGTTCTAGAGAGAGAGATGAGTGTTTTATTTGAGTCTAAATTCTAAAGAGAGAGAGAGATGAGTATTTGTTTGGGTCTAAATTCTAGATATATATATATATATATATATGTATATATGTATTTGATGATGGTATGAAGGGTGTGTGGTTTGCCATAGAATGAGAAAGAAATGAGTGAAGAAGAAGAAAAAAAAGAAGAAGAAGAGAAAAAGAATACAGAAAAATTAAAGCAAAATGAGAGAGAATATTCTAATTTGTAATGGCATTAAAAAAAACATTAAAGAAAGAAATAAGAGAAATTTAGGTAGCATTTGGTAAAGTTTTAGAAATATGATTTGAGAATAGAGTTGTATTTTAAGTTTATGAGATTTGGAATATGATTTGAGTGTGAAAATTTTGTTTGGTTATGAGTTTTGAAGTTTATGAGTTTTGGAATTATTGATTTGAGTGTGAAAATTTTGTTTGGTTATGAGTTTTGAAAGGAGTTTTGAATTTTTGATGTGACATATGATATTTGATTTAAAAACTTATAATTCATAACTAAACACACAACTCAAAATTCTATTAAAAGCTCATAAAAAATTTAAAAACATTTGAAAAATATTTTTTTATTTAAAATATAAAAAAAAATAACAGGTGCCAATTGCTTTTAAAAAAATAATAATAAAAAAAAGAACACTATTCTAGTCAACAGGTCGGACGACCGGCCAGACATCCGTGTAGGCCAAATTTTAAAATTCAAATCTCGCCTGAAAAGTGTTTTCAAAAGTGGGTGTGGAAATGCATTTTGAAAGCTTTATCCAAACACATAGCTCAAATATGGTGTGGAATCATAATTATCCACACCAAACACAACCTTAGACTTTTTATAACTTCTACTATGTTCGTCCAAAATTGCACTCTGGTATGAAGTTCAGAGGGTTCAAGTGTTACAAATGAAATTACAGGGAGCTTCGTACTTTTTGGGTAAACCACAAGAGGTTAAAGTGCAATTTACCCTAAAATTTTATTAAAAATATTGTTATATAAAAAGCCTCATTTTTAATTATTGCTTTAGACCACAAATTATCTAGAGTTGGCCCTGCTCGCCGCTTAATTCACATAGATAAAATCTTTTAATCTATTCATAAATACTGATTGAAAAGGTAAAATAATCTCATTATCCAACAATAAAAGAAAGGCACCAAACAATTTGCAAAAAAAAAAAAAAACTAATATAAAAACCAAATGAATAAACAACAGTCTAAAATCAATTTTCTAAACGAATTAGAAAACCAAATATCTTACTGCTTTACGAAAACCAGTAGGAAATTCTGTCAATAAAGAAACCAGTAGGAAATTCTGTCACCATACATAGAAACTAATTTCACTTAATCTTTTATAGAATTCCACTAGAAACAGTAGAAATATGTCGCCAATCATCTTCTCAACATACTACTTGTTCGAGTAATATCCTTTCACTGCTTCATCAATGTACATCTTTCCAAATTGGTCCTTGTCACTGATATGACCAAGAAAGTCTCTCACAAAGCGTAGCAAGTCAATTGGCCAGTTATAGTAGACACTTGCGTTTGGATGTTTGATTGGCTTTTCAAACGGAGTATTGGCCATAATTCTAGTTTGCCAATCAGTTGCACAAGACACAACCCGTATTGCCGCATCTATTGTAACTGAAACACTATTAAGCATCATCCCTTTATGCTTGCACTGCCCTTGTATGTACTCATTTCAAACCTTTCCAAAGAAATGAAGTTTTGATCGCCAATGCCGTAAAGATGGATGACTTGCAATGAACCATCGCACACCACTGATAGTTTTAATACAAGAATTATCTGCCATCAACATGTGAAGATGTTTCAAGTCCTCCTCAACTTTAAGATTTTCAACCTAAGTATCTTGTCAAAAATGACAGTGCATAACTCAGCCATATCTTGTTTAATCCCTTCATTGACAGCACTACCATCAAACTTATTTGACTTTATAGTTGTGTTTGGCTTAGATGACCTATATAGGAGGATGACTTCAACCATTCTAGTCTCCTCCTCACCCGCATAGTTTTCGATGAATCGAAGACCGTAATTTTCAATACAATCTAAGGATCCATGAAATTCTTTTTTACCATGAAGATTACACACACTCAAAATCATTCCCCGTAGCACTCTTCTCAAATCATCATTAGGACTATACTCACCCCATTGTCTACAAATTGGACACCACAATTCTGGTTGCCCACATAACCACTCATCCAAAGTATAATCAAATGCTTCAAAATTTTTAAAAAAATAAATTACGCTTATTGAATTTTTTAACAGTGTAAGGTGTCACATACATTCTTGTGTAATGTCAAACTTTACTTGTTTAGTAGAGGTGGGACAACCACAAGATAGTTTTAGCATTTTAGGCTCCCGGCTAATTTTATCAATTTTCCCTTGGCTAGCCTCATCATTTTTCCTTTTACCACCTTTCTCATCAATTTGTTCTTCCTGAGATAAATCACACACATTCTCATGTTCTTTTTATGTGTTCTTTTCTTTAGGATAATCAAGCTAAGTTGTCTCAGAAGTGGAGCCTTTCTTTGGTGATGGTGTCTTCTTATGAGAGCCTTTCTTCTTTGATGGCATTGTTTGAGACATTGAAAAACAACATAGAAACCAACTAGACAAAAACATAAAACATGAGTATATATTAGCACTTCATTTTAAGCTAAGAAAAAATCAGAATAGAAATGCAATTGGAGTGCTAATTTTTTTTAATTTTTTTTTATTTTTGGTTCTGATTTTTGTTCTATTGCAACTAATAAAGTAGACATAAATTCTACCTCAAAATCACTCTTCAAATATCAAATTTCATCCACCGCAAGCTACCTAAAGCACCACATAGTTAGAGAGGCGATAATGTGAGATTTGAGAGAGATATCAGAGAGAGAGAGAGAGAGCAAATACCTAGTTTGTGTGTGCAGAGCAAGAGCAAACGTTGCAGAGGCTGAGAATGGAGTTTGGAGGTTCCTTTTTCAGTCTTACTGTTGTCGGAAAACAAATAGTAAATAAAATGAAAAAAAAAAAAATTTGTTAAGAATGTTCAACCTTGACAAAATATCCTTAACAATTCTTTTTGGGTATTGTAAACGTAATAAATGTAATCTATTAAATAACTATTTTTTTTATGGGATTAAAATAAAATATTCTTCTTTAATTTTTATTTTTTATTTTTTTATTGTTACAATTCTCTCAATCTTGTCAAGTGGTATTAGTTATAACCTATTATATTACTAGTGTATGCCTGTGCCTAAAGGCACGGTGGAAATAATATTGGGATTAATATTCTCCTGTCCAATCTTTTATGTAGTACATGAAAATTTATTCACAAAATAATTTTGGAGAAAAATCGTTCTTTTCTTATAGCATCACTATTATTCTTATCCAAGCTAATCAATCTTTCTTGTTCTAATTAAGGAGGTTGGTCTCATTTGACCTTTGGCTGAAATTCAAAAAGAATATAATCTCAGTCATTGCAATATTAACAAACCATCTCTCATGTAATGTTTAAAAAGAAAAGGCATGGAAAGAAAATCGTGCACTACCACTCACCCCATTGTGCAAAATTAAAGTGTTTCAAAGCCCAAAATGTAGCAAAGAAAAATGTATCAACTAGTTAAATAAAATGTATGATTAGCAAACTCATGAACATATTACACTCAAGTCTCAGTGATATTGCGATATTAATTAGTTATAACACTCATTCCACTTTCCTAAACTTGAGTCTCAGACTCTTCATATTACAATTCTTTCTTGCTAAAGTTTAGTTAATAAACCGATTACAGAGAGAGAAAAATAGAAAGTACAAAAAATAGAAACTAAACCTTAATCAACAAAACCACCTCTCTTTGGGCAATCAACTAGCCCTCTAATCAAGCATACATGTCTATGGATTACACCAATCTCAAAACATCAAGCACTATCTATAATAGTTGCAAAACAAAAATCATCAAGCACTAATTGAAAGTTCTAAACACATTATTAGATTTTAGCTCTTAAACACATTATCAAGCACTAATGTTTATAAATGCCTCCCTCCATCATCAAGCACTAATGATTTAGCAAATATATTTAATTTCCAAACTTGAGCATGTCAAACTTTTAGAGACATGGAATTCAGCACTTAGGTAGATAACTTTTCAAGAAGTAATTTGTCTCACACCATTTTATTCATTTATCTGCACTTTTCGCCTCCCTCTATCTCTACTCCCCCTCATCCCACACCCATACACCCTCTTTGTTTTTTAATCTATGTAGCAAATATTTTATTCATCCAGACACATGGGGTTCACCCAGGAAACTACTATATATCAAAAAATGTTTCAGAGACACATCCATATAGAGGGCAAAAAAAGAGAGATTTACTAACCAAGAAAAATGCTCTTTCTTTGATAACCTTCATGGATATCTTTGGCACCACAATGCAAGGAGCATCCGTTTCAAAAATCTTCAAACCACAATCTCAAAAGAAAGATTTCATAAGCTCACAACTAAGATCCAATTGAGATCAGTCAAACTATTTAGAAGTAATGCAAACAAAAAAACAAAAAACTGCTAAATTTTTGAGTCTTTCCCAAAAACAATAAATAATAATAAAAATAATTAGCAAAGAGAACATCATCCAAAAAATAGATAAATTCATAAACTCAACACAGTCAAGCAAAGGGGAACTTTTTCCTCAACCAAAAGTTTGATCATTTGATTAATCTCCCCTCACCTTCCATTCCCTATGAATAAATAAACACATCAAACACATCAAATAGAGAAACAATTTATCAAGCATTTGGTGAACATTGTAGTAACAGAAATTATATAGTGGTAAAACCAATTATTTTGAACTTCAATTATCGCAAAACTATACCTCAATCCTTAGAATGGAATGAATAACAATAAATTTAATTAAAATAGCAAGAAATATGTTGTAATTTATTCCAAGTGACATGAAAAAGTTTGGTCTTTGAACTATGGAAATCGAGTAAAAGATTGAATCATCAACTTACAACATGAATGTACAAAAAAATAAAAATTAGAAGCAAAAAAAGGTATGGAATCTTGATTACCTCTATTGATGGAGCCTTTAGAACTATTCTCCTCACCAAATTCCAATGCCTCCGTCACATGTACAAAGCATTAAGAATAAAAACATTAGCCTTACATGGATTGATAATTTCTCTACAACACTCCAACTCAACAAAAAATTGTGCATTGATTTTAGGAGAAAAGATCTTTCATACTTAAAACTAATTCCCTGGATAATAACTACCAAAGAAAAAAGAAAAAACAGAAAACTACAACAATAAAAGGCGGGTGTGTCCAACATAGATGAAGGAGTTGAAGGGTTTGCAAAATTCGAAAGGAAGATTCATCTTAATTTTATATATATTTCAACAACAACAACAACAAAACAAAATAAATAAATCTATAAATAAAACTAACAAAACTCCATTGACTTATGAATATAATGTTAAAGGGAATAAAGAGATATGAACAACTAACGAAAGAAGGAGGGAGAAAGTCAAAAGATGGCATATAGTAATTCTAAAGACCTTAAAAAGGTTGTGTGAACCCTTTTCCAACAATAAAATACTAAAAAAGAAAGTCAAACATCAATTTTAGCGAATTGAATTGATTCACTTCACGATTCACCGATTTGGTTCACTGATTCACCCACGATTCATGGCTATTTGCGATTCATACAACCTGCTCGTATCGATTATTCACTGAATCGAATCACAAATCTGTTCGTATCGACTACCCACTGAATTGAATTGCAAATCGTATGATTCTAATAACAGAGATTTCAACCCATTTCATATTCATATAAATGAAATCAAAACCATAAAGAAACACAAACAATTATGCCCAACTTCTCTGCACTCCTCTTTCAGTTATCCATAAAGAAACTGAAGAAAAAAAAATTCAATCAACACTACATAAACAAACCTGATAAATGGTAGCTAAAATGACATGACAAATAATAGGGAACTAATAATTAGACCAAGCAACCATATGACAAAACAAATGTTCTACAACAGTATATATGTTTTTATCATTTATCATTTTCAGTAACTTAGAAATGACAATATTAAATTTAAAAAAAAAATTCATTAACTAAAAACAGATCAAACAATTTTATTCCCAATGGAAGCCAAGCATCCTATTAAAGAATTAGGATACCTTTAATGGGTTAACATGGTGCATTGAAATGCTACAGACAACAGCTGGGAAAAAATAAATAAATAATCAAATAGCTCCAACTATTCAAATCCTCCCATAAGCAAAATATGAACCAACCCTTTTGGATCCATTTGGTTTGCTCATGGGAAGCAGCCAACGCACTGCGACAACAAAAAACAAAATTTAGATTCAAAAAAAAAAAAAAAATTAGGCCATAAGATTGATATTGATATTGTGCACTATTTGAATTAATATGAACACCGAAATTGCTTAAGAGGTTGACACACTACAACTATGTAGTGAAGAAACAGCTCATTTTATTTGAAAAAGAGAACCGCTCATCAATTGATGAAAGCATTGGTTAACAAAAAAATATTGATGAAATTGTTTACCAAATCAATTGATAGAACCCAAGACATGACAGAAAGCATACACACAAAAACACAAGCATGAGAGAGAGTACCCAAATGGAACTTAATTTAACAGTACTAAGAATGGGAATAAAGGAAAGACTTACTGGAAGGGAGTAGTTGGAATAGAGAAAACTCGCAGCTCTCAACCTTGGTCCTTGATGGACTTTGGGGGCCTACAACTTGAAAAAATAAAATTAAAAGCATCAAAGAGAGAGAGAGAGAGGGAGTGGAAGTTAAAAAATTTTAATCTCGGGCAAATGAAAGTTTCAAATGATCTTAATAAATCCGTGCCTATGTCATTCCAAAGAATAGAAAATATAAGTAAGCAATCTCCGTTATCCCTTGTCCAAAAATTGCCTACTGTTTATTATTAAAAATAACATCCAACTCCCATTGTTTGTATCACCAATTTGAATATACCTCTATTTTTGCTACACCTTACTGCCATACACTACATTTATTTGGCTTGTTATAATAGATTCACTCACTATTTGAACAACAAAAAAAAGTAGAATTATATAAGCAGCAGATTCAACCAAAAGAAAATAAAATATTTTAATTGAGGCATTTTACCGAACATGGTGTATGCATGAACACACACACAAAATATAGAGGGGTAAAGAGATAGATTTTAATTGAGGCAATATAAATGAGAAACAAATCACATAAAATAATTGGCTTCCTATTTGATGGGCCATTGGGTTTATTTTTCGGCCTAATTTTGATGATTCAAATCATTTATATTTTAAAATTTGTCGAGTATATTATATTTGTAAAAAATCAAAACGATCAAATATCAGAAACCACGTGTTTGGATCATCGAACTAAAAGCCATTTTATTAAAAAATAAATCTGTTTATTAAATTTTTTTAATAAATGATTTTTAGTTTGATGATCCGAACACGTGGTTTTCGATATCCGATCAACTTAATTTTTTACAGGTATGATATACTCGACAAATTATAAAATATGAACGCTTCGAATTATCGAAATTGGGCTAAAAAATAGGCCCAATGGCCCTCCAAATAGGGAGCTAAGTAAAGAGATCCAAAGAGAGGATCTGGACTCATGTATTTGGCCCTTAGATTTTGATTAGGATTGATCTAAACCGTTGATTATAAATGTATCTAGGACAATTTCTTGCAGCATACGACAAATTCAAAAACCTTCTTGTCATATTATATATAAGATATAGATTGTTTAAAGTTATTTATATTTTTTTATTTGTTTCAATTTGTTACTATTCTTGTTTTCTGTTTATATGTCATTTATGTTTTTTTTTTTCCTTTTATAAATCACACTTTATTTTACTTATGCATCTTATTTTGTATTCATTTTTGTTGTTCATTCTCTAGAAATAAGAATATTGTCGGAAATAAAAATATTGTCTACTTCAACATGACATTCTTAAAATAAATTAATAAAATTTAATGCCGCTTATAAAAACGAATTATCATTATACTCATAAAAACATACATTTCAATTATAAATTTTTTTCAAAGCTAAACTGTGTAATAACATGGAAGATAATTTTGTAACAAATTACTTGATAATATTTATTGGGAAAAATATTAATTGAGGTTTTGATATCGAGTTTATCATAGATGTTTTTATATATATTATAAAAACTGCCGATTACAACAGACATAGTGATACTTAATATTTTGTTAAGTTAACGTAAACAAAAAATATGTCTAATTATATTTTGTTCTCAATTATGTTGACAAAGTATGTTCGATTA
Source organism: Camellia japonica (assembly GCA_030407325.1). NCBI lineage: Eukaryota > Viridiplantae > Streptophyta > Magnoliopsida > Ericales > Theaceae > Camellia > Camellia japonica. Next base: position 158,240,631 of record JAPPVO010000017.1, read on the forward strand.
ATAGTAATATTATTCATTTTTTGTGCTGGTATGAATCCAAATTTAAAATTTTATAATAAAAATTACATGTGTTCACACCCCCCCCCCCCCCCCCCCCCCAAAGCTCAAATTCTTGACTCATCCCTGCTTGAACAAAATTCATTAAGTTTTCAAACAAATTTATATGACATACTATTTAGCTTAACTCGATTCGTTACTATAAGAATAATTATAAAGAAAATATATATGTATAGGTTACTAAAGTGGTAAGGGCTTATTTTGCCAAACCTAAGATCTTGGTTTCAAACCTTTTTTTTTTTTGTTTTTTTTTTTTTTTAAGCTAAATCTGTTTCAAGTTTTGTCTTTTTCGTTTCTACATAAACCTCAACTACAGAAGTATTTTTAAAAAATCTAAAATATAAGACACAAATGTGTTAACACCACCAGTATCATTTACTTTATATATTAGAATAGATTAAGAGTAGATATTTTCTTTAGGAGTAGTTACATCATTGTAATTTCAGTTCTTGACTAGTAAATTTTAAAGGTTTCAGTAGAAGTTTTCCTTTGTTTACTTTTGTTAGTTACCGATTATTTCAGAAAAGTCCTTAAACCTTTTAAGGCATTGAAACAACACAAAATTGTTGATTTCCTTATATTGTTTGGTAAATTTGCAGCTAAGCCTCTATTGATTAGGCCTTAACAAGAATTTTATTAACAAGATGTTATATATAAACAAGTTAAATAGTTAAATAGAAAAGTCTTCTTCAATATTTTCATCTCCACTTAATTAAACCTGAATTGCTCACCAAGGACTCATTCAGTCGGACTTAATAGTTAGCTCAGTTGCTAATCAAAGTCATAATAAAAAACAGCTTCAAAACTCCTCAATTTAATCACATTTTAGCGTCCTATCATAATACAATTAGCTTTACTTGTAAGCTCCATAAAACTCAGTAATTGGCATAGTGACTAGATGGGACTCAAATTTCTCAACATACAATGTTTTGAGCAAGTTCAATGAGAATCCAGTCCCCAAAAAAAAAAAAAAAAAAAAAAAAAAAAAAAAAACAGAACAAAACACCCCTAGCAACACAGTTGCTCCATTTGGTTTAGTGAAATTTCAAATGAAGGGATTTGAAGTTGAATTTTGTAAAATTATAAGAAAATTAGTCAGTAAAGGTAGTTAATAACTCTAAAGTGAAGGATTGAATAGAGTTATTATTCATGTATTTTGTTGAGATCCTTGTACAAGTAAATCTTCTATGGAAGGATTTCAAATATCTATTACATCCCTATAAAGCTCTCAAATCTATCCTCCACATCTAAATCTAGAATGTTACACGGACTTAAAAAGGCTATACCCCGTCAAATTATTGATGTTAAATCCACTAATTTCAAAGTCATAAATTCAAAGGAAGCCTAAAGAAGGCACTCAGAAATTTTGGAACTCTCACAAACAGAAAGGAGGAGAAAAAATTCTAGCAAATATTACATTCTAAATTTTAAATAAAACTCAACTATCTTACCCGTGACCTAAAAATATATTAAAAATAAAACTGCTAAAAGATACTATTCTCTTTAACAACCTAAATACCCCCAAAAGATTATATCCACTTATATACCGATTTTGCCATGCAGCCACCACATGCAAAAATGCCCAGAAACGTGTGGGTGTGGCAATCTTTTCATACCTAATTAGCATGAATTGCACTAAATGAAACTCTTTTCCCAGATCATTAGTTAGATGCCTAGAGAAGCACCCTTGAAGGAAAGGTAAAAACAATATGCAAGAGCAATAAAGGAAGATGAATAGGTTCAATGCAAAAGGTTGTTTTTCCAAACGACATCACAAGGGGGAGACATCCCATTAGTTATGAAAGAAATACAAACAAACGATTGTTGTGATCAATTACTTTGATCATTACCTACTTTATGGAATACAACCATGAGAAGAGAAAAGACATCAAATGTATCAAAAAGTTAATCAGGGGCAAGTGTCAAGGAATCAACTGTATCTAACCTCAAACACACCAAAAACATCATGAATTTTTCATAGTGACCAATAACTTTTCTTGTTTACCTAGGAAGAAAATAATATCCATGCATAAAATTGCAAGTCAAGACGAGGAAGAAGCTATAAAAATCGAAAGCACCTATTATCACCTATCTATTCAACCAGGGAACATGCTCAAAAATAATGGAATGGAACTTATAGTGAACAAGAATATGCAGATGAAAAAAAAAAAAAAAAGAAGAAGAAGAAACGACCAAAAAAATAACCCTCTGAAGCATTAAAGCCACAAGGCATTAAATATTCAGAAATTGTTTTCAATATTAAACAGATTAGAAGTTATACCACTGGAGATGAAAGCACAACATGGTATGCTGAGCTCAAGAAGTCATAATTTGAACCTTGAATGATTCTCTACACAAATTTGATGGCAGAGGGAGGGGGAATACCTGCCAATCTCCAAAAAAAAAAAAAAAAAAAAGAAGTGTCTAGAGGGATTGCAACTGAAGAACAAATTCATCTGCATATACAAAGACCAACAGAAGCACAATTGGGGATTGAACTTTGCACATATCCTCTGGAGGTGGCAGCAGACAGCATTTGTGTTAACAGTTAGTAGCAGAGAATTCCTGTGGACAAATAGGGAAGCATAGTTAAAATCTAGTCTAGTTAATATTATGAAGAAATAGGATGACACAACAAAGAAAATAGGATTTACATAAAAGTGAGGAACAAAATTAAATATCTTGAATTACAAAAATCTTACCATGTGTTGCAACAACCACCCTAGACAAAGATTCCCACATTTTGCAGTTGCTCATACAAATCCTTCATCAGCATTGGAAAATTTTCTGTCATCTTCATTTCAACATATTGTAGATCCAAATAATCCAAATCATCTGGTTGAAGATAAACTCTTTTCCGGGTCTGTGGGTCAATATCAGTGATATGTTGAAATACGATTCTTACAAAACGTACTAATTCCATTGGATGACGAGAGTATTTATTCTTATTATATACCCTCCTAATTGGACTGTTTTCTGGAACACGTGACATCTTATTTCTCCAATTCTTTGCATCTGTCACTTTCCCAACAGCCGCTGCAATTTTATCTTGCACAACCGTATCCCCATTATTATATGTATTCCAAACCTTCTCGTAGTAGTAACGTCTAACAGTCCAATGCCACAAATAAGGATGAGTTTCTATAATCCACCTATTTTTAGCTACTGAACTAGCATCTGCCATCAACAAAAACAAGTCTTTTAAATCTTCAGGATAGTTGCGGCTGTTTTGTCCAACCAAAATATTGTCAAATATCATATGGGACAATCCCATCATATCATTTTCGAGTCGTGATAGAGGCCTCGAATTCGAGGCCTCGAATTTGGCTCGAATGAACCAGAGGGGAGGGGAAGATGGGAGAGAGGGGAAGGGGAGGGGAAGAAGAGAGAGCCGCCGGTGGGCCAGACTGGAGGGGCCATAATCACCGGGGGAGGGGAGGAGGAGGAGGAGGCGGAGGCGGGCCGGAGGCGGAGGCGACGGCGGTGCAGCTGCTGCGACGAGCTGGATCGGGCGACGATCGGACGGCTGGCGAGCTCGACGAGCTGCGACGGCGAATCCGGACCCCTCCCCTCCCCTTCCTCTCTCTCTTCTTCCCCTCCCCTCCCCTCCCCTCTCCTCTGGTTCTGCGAAGAAGAAGAAAGAAAAAAAAAAAAAAAAATGGGATTCGAGGCAAATTCGAGGCCTCAGATTCGAGGCCTCAACCATTTTCCATCATTTTCTATCCCCATTTCAGCCCTTGTTGGTTCAGGAAGCCCACCTATGTCTGTGTTTGTATACAAAAGAATCACTTCTATATTTTCTTCATGATGGCCTCCTTCAAAAGTCTGAACCATACGAATACCATAATTTTCTGGGTGGTGTAAACAACCATGAAAATGCTGTTTTCCATGAAGAGAAAACACAACTTTGATCATCGCACAAATAAGCTTCCTCACCCACTCACTAGGTCGCTTAACATTCCAGTGCTCATATGTATCATCATAAACCTCTCTTTCTTGATTCTCCATCCAGTCTTTTAAAGTGTAATCAAATTCAGCCGGGGTAAGGGTATATTTCCTTTCAAAATTATATCTATCGATCATATAATCAGCGGGTGGTTCACTAATAATATCATGATATCTATTATTAACATTAACCCCTCTAACAACTTCAAAATCAATTGGCTCGATTATATTTTGATGACTACAATACAATCTCATGCTTTTTCCTTTTCCTTTTGAGTCAACTTCCTCGGAATGAAATTCGGCCTCTGAACTTTCAACCACCTTTTGTTTGGATCTTGATTTTGGCATTTTCAAATTAAACTGATGAGGTTATAAAAATTTAAAAAAAAAAAAAAAAATTTAATGAAAAATTGTAATAAAAAATTCATCAATCTAAACTTAGTATAATAAATGAATTATAATTTTATGTAGCATGTTTTATAATAATCTAAAACAGAATATAATAGAATATATACATTAATAGATTTAATTGAACTACAATATTTACTAATAGAAATTCAATTCAATCCAAACAAATTTCCTAACAGATTTATTTCATTTAATCTAAACAAATTCCCCCAGAAAAAGAAAAAAAATAAATAATGGTTGAGATCTTCACAATAACATATACCCAGCAATTTTATCCAAAAACTACTTTTAGAGTGAAAGAGGAAGGAGATATACCAAACGTGAGGAATCGGAGAAACTGCCCTGTGGATGAGATGTGTTTCACGAGCTAATCGGAGTTAATCAAACAAACTGCCGTGTAGATTAGATGTGTTTGGCGAGCTAATCGGAGAAAATGGGACAAACTGTCGTGTGGACGAAGAGTGTTTCGTGATGGACAAAAAGTGGAGTTAAGATCCTCTCCTTGGATCTCTTCTTGCCTCCCTACTTGTAACTGTGACAATATATTGTGTATATATGGAGTTAAAACAGGATATTTAACAATTTCTGTGATCAAAATTTAATATCCCGAGCAACCTTTAATATCCAGATAGATGAGCCTCAAACAAAATATATAATAAACCAAAGTCAGAAATAAACTCAGAGAGAGAGACGTCACCAACCAGAGAAGACCAAGGAATCGCGAGTCAGAGAGGGAAGGAGAGATGTCACGCCTTAGAGCTTTGCGAACTAGAGGCAATAGCGAAGCTAGGATGCGCGATTTCGAACCAACTGGATCGCAAGAATTGTGCAGAGATTCTTCGAACCAGAGAGAGGGAGAAGTCGCGATGCTGAAGAAAGAAAGACCAGAAATCGTGGTCGTGAATACTAACTTGTATATTCGATTGTATTTCCGTACAAAGAGTTCATCAATTTATACAGTGCTAAATCTATGATTGAAAAAGAAAATACGAAGAATTCTCGTTTACGCGGTAATCTTGCCTAATTCTTGCTTAGCTCCTAATATACACAATGCCATACAGTGTGATATATACACAATATATTCTTACAGGTTAAATTGATCCAACAGTTTAAATTTAATTATTTAAAAATAAAAAATATTAAAACAAATCCAAATTTGTTTTTCCCGCCAAGGTGCGCGGAGGAGGACGCTTGTGGAAAGGGTGACAAATAAGTCAATGCCATTTGTGCTTGTTTTATTAGTCAGAATTTTTTTATTTTTTATTTTTTTACAAATTTTAATTCAGTCTAATTTTTTATTATTATTATTTTTTTTTTGAAAAAATTACAAATTAGTGATAAATCACATATGTATTAATAATAAAATCATAAATTTCATTATGATTTTGTAATAATTTTTTTTGATATTATCACAGCTAGGTAATATTCTTTTTTTTTTTTGTTGGTAAATTACCAGCTGGTCCCATTAAATGGGCTTAAACATCAATAAGTCAATAAATGCGAAATTTGACTATAAATCCCTAGAAAAACACTTGTCAAAAGGACAAAAATTATATTAGTACTTGTTTCGTTTACTATAATACCCATGTTTCTCTCGCTCTCTCTATCTCAGTCTCTCTAGTCTCTGTCTCACTCTCTTACTGCTGTCGCTCTCCATTGGCATTATTGCCAGTCACCATAGAACTCTTTCTATACCGTCTTCGTTACCATTATTGCTCGTAGCGTCTACGACCTCAGGTCTAAGATCATTCACAATCATCGTCGCCGAAAAATTACGATTTGCGAACCTCATATCTGAGATCCTTTAATCTCCCTCTCTCTCTGGTTCTAATGATTCATGCTCTATATGTGTGTGTATGTCACTCACTATTTATGCTCTCTCACTCTCTCTATCTTTTTCTTCTTCTTCTTTTCATGATGTTTTGTTATTTAAATAGTAAAATTTTATTTTGATTCATGACGATGCAACCCTCTCTTGTAAACTCTTCCCCTGTAAATCTCTATTTTTTGTTCGTTTGAAGGCGAAACCGCAACTTGTTTCAAAGTATATTTTATTGTAATTCAGAGTAGAATTTATTCTGAATCAAAGTAAATTTTACTCCGAGTTACAATAAAATTTATTGTCATAAAGCAGGTCAACAATCAACGTTTATTGTTGTTAACTAGAGTCAAATTTTACTTTTAGATCTATGAATAAATAAACAAAAATCTCTAGATTTTTTTATTACAATATTTCGATTTCTCATTTTTCTATCAAATCCATTTTAGTTTATCTAAGAACTAGAGAGATAAAGAGTGGGAATAAAAGAGAAACATAGAGTGACACAGAAAGAGGGAACCGTCAGACCACAGAGAGAGTGAAAGAAAGATATAGAAACAAAGAGTGAGATAGAGAGTGAGAATGCCAACCGTTTATTTAGGAAAGGGTATTACGGTTAGATTTATTTCCTAGAAATATTATTATGTCCTTCTCATAGAAAATATGGCCTACTAAGGGGTTTTAGAAGTACCCATATAATTATTGTCCTTTTGAGAAGGTAAGAAAGTTATGAGAGAGTTTTGATCAAATTCCCCCAAATAAATCATACATTACCTATGTTGCCCTCATTAAAATATTGTCCAACTTATTCTTTTATCTTCTCTCTCTAGCCAATCCTTTCATATTCTCTCTCTCTCTCTCTCTCTCTCTCTCTCTCTCTATTATATCTCTAAAACCTTCACACCACCATTGTTCATCACTACCGCCACCATACTGCCCCTGCTGCCATCTAGTCACAACTACCACCATTGTCGTCATCGTTGGCCAACCATCACCACCAACGCCACCGTCACCATTATTGTCATCTTCTATTTTCTACCACCGTCGTCGTCCATTCGCTACCGCTAGCGATCTACACTCCATCGTCACGAATCTACCACTGTTGTTCACTAACCGCATCAACCATCACCGATCTACACTTTACATTACCGATCTCCACTCTGTCATCGCCGATCCACTGATCTAGTTCTAGATCTACATCGATTTAGTTATTTCAATGGTGAAATTGACTCCAAAATGTCTTACACAAAGACCCCTGAAACTATTGAAAAGTATCACTTTGACTCCTAAATTATGAAAGCATTTAAATAGACTCTTTAACCTACTGAAAAGTATCACTTTGACCCCTTAAATTATAAAAGCGTACAAATAAACTCCTAAACTATAAAACATATCAATTGGACCCCGTAATATAAGGGGTCAAAATGAAACAAATCAAATAGTTTAGAAGGTTCATTTGTATACTTTTATAATCTAGAGGACAAAGTAATACTTCTCAATAGTTTAGAGAATCTATTTATATGTTCGTATAGTTCAGATGATCAAAATAATACTTTTCAATAGCATAGAAAGTCTCCATATAAAATACCCCCCATCTTTTTTCAAAGATAGGTTTAGGCTTCTAACTTTGAAACTTGAAAACTCGGTAAGGACTAGCTGGTTGGTTGTTGTGTAGCAAATTTTTTATTTTGTAGTTTTTAATTTTTAATTTTTTTTAACAATAATCTGTAAATAGGTTTTTGTTTATTTTCTAAAAAATAAAAAGAATAAATTATACTCACCACCTTTAAGATTTAAAAAATACATTTAGTTTTACACATTTGACACAATTACTCCTCCCTTGAGATTTTAATTCAAAAAAGGATATTTTTCATCAATAATTCATGCATCATATGAATGAAAATATGGCATTATCATCTAAATATTCAACTAAAATGCATATTATTTTTTATTTATTTCAGTACCTACTCACTATTTACACTAGTTTCAATAGTTTTTGCTTTACTAAAAGAATGTCAATATAATTATATCGAAAGAGTATGACTAATTATATATATATATATTTTATATTTCAGGAGAGGAGGTGAGTGCAATTTGCCCAAATAAAAACTACAAACAAACATGCATACTAAAAGTGTAACTGAATAATAACCTCATTTTTATCAATACAAGATTTCCTGGGTGGAACTTTCCTTGGGATGTTATCTCTAGATGTTTTTTTTTCTTTTTCTTTTTTTTTTGAAGAAAGCATGGAGGTTGGATTTGTGGAGAAACCCTCTGCAGCATTAACAGTGTGTGAATATGAAAAGAGCATAGGAATTAAAAATAGGGTAAACTACTAATAGGTCCTACTTTAGAGACTTATTACCCAATATGTCCTACTTTGGAGACTTATTACCCATTAAGTCCTATTTAATAAATTTATTAAGTGATAAAGATAAATTTATCAGTCTTTTATTTTTATGAATAAATTTATAGTGATAAATTTATCAGTCTCTTTGTTTTTATGAATAAATTTTTAGTGATAAATTTATTACTCTCTTATTTTTATAGTGTTAAATTTATTAGTTAGGACCTGTAGGTAAATAAGTCTAGTTAATAGGACTAATTGATAAGTACCCCTTAAAAATAAAAAATATATATAACACAAAAAAATGTACATGATTTATTTGTAAGAACAATTTCTAATACACCGTAACTTCTTTGCTTTGTATTCAAAGAACGAAACAATTCTCTGTATCAAGACAACCTAAATTCAGTTTGCCTTCTAATACTATTATAAAATGCAAACATAATTGGATATCCTTTTTTTCAAAGAACAAAATTTAGATGTCCTGAATATCTCAACAAAGCAAATTACATTCATTCTCTTGGTTGAAACACCTGTTGTTTCCAAAGGGTTTCAAGCCATACAAGGATAATTCTTCATATTGGACAATCACTGCAACTGATCTACCTGTCAATTTCAAAATTCATGTTCAAATTTCTATATATGATCAGAAAAAGCAAATAATACAAATGAAATGGTGAAAGGATATAAAGGAAACCCACGAAAGTGACATACAAGTATACCACAATATGGTTTATCATCCGTAGTGCTCTTGTTCACCGCTTGATCTTGCTTTCTTTTTCCTGCACTCTACATCAATAAATCAAACAATAAGACAGTTAAGTTTAAGCCTAAAACATAAACATCACATAATCTAAAATAAAAAATATTCCCAGGGTGTTTTACAATCCACCCATCTAATCCCTCCTCTCCTTTAGCTAAATGCATGGCCTTTTTTTAAAATAGTTCCTGAAAGTCTTCAGTGATCAATAACAACATCAAGAGATTAGATGCTTTTCTTTCCAAACCATTATATTGGCATCCATGTTTCATCTGTCAACCGAAAGTAATTTCAGAATCAAAGATTTCTAGCTTTTAATAGCTTATCTACCTCTCTCATGAGACCAAAACCAAACCAAACCAAACCAAACCAAGCCAAGCCTTAAGTCCCATCAAATGGGATCGGCTACATGAATCCTTCTTCTCCACGCGGCCCTATCAAAGGCCATTTCATTAGTCAAATCAAGTAGATTTATATCTCTATTTAAAACGCTAGTCAACGTTAATTTAGGCCTGCCCGGTCCCCTAACACTTCCATCTACTGTTACAGCATCGCATCTCTTCACTACTGCCTCTGTTAGTCTCTGTTGAATATGACCAAACCATCTCAAACGATTCTCTCTCAACTTATCTTCTATCGGTGCTACTCCTACCCATTCCTGAATACACTCATTCCTAATCTTGTCTTGTCTAGTCTTACCACACATCCACCTTAGCATCCTCATCTCAGCCACACTCATCTTATCTACATGTTGTTTCTTGGTTGCCCAACACTCCGTCCCATACAACATAGCTGGTCTAATAGCCGTTCTATAAAACTTACCTTTTAGTCTAGTGGGTATTCGTTTATCGCACAATACCCCAGACTCACTTCTCCACTTACACCATCCCGCCTTAATTCTATAGGTCACATCTGTATCAATCTCTCCCGCTGTTGTGATAATCAACCCTAAATAACGAAAATGTTCACTCTTAGGCAGTTCTTGGTTCTCAATCTTCACTTCTCCTCTGCTTTCATTGTTACTGTTACGAAATTTACACTCCATGTACTCTGTCTTAGTTCTGCTTATCCGGAATCCTTTAGATTCAAGAGCTTTTCTCCAAATCTCCAACTTTGTGTTAACTCCTTCTCTAGTCTCATCCATTAACACAATATCGTCTGCAAAAAGCATACACCATGGCACGTCATCCTGAATATTTATCGTCAACTCGTCCATAACTAAAGCAAAAAGATAAGGACTTAAGGTAAATCCTTGGTGTAACCCTACAGTGATAGGAAATTCATTTGTCTCTCCAGCTGGCGATCTAATAGTGGTCACCACCCCTTCATACATGTCCCTAATCACGTCAATGTAGCCTTTTGTCACCCCTTTCTTCTCTAACACCCACCATATTATATCTCGGGGCATTCTGTCATATGCTTTCTCAAGGTCGATAAACACCATATGAATGTCTCTTTTCTTTTCGTCATTTTTCTAAAAGAAAAAAGGTTGGTGTAAAAATTAAAAAACAGAAAACATGTAATAATGATGTTGGTGGAAAGTCCAGGCGTTAAAAAAGTAGACGAAGTTCCTACTAGTTCTCAATTTCTCGCCAAGCATTTAAAGCCAGGAAGCTGTTTGCAATTTGATCAGAAAAAGGTAACGGAGAGGACATCAATGCAATACCATAGATTTTCAAACTGTGAAACTAAAATGAGGAACATGAACCTGACTCCCAAACATATGATCAAAACAAGTTTGATAAATTGACAGGAGAAGTTCATAATGTTATACGCAATCCAACTCTGAATATTGTTTATGCAACACAATTATATATTTTGTATATTAAAATGCAAGTTCAAATGGAAATATTTGTTGAATAGCTCCTAACAATAGCATTGAGAAATCCAGGCTGTCGCGCATGACACCGCATGTGAAGAAGATGTTGCAAAACAGTAGGGCAAACCCCAAAATTTTCATTGTGGATTGTTTTGACCTCCATCTTTGATATACACTTAAAATAGCAAAGGGTATATATATTGATATGCACTCTCTTATTAGGCTTTGTAAGAAATATAAGATTTTTTAGGAGGCTATCTTGTAGGTTACTCGATAAAAAGTACTACATAAAAGAAAACACAAGTTGAGCCATAAAACAGAATCTAAACGAGCAATGCGCACACACACGCGTCAAAAAAAAAAAAAAAAGTGGTCTTCTTATCCAACCAAAACAACCAAGATTACTAATACAAAACATAACTGGTTATTTACCTGATTTCCTTCAAAAAATTACCAACCTTTAATTCTTGAAGCCAAGTAGTACACAATAAATTATCTATAGTCACTCTCTCACTAGTCATGGAATCTCATGAGATTCTAAAAGCCATGATAAAAAAAAAACTTTAAACTTTTGAATAAACTTATCATTTTTTTTTTTTTTTTAATGAATTACAAAGTAAAATTCCAAGGAACCACACTCAACTACTCAAGTATACCCATTGCTTGATTGAATAATATGAGTTCAGTAATCACTACATTGGCATCTACGATGGCTAACAAAAGTCCATCTAAGTTGAGGATACATAATGGCTACCAAACGATTGCACAGTGCTATATTATTTAATAAACATGTAGCTAGTGCAGCATGCATAACGTATAAATCATCACATAAAAGCTTTTATGTTATTCAGGTACTAAAAAAGAAATAAATGTCTGTTGAGTGCACTTGTCTGAATAATGTAATCATCTTATCCACAGAACTTGGAACATGAAATTGTTATTGTGTTTCCGAAGAGAAAAAGTGCCAGGTAAAAGTTATAAACATCTAGTCAATAGATATAATTTGGGGGGACATGTTAAGTCATGTCAAGCTACTGCCATATAATGATTTGTTTGTTCCTCTGCCTGAAACAGTATTCGCACACACGTGCTCCATAGGAAGCCCCAGACGAAATATCCCACAATTAAACTCAGTCCAGACATTCTTTTGGCACCAGTTTAACATCAAGGACATAGTTTGACCATTAAAAGGGTAAAATTACACTGGCCTTCCCCCTCAAGTTTGGGTGAAATACAACAAACCCCACAGGTTTCACATAATTACACCGTCCTCCCTTATAATTTAATTCATGTCACACTTTCTCATTGTCATTAGTTAGCCATTAACAAGATGGATGGAATATGATAATTTCAGCCGATTTTGTACTAGAATGATTATTTTACCTTTAGTTCATGTTAAAATTGGTGCTTAAACATCAAATAACAAAAGAGTGAATTGGTAATTTTTCTTGCTTTAGTTAAGAAGAGCATAAATGTGAAAAGGAGTCGGGTTGTTGCATTTAACCCAAATCTTAAGGAAGGTCAATGTAATTTTTGCTAATTTTTAAATGGCTCCCATACATTCTATATTTAAAAGCATATACTCCATTTCTAGCTAAATGTGAAATAGAGACACTAAAGACTTGGGATCCTAAACCGCAGTCAGTCAGTCATCCAGGTTGCAGAAGAAAGAAACAAACAACAATTCATGTGAAGAAGCTGAAATATAAGAAGAGACTTACAAAGGAACTGAGAAAGAGTTGCTAGGTTTGGATTTATCTTTCTTTGATGATTTGATTTAAAACCACTGTCATAAACTCTCTTGTTACGAATTTTCTGTAGAAGTAAGGGAGATGGAAGAAGGGTGGAATCCGGTTCTCAGAAAACGAAGGATGGGTATGCAAAATGGTCGACCAAGGATGAATGACTTGGTATCTCTATTTGTGGATGAAGTACCAGAGGCCATGACCCCTAGAGACCTATTTAATCTGTTCAGCAAGTTTGGAGTTGTGAAGGATGTCTTCATACCAGGAAAAAGGAGGAAAACAACAAGCACCAGATTTGGATTTGTTAGGTATGACTGTAAGGTGGCCGCAGAGATGGCAGTGCAAAAAGCTGATGGCTTATGGTGCCACAACAGGGCATTGCGAGTAAAGCTGGCTGAGTTTAGCAAGTCCAATCAAAGTAGACAGATGCTAACAAATGCTAAACAGGGACGTATGGAGCAGAAAAAGCAGTGGACACCCATCCAACCTATGATGAGAATCAAAGGTAAGTCATACGCGGAAGTAGTGCAAACTGGTCGACAAAGTGGAGGAGAATATGAAAAACAAAGTGTATCTGTTAGAGCTGCGGAGGCTGGTAACGGGTGGTTATATGATAGTGTCCTGGTCAGGCTCAAAGCTTTTTTCTCCTTCCATGACTTTAGAAAGGAGGTCTACAGGAGGATTGATAAGGAAGTGGTAGTTAGGCAAGTGGGAGGTAAGCAGGCAATACTAACATTTAGCTCCAACCATCAGAAGAAGGAAGCACGAGAGAGAATGGAGGAGTGGATTCATGAATGGAGTGATGAAGTTTCTGAATGGGAAGAAGGGAAGATAATGGAACTTGATAGATGTATATGGCTCACATGTGTGGGAGTACCCCTTAATCTCTGGAATATCAAGACCTTCGAAGCTATTGGTAAAGTATGGGGAGATGTAGCTCAATATGATGAAGATACAGTGGGAGGTAATCAATTTATGTTTGGCAAATTAAGGATTATCACAAAAGTTATGGAGCCCATCAATACGGTAATCAATTTACTAGGAAATGAGAGGGCTTATCGAGTGAGAGTCTATGAAGAGCCTTTTGTCAGTCGTTGTCAATGTAATGGAGAGTATAGCTGCCAGATAAACGAAGTAATGGAATCCAATTTGCATAAAGAGGCTGAACACTTCACCAACCGAGGGGGCCAGGTTGCAGATGTTGATCAAGAGGTCGCTGTCAATGGTGCTACAGGTGGGGAGGAAGGTGAAGTTGGGTCGGTTGCAGAGCAGGGAGAAGATGAAGAGGTGGCAAAAATTGATGAGGTGTCAAGTAAGGGAACACACACAGTGGAAAGAGTGCTAGATGATGTGCCAAAAATTGATGAGGTGTCAAGTAAGGGAACACACACAGTGGAAGGAGTGCTAGCGGCAGCAGATGGGGGCCATCTTTTCATGTCTGGAGTAGCACAAAAAGAAGCTGATCGTGCTCTAGGGAATGTAAGGGAGCTGCAGGCGACCTGTTCAAGAATATTGGAGAATCAACGGGTAGAAGATCAGGTGGGCACCGCAGATTTTATGAATACTTCAATTGGGTTGGATTGTGGCCGGCCCAATATTAATTTAGAAGTTGTCTTACATGGAGCCCAAGTGCAGCCTGTCACTAATGGGCCAAGATGGGAGGTTAATTCAAGTTTGAGTGACTGCATAGCCCAGTCTCAATATAACGCTGCTGAGGAACATGCAGCAAAAAAAGACAACCAAGTGAAGGGGGGCCCATCTCAGAAAGGTAATTCGGCATCAAAAAGGAAGTCTGATCTGAAGAGGAAAGGAGTTGACCAGAGTAAAGAAAAACTGCAGCAGGGGGGCCACCCAAAGCAGAAGGGGCTTCTATTTACTAGCAGTCTCAGGAGTGGAGTGATCCTTCGAGCGGCAGCAGCTGCTACGTCCCTATCAGCAACACAGAAGAGTAGTTCTCAAAGAAGAAGTAAGCTACTTAAAGAAGCCCGAGCTACGATTGAGGTCGGAAAGGCTTTAGGCCTAAACTGTGAAGGGAAAGAGGAGGAAGTGGTGGCCAGAATTATAGAGCTGGAGAAAAAAGATTTGGAAAGAGTTGAAGGGAGAGGAGAGGCCGATTAAGCTGCTGAAAATGAAGGAGTTTAGGAGCTGTGTTGAAGGTTTTAATGAAGCTCATATCATGGAATGTCAGGGGTCTTAGACGACCTGAAAAAAGGAGTAGAATTAAGGCACTGGCGAAGGCAAAATCAGTAGATGTGATGATGCTACAGGAGACTAAGAGAGAAGCTGTTGATGGTAATTTTGTAAAGTCCTTATGGCCAATGGATGAAATGGGTTTTATGGAGGTAGGTGCAGAAGGAAGTGCAGGCGGGCTTCTTTGCATTTGGAATCCCCAGATTTTTCAGCTGATAGATTGCTGCAGTTCCAGGAATTTCATTCTTCTTTCAGGTATCGTAGCTAAGTCTTTTCATTGTGTTATCTGCAATATTTATGCTCCGACTGATGTAATGAAGAGAAGGAAACTATGGGAGAGTCTTATAAATCTTAAACCCTCTTATCCCAACCCCTGGTGTCTGGGTGGTGATTTTAATGAGATTAGAGTTATGAGTGAAAGGAAGGGATGTTCAAGAAGGGATAGGGGAATGAAAGATTTTAATAATCTTGTTCATAGCTTGGAATTAGTTGATCTGAATATGCATGGCAGATTATTCACATGGTGTAATGCATTGGATGGGGAGAGGTGGAGTAGGATTGATAGATTCTTGCTTGATCCTGTCTGGTTAGAGAAGTATAAATTTAAACAATGGGGATTGGCTAGAGGAATTTCAGATCACTGCCCAATCTTGCTAATGGAGGATGGGAGGAACTGGGGGCCTAAACCGTTTCGGTTTATAAATGCTTGGACATATCATCCTCAGTTTAAAAAGGAAGTGGAGAAGGTCTGGGAGGAGGCTCAGATTCAGGGATGGGCTAGCTATAGAATTATGTCTAAGTTCAAAAGACTGAGAGCATACCTGAGTAGGTGGAACATGGAGGTCTTTGGTAATATTGATGATCAACTAAAAAAAGCTGAAGATGAACTCCATGAGTGGGACTTGAAGGCTGAATCTGGATCCTTGTTGGAATCAGAGGTGAGTAGAAGACGGGAGATCAGAAGTAAAGTGTGGAATCTGAGCAGAAGTAAAGACAGGCTGTGGCTACAAAAGTCTAGAATGTCATGGGCACAAAATGGTGATAGAAATACTAGACTTTTTCACTTGATGGCGACTAACAGGCAGAGGAAAAATCTATTACATTCAGTGCAGACAAATGGTGTTGTGGTGGAGGACCCAAGTGTGGTGAAGCAAGTAGTGGTGAACCACTTTAGAAGAGTTTTTGCTGAAAGTTGGAAGAGCAGGCCTAAGTTGACAGGGCCTTTGGTGCCCATTAGTTCTGTTGACTCTAAGGAAGTGTTGGAGGCAGAGTTTAGCGAAGCAGAAATTTGGGCAGCCATTCAAGACTGTGATGGGAATAAAGCCCCAGGGCCTGATGGCTTCAATTTGTATTGCATTCAAAAGTGCTGGTCTTTAATGAAAGGTGAGTTCATTCAGTTGTTCCAAGAATTTCATCGTAATGGGAAGTTGGCCAAAGGGGTAAACAGCACTTTCATTACTTTGATCCCTAAAAAGAAGAACCCAGTAGAGTTGAGTGAATATAGGCCCATAAGCTTGGTTACCTCAATCTATAAAGTGTTGGCTAAAGTGTTGTCTAGAAGGGCAAGTCAAGTACTCCCAAAGCTCATAGGAGAAGTTCAATCTGCTTTTCTCTCTGGTAGATGCATCTTGGATGGGGTTTTAATTGCAAACGAAGTGGTGGATTGGTGGAGAAAATCTAAGAAAAAAGGAATCATTCTTAAATTGGATTTTGAGAAGGCCTATGACTCAGTTAACTGGGAGTTCTTACTGTCAATGATGAAGAATTTTGGCTTTGGTGAAAAATGGGTGGGTTGGATTTGGTCCTGTATATCTACGTCAAGGATCTCAGTGCTTGTGAACGGATCGCCCACAGAAGAGTTTTCTCCTCAGAAGGGGCTAAGACAAGGAGATCCACTATCGCCTTTCCTATTCAACATAGTGGCAGAAGGTTTAAATGTTCTATTAGAGAGAGCCAAAGAAAAGGGGATGATCAAAGGAGCTTCAGTTGGTCATCAAGAGCTGAAAATCTCTCATTTACAATTTGCAGATGACACCATTATTTTTTGCAAAGCTGAATGGGATGAAATTATAGTGCTTAAAAGAATTTTGAGGTGCTTTGAAGTCATGTCAGGCCTCAAGATTAATTTTCATAAAAGTGTAGTTTGTGGCATTGGAGTAGAAGAGGAGTTAGTTAAGGAGTTTGCTAAAAATCTAAATTGCCTCAACCAAAGTTTACCTCTGTCTTATCTTGGTTTACCTCTAGGGGCAAATCCAAGAAGAAGAACTACGTGGCAACCGGTGGTGGAGAAGTTTAAGAAGAAGTTAGCATCTTGGAAAAGGAGATTCTTGTCCTTTGCCGGCAGATTGACCCTAGTTAAGTCTGTTCTGTCAAGTCTTCCACTGTACTTTCTATCCATCTTTAAAATGCCTGTTGGTGTTGCTAAAACAATTGATCGGATTCAATCAAACTTTTTGTGGGGAGGTTCTGAAGTTCAAAGGAAAATTCACTTAGTTCAGTGGAAAGAGGTGTGTAAAAGTAAAGCCCAAGGGGGGTTGGGTGTGAGAAGTCTTGGTGATGTTAATGTGTGTTTAATGTTAAAGTGGTGGTGGAGGTATGGTAGTCAGCATCAGTCTCTTTGGAAAAGGGTGATATGTAGCAGATATGATGGGATTGGAGGTAGGTGGATTCCACAACCAGTGGCAGCTGCAACGGTATCTACAGTGTGGAAGGATATTACATCATTAGCCTCATCCAATAGTGTAGTGGCGGAGTTTTTTGCACAAAACTTCCGAATTATCATGGGAAATGGGGAAAGGATTCAGTTTTGGACGGATAGATGGTTCAACGATATGAGTCTTAGGTGTGAGTTCCCTAGACTGTTTAGCTTATCTGTGGAGCAGGATGGTTCCTTGCAGTTTTTCTACCTAAAGAAAGGGCCGGGAAGTGATTGGAAGTTCGCATTTAGAAGATCGCTCTTAGCATGGGAGGAGGAAGAAGTACAAAGGTTAAATGTATTATTAGCAGAGGTTCAGAATTTAAATCCTGTGACTGAGGATAACTGTCAGTGGAAAGCTAGTAACTCAGGGGTATTCACTGTGGCTTCAGTGTGGGAAAGGTTGGAGCTACTTAATGGATCCATGATACCTATTACAAAGTTCCTGTGGAAAAATGCAGCACCTCCAAAGGCTCAGTTCTTCAGCTGGTTAGTTTGGAAAGGGAGAATCAAAACTGCAGAATTTATGCACAGGATTGGAGCTCTATCCATCAATGTCAGCACCTTATGTGTATTTTGCAAAGAAGAGGTAGAAACCATAAACCATGTGCTGCTTTTATGTCCAGTGGTGTGGAGGTTATGGTCTGAGCTGTTACACTGGTGGGAAGTGCAGTGGGCTACACCAGGTTCTGTGGCCGTTTTGCTTGACTGGTGGTCTGGTTTGAAGCTAAGGAAGAAGGAATTCAATATTTGGCAGATGGTCCCTTTGGCTATGTTATGGTCCGTATGGAAACTTAGGAATGAATGTTTATTTAACAATGGTATTGCAGATTTTGCACACATGGCAGAGAGATTGAAAGGAAGAATTGCATTATGGGTCAAGTCAAATGTTAAGGGGGTGAATTACACAGTTCATGATATTGTTGCAAACCTGAAGCAGGTCAGAGGGTGTATAGCTGGAAGCTGATCTGTCTGTGAAGGTATCTGTCACCAATAGTTGGAAGGTGGAAGCTGCTGTGTAAGTAGACCTGTCTATGATGTCTTGTCTGTGCCGTGTGCTCCCTTCGTCTATCCCCCTGGGAATTATTGGAGGTATCATTATGGAGGTGAAGGATTATGCTAAAGACAGAATTGTGGCTGCTGATGTGTGGCTGATGTGTGGTTGCCGTGCACTTTGCGATTATATCAGGTTCAAGTCTGAGAGGTGGAGTAGGGGTCCTGCTGCTGTCTGGCTGCTGTGTACCTTGAAGTAGTATTGTTTCAGGTTCAACCTTATGTGGCTGACTGTGGCTGCTGCTAGTGTGGCATGGTCCTTGTTAGTTGGAATGGTCTGAGGTTGCAGTGGCCGGGCTGTAAGGCTTCTTTCAGGTTCAACCATACTCTGCAGCTCTGATGGTTATAGTAAGAGGCTGCTGTCTCAGGCTTGGTTCTGGTGCACATGCTTTTCTGTAGGTGGCTGCTGCAGTTGGCTGCTGCAGGTGGATTGTCTCAAGGCTTGTTTCATGTTCAACTTGACTGCTGGCTGATACTGCACTCTGCTGGAATGGCTGCTGCAGTGGGTTGAGGATCATACTCTGAAGAATGAGGCAGCTGCCACTGTGGCCTAACTGTAGCAGCTAGAAGTTGGAAAGATGTCTTGAGCACAAATCTCAGTAGGAGCTTGCTGGGAGGCTGCAACTCTGCTAGAGTCCTGGATCCTGCTGAGTGGCTGGTTTGTATTAAGTACAAGTTCCTGCTGTGTCATGAGCTACAGGGATGTACCATGCTCTTTATTTTTATTTTTATTTTCTTTCCTCTGTCTCTTGTTTTCTCTGGATTGGTTTCTCACCAATCCTGGGTCAAGTGCTAGCAGATGATATTGCTGCCTTAGCGGTGATGCTTGTTGCACTTCCCCCTTTATTGATGTAAGTTTTATGCTTGTAATGCTTTCTTCATCAATAAAGTTACTTTTGCTTATCAAAAAAAAAAACCAGTGTCAGCATGAGCACCACATCTGGTTGTAGCAACAAAGTGAACCGAACGCATGAGATTTGTCCTGAAGAAAGTTTTCTCACCATGTCCAGTATTTTCCTTGTAGTTATCCTTAAAGGCCTCAAAAAAGGTGAGGCTAATGTCAAGCCTTTCAGAATCTGTAAAGAAATAACTCTTGGTGTTAGTGGGATCTGGAATAGTGCCAGTGAATACATGACAAAAGATCCTCTTTCCCAAGTGAACTAGGCAGGTCGAAGGTTGGGGTGTTGGAATATGATCTTGGATAGCATCATCCATCTCAGGGCTCAGTAACGCCATATGATCAAACAGTTCTTTAGCCCTTTCCTCAGGCTCGGTCTTAGAGGTCGGACCAAATGCAACTAGGGTATCATAGTAAAACGCATACAAGGTATCCTCTACAAACTCAGCTCTCCCGTCGAATAGAGGAAAGTGGCGGTAGTATTTTAAGAAACTCACCCACTTATCACATTTGTCCACATTGAAGTAGAAGAATTTCTTGTCCCTTGTTACTAGAAAAACCTTTCTATCAACCACAGCATGGCCAGTGAATACAGCATTCATTGGAGGGTCGGGGAGAATCGACCACTGATTCGTGTCGGGGTCAAAGACTTCGAATCGCGATAGATCATTCTTATCGTAACCCCACCGTACAAAACCTACAATGGCATAGATCTTTCTGTAAGCCACAAATACGTAAGGATTGGGCTTCCCTGTATTCATGCGAGTACCCTTTTTCAACACCTCAGAGGAGCTGTCAAGAACATAGACATCGGGCGGGCAAGCGGCTATGAATTCGTAATAGTTGCGCATTTTCCGTTTCTGTATATCTGTGGGATCAGGATCGAATAAGCCACCCAAAAAGTATAGTTTGGAGTCCAATTCAACACAACATATCCCGGTTGGGTATTCTCGAGAGCTAAATTCAAGAATGGGATTGATGATAGTACTAGTATTCTGTTCCTTCATCTGATCACAACAAGCTTTCGCCTTGGAGGAAATAGGTACGAGAATCGGTACGTCAACTCGGTAGAGGCAATAAGCGATGGGACCATCTGAATAATAGAAAAATAAGTAGAGAAGCTTCGCATCCCCTGCTGCTGCACCCTCCTTCTCCGCTACTTGTGCCTCCGATGATCGAGCTTCTGTTGAGTCCACCAGAGAACGTGACCGCGCACCTCGCTGAGACTGCGGCGACCACGATCTTGATCTTGATCGCGATGGAGAAGACGACCGTGACGGTGACCGCGAAATTGACGATGATTGGGATGGCAATACGGATGGAGATCGTGATCCTGATGATGATGATGGAGAGCTTTCTTCTAATGCCATCGACGCCGAGACTGGCATCGTATCCTTGGATTTCTTTTTTCTTGGTGAAACTGAAACCCTAGTTCTTCCAGTAAAATCTTTGTATCACGAACGTCGGTTTGAGTAAAACAGAGAGAGAGAGAGAGAGAAGAGAGAGAGAGAGCGCGCGCTACGGGAACTTCTAATCTATGCTCGGTGTCGTGCTTGGAAAGTAGTTATTTTAGGTCCAGTTTGACATACACTAAAAAATATAAAAATCAAAAAGTTATTAAAAAAATCAAAAAATTATCATTATTTATCCAAAAAAAATATATAAAAAGACTCCTTTACACAGGCCAAGTACAAGCCACTGTTAGTATTGAAGTGATGGTTGTACAAAAAAATTTGCACATGATGGTGCTGTTCGGCTTATGGGGCCCATCACGAGTCTTGTTTTGATAATCTGAACCGTTCAATGTGTAGAACTCATCGAGTATTATATGCTGTAAAAAATTACGTTGATCGAATGTCGATAATTATATGATCAAATCAATTTTGTTAAAAAAAAGCCGATGAAGAAATCAACGATTGACAAAAAACTAATCTGATCAGATAGCTATCGATATCTAACCAACACGATTTTTTGTAAGCATATAATACTCGACGAGTTCTACACATTGAACGGTTTCGATTATTAGAACAAGACTCGTGATGGCCCCCACGGGCTGAAGAACCCCGTTTAGTCTGATCTTGGACTGTAGGCAATCTGCTCCTATACTTGTTTCCTATCCACCGTCTCGCTTCCTCAATCCAAGTTAGTAGGCAATTCATTATAGTAGGGGTAAAATAGTAATTTTACTTTTTATACAATATTTTAATACACATTTTTTTATAAAAAGTTAAAAAATTATCCCAAATAATCATATTTTTTTTCCTCTACTTTTTAGTTCAAAAAATAAAAAAGTGCACTTATTTAGGATATCTCAAACAACCCCTTAGTAGGTTATTTTAATTTTTGGCTATTTTAAGAGTTTAAAATTTTTATGTTTGAGAAAATAATTGAATTTTTTTATAATTTGATGTGATGTTTGTAAGAAAAAAAAAATGATTATAAATTTGAAAGGGAAAAGCGAAAAACTAGGAAAGGAAAAGGTTGAAGAGGATTTACACATGGCTATTTGTTTGTGTTAAATGATTCACGGATTAGTATTTTAATTTTACTTATTACATCTTGAATTTAATATATATATATATATATAACACTTTTATTCCTTATTAAAATTATTGAAACATCCTCAAGATCTAATCCTAATTTTTAACTAAGGCTAGGTTTGGCGTCCCCTAAAAAAGTCAAAAAATCAAAAAGTTACTATCCTATTTAAGTCACATCACCTCTGTACCACATCACTTCAAAACTCAATTCATATTTTAGAAAAAGTTAAAAAGTGCACTTATTTAGAACATCTCAAACAACCCCTTAGGCTACTACCACTCAATTGTCATTAGTGACCTCCATTCCTATTCTCGAAAAGCCCTACTGCCACTTCTGTCACCTTTAGCACCAAAATTCACTGGCAATTTTCCTTCCTACATCTTCTTCCAACAGCAAACTCCCTCTATTCTCGATCGCCCCTCGCTGCCATTTCCATTTTTTTCACCCCTATCGACCCAACCATACCCCATATCCCCTCTCTTGTTGTGCTTCTCAAACCCAAAACAATCGCGAACTGGCGCTGCTTAACTTCTCCACGAAAGCAAGCTTGTGAGAGAAAGATCTTCCGCCATAGGAGAGAGAGAGAGAGCGAGAGAGAGAGAGAGAGAGAGATTGCGTTGGTCGAATGTGGCGGGAAGGTGGTAGCCAGTGATGAAGAGGTTGTCGCAAATGAGAAAGGAGTTGTGGGTTGGCTATCGAACGTAGTAGCAGTTTTAGATATTTTGCTACGTTAATTTGTGGCAAGATTACGCATTTTGTGACTGATATTACAAAATTTTATGATGAAATTATGTTAGTTTGTACTAGGATTCATATGGTGTGCACAAACCGTAGGACCATATGCATCCTGTTTTTTTTATTCAGCTTCCTAATACTATTTATAAATAGAAGAACAAATTATATATAATCTATTAATTTAGGAAGAAATACTATGATGCACACCGTATGCACTTTATAATTAAAAAGAAAAATATTATAATTTTAATTTTCTGAATTATAACTAAAAAAAGAAAAAAATGTTATAAATAAACATAATATGAAACATAACTAAAATAATACAGAGCTGATAGAGATCTCTAATAGAGCTGCTCTAAAAGGAGCTCTAGTGAGCTGTTAATGCACCCAAAAAAAAAAAAAGAAAAAAAAGAAGAAGAATAGAAAGAACGAAAAAGACAAAACACAAGAAGGAAAAAGACAAATTAATGCTAGTTTAGATCTCTTTTTTTAGAGCTCTAAAACATTTTTGAAAATAATATCATAATTAAAGAAGAAAATTAGTCGTAACTAAAGAAAAAAAAATGACATAATTAAGAGTGCATATGATATACCTTTTTTAAAGGGTGTATATTAAAATTTCCCTAAATTAGAATTATTTTTTATTTTTTTTATTTTTTAAAAACTTGTTTAGGTCCTTCAAGAACGCGGTTATTTAGGCCAAGTTTGGCATTCTCAAAAAAATCTAAAAAGTCAAAAAGTTACTATTCTATTTAAGTCATATCATCTTATTTAAGTCACATCACCTCTTTAACACATCACTTCAAACTCAACCCAAATCCAACCCATATTTAATAAAAAGTCAAAAAGTACACTTATTTAGTCTTTCCAAACTTGGCCTTACTTTAATTTCTAGACACAAATTGTTCAAAAAAATTATTATTTAATTTTTTTCGTTTCAACTACAACATATCTTCCATTTGGTAGACAAGTCTCTTCATCAGATGGTGTCATCTTCTCAACTGCATAAACACATCCGAAATGGTCAAAAATTTAAGTCGTTTGTGAGATTGATATTTAGCTATCTGTTTGGTTTGATTTTTTTTTTAATTTAATTTAATTTTTTTTAGTTAATTTTTTGGAAGGGATTTATTAGAAAATCATTTTTCAAATACTTGTATTCCAATTAGTTTAAAACATATTCTTGTATTTTAATAAGTCTTATTATTTGGACATTTAATCTATTAAATCATAATTCCCATATTTAAGATATTTTATGAACAATTTTACCCTTACAAATATTTTTTAAACGCTTAGCAATTTGGTGAGTTGAACATTCATATTTGATAGTGTGAATATTTACATTGATGTGTGAATGTTCACATCACGGAACATACCGTCAATGTGAATATTATTAGTATTTTGGTAACTATGTCACCTATAAGACTTATTGGAATATAAGAAAATAATTTACACGAAGTGGAACATAAGTAGGTATGGAAGGTAGAATTCTTCTCCATAAGGAAAGCGAGATGACGTGTTTGTAATGCCCCGACTTTTATTACTCGAATAATGTTACATTTTTCCTTTATATCAATCCATTTCAATAATAATAAACATCAAAGGCATTTAGGAAGGAATAAATTACAATGTCCTCTCTTGTATACATGTAATGAAATACAATATACGCCTACAAGCGTTACGTCATCAATTATAAAATAACGAAATATATAAAAGAGATTAACCCTTTTTACAATACATTGGTATTTTACCTGCATTTAAAATGCCCCATGGCCAACAATTAACAAACTTCAAGTCTTGAGCAACTCTTCATCCCATACCAGAAAAATGATTAGCAATGTAGGATGAACACAAAGGTCTAATACGAATCCCAATAATCTTAAACAATAGTAACATATAGATAGTTATGATCATTAATGCTCCATGTATATATATATATATATAATGTGACATTTCATACTTCAAAATATACTTACATAAATATAATTTTTCCAAAAGATCCTGTAATGACTCAAAATTAAATAAATAAATAAATTAATGATAAAAATAAAGGTAGGACTTATTTTTGATGATGGTTTTTATGGTGGAGGATGTGTTTTCTTTTTTAAAGGGAAGTGAATGCTGTATGGGGCATTAGAATAATTTTTTTGGTGTAAAGGGAGGTAACCACGTAGGAGGGGGAGGCTGCTCTCCACTCATTTCGCCCACTTTTCTTTTTTTTATCTTTTCTGATGCTTCTTGTCTAGGCATCTACAAAAGTCTCTCTCTCTCTCTCTCTCTCTCTCTCTCTCTCAAGTCTTAACCCAACCGGCAACCACCACTTTATCAACATTCTCAACCAGTTCAGTCCAGTCTCCAACCCCGAAGGCACCTCTTCTCCACCCTTCATCCACCCACACTTTTGAACACGTTTTTTTGTTGAGGGAGACTGGCGTGAGTTCAATTGAATTGATATCAGATCAGAATGGAAATACCTGTTGTATCCTTCATTGTAAACAGACTGGGAGTTTTGTTAACTGAAGAAGCAGAATTCTTATCCGGATTACCCGACCAATTTGTCGGACAAATCCAAGTCGTGTTAGGGCGAATGAAATGCCTCTTGCAAGACGCAGATCATGTGTCACGCCCCACTTTTTATTACTCGAGGTCATTACCAAGTTCATTAGCTTAATTCAATTTCAGAGATAATATGCGGAAATAAACTCATACATTCAACCCATAGCAATGGATATCAGTACTCTCATTCGTATACAAGTAAATGTTTCATGGACATACTAATAAATTGCCCTTAGGCTTACAACTTTTAAATAAACAACTGAAGGGTGTAACCCTTTTACACATATGGCGTTCCGCCAACAAGAAAGAGGCCCCGTGGCCAACAAATAAGTAGATCCAAATCTTGCAGCTCAACCTGCTAAACACCTGAAAAAGATTCAACAACGTGGGATGAACATATAGTCCAGTAGGGATCTCAACTTGATCCTTAACAATAACAACAGTACAGATAGCTATGATCATGCACACTCATTCTTATACTAGAATAGTAATGTGACAGTTTAGACAAAATATATATATATAAATATATATAAACTTTTCTCAAAAACAACTATTTCATTCAACGCTATAAGCGATTCATCTTTCCTTTTTTCCTTTCATTAACCCCGTTCCCAATCTTTTATACATAAGCAACTACTTAGGAAATAAATTCACTAAGACCACTACTATTCTCCAATTTCCACACATACAACAGATGTGCCTTTCTAGAACATATTTCTAAAATGTTTGATTCTCTTTACACTTCTAAAAGACAAAGGGGTAGCAACTAATACATGATTAACACAAGATAATCCAATTACAATTTCATGACACGAATGTCTACATTGCCTATGACACATAGTCTATGGCACAATTCACCTTCCAATTATGGCTCAGAACCTGGCCAAATAACTCAACAAGGGTTCCATCTCTCATTAACAATATTTCCAAATTCAACAGGGATAACAAATCAAGTTAAACATATATGATAACATAACGAATACACATGTTGGTATCGTAACAATCACAATCAAACTCACTTCCATACTTCCCAACTGATACACATTTTGGCGATATATCATATCAAATAAACAAACACTTCGGTGGACAAGCATATGAGCTGTATCACACTTCTATAGATAAGCATATGAGCTGTATCTCTGCAATAGGCGCGCATATAAGCAGCAACCCTGGGTCCATCCCCTATCTTCCCATAATCATTAACCGGTTTAGAGGTACATCCCCTATCTTCCCCTAAACCGTGGAGTACATCCCCTATCTCCTCCCATACACAAGTAATGCATATAAACACAACGTCATATACACAATCAATCAATAGTGTAATGTATACACAACAGTTCAACGCAACCGTGTCATCCTCCACCGATGACCAAGGACAAAACCTCTAGATGCAGGTATATTGTACATCTATAAACATACTCAATTGTCATGAGATTATCAACTTATCACTAATACTAACATAGTAGTATAAGATACAACAATCCAACATTCATACCCATTCCAAAGTACTTTTCCCATTCCACAAAACCAATCCCACTTCCTTTTATTTTCAAAACCAACTTCATCCCTTTTGTTTCCACAAAATCAAATCCAAAGGCAATAGAGCCAAAACTCATTTTTATCAACCACATTCCTTTCAAAGTCATTCCAATTTAATTATATAAATTAAATCATAACCATTAAATTAGGGTTTTCCTCCCTCTTTCTCAATATTGAACAAAAGGCCTCAATCATCTAAAATAACCAACAATGGCTTCCATTAATCCAGAATACCCAAGTATTTACCCAAAGATCAAACCCCTCTATTAAATTATTAAATCAATAAATATTAGGGTTTCCTCTCCTTTCAACAACAACTAGCTAATTAACACCCAATTAGCCCCAAAACACATCTAATAATCATGGATCTAAAACCAACAACCAACCCAAAGTTCAACCTCATGAATTTATACAAAAATCCAACATGATATAGTTTTCATGCAATACAAAAATTACCACATGTCTATCTATAGATGAAGTATTGAAAAAAAGCAAGGAGAATCCCTACCTCAAGAACCAAGCAAGAAACCAAACCTAGAGAAGAATCCTACGCAATCTCGAATTCCAATCGGTTGAAAATGTTCATCTCCTCTTGTTCTTCATCCTTGATACAAGAATCATGGTGGGTTGTTGATCAAAGTAAAGGAATTCAAGGGTTTGGAGCTAGGGTTTCGGACTTAGGAGAAGGGGAAAGGAGAGGGGAAAAGAAAATATCAATAAATGATCAAAAATCTCAATTTTAAAGCTGCTGTCCCGAAAACCTCGCTCGAGCGTCCATATGCTCGCTCGAGCGGACCTGTTCCAGCACAGATTCCAAAACTTCAAATAGGTGTAACTCTCCCATCCGGACTCCGTTTTAGGTCATTCTTGTGTCCAAATTGAAGCCCCGGAAATAAGCTTTCAATGGTTCTAACCTCACATCCAAATTCAAAGTGTGGAAAAAGAAAAGGGAAAAAGAGTGGAAGCTATTCGTAAAATAACTATCCGAATTAAATTCTTTGGTTCAATCATACTTTACCAACATATTACCACCTCAACTAGAATCCCAAATTAAAATAAAGACGCTCCAAATACACTAATAGGATGTCAAAAATGAGTCCACATGCCTCAGAAATACAACTCATCCTGGAGACCCACTCGAGCGGAAGGAGAAATTCTGGGTCATCACACCATGCAATACAATCAGCTCATCTTGTAGATCTGAGGGTCAGCAACTGGGCTACAGAATTCAGAAAACTTGCTTATGATACTGAAGACATCGTCGAAACTTTTATCATCGAAGTTTCATCCAAAAGGAACAAAAGAGGTTTCCGAAACAACCTTAACAGATTCGCTGGCATCTTGAAAGACCTGCAAGACATTCATAGGGTTGCCATTCAGATCCATGTCATTGAAAACAAGATCACTGCCCTCTCCGATATTTTACATACTTCCGGCTTGACAAGCATAGGTGAAGGCACAAGCAGTCCGACAGTTGAGAACCAACAAGAATTGAGGCAATCGGATCAACATGTTGTTGAAGAGGATTTTGTTGGGTTTGAGGAAGACTTGAACAAGGTTGTGAAACATTTGGTTCAAGTTGATGACTATACTCCTAGTCGAGTTGTCTCTATTTGCGGCATGGATGGTTTGGGGAAGACCACTCTAGCAAAAAAAGTATATCACCACAATGATGTCCAGGGTCATTTCCATGGTTTGGCATGGGTACGCATATCTCAGCAATGCCAAACAAGAGATATTTTGCAAGGAATCTTCATCAAACTTGTTCCCGAGAGGGAGAAAGAGGTTGTGAGGATGAGAAATAAAGAGCTTTTCAAGCAACTTTATGAAGTCCAGCAGAGGAAAAAATGCTTAGTTGTATTGGATGATATTTGGTCAATTGAGACTTGGAACAGCTTGAAACTGGCCTTCCCAACTGTAAACACAAGAAGCAAAATATTGCTAATGACTCGTAATAAAGCATTGTCGTCAGAGATAGATCCATATCATATCCTTCATGAACCCCAGTGTTTAAATGACAAGGAAAGTTGGAATCTACTTCAAAAGAAATCATTACTAAGAAGAGATGGTACAGTTACCAAAGTGAAGAGTTTGGTGAGAGCAACATTTTGACCGGTGGAATCGAAAGTCGACAAAATCGAAAATTTGGATTTTTGCTTGTTTTCTCTTCAAGCTTGAGGTAGGGATTTTCTTTGAGTTATATATATATTTTTGCAAGATCTAGTTGATTTTTTTTTTCGAAATTATCCTTTGATTAGTTTTGAAAATAAATTGTGATTCAAGAAAAAGAGTGATTTCGAAAATGGGTTCACTATTTGATCCTTCGAGATAGAATTTGGGAGCTTTTGAACTATGTTGATGAAAGAAAGATGTTTTGGTGAGATTTTCTCAAATATTTGAAAATAAAGGGTTTTGGTAAGAAAACCTAGAAATTGGAAATTTTAAGAAAGATATTGAAAATCTTTGGAATATGTTGTTATGATTATTTTGTGTGCCAAAATAATTGATGTTTGAAAATTGTTATTTATTTACATATAAATGATGCTTTCATGAAATATGGGAATTGTTGAAGTTTTGGGAATTGTTGTTTAAAAGTATTAATATGGTCTTGAGATGACTAAATTGTTAAGATTATTTGAAATGTGGAAATTATGTTATCCTTTGATGAATTGAAATAAAAGTATTTATTCATCTAGTAAAATTGTATTGAAATGAGAATTTTGATCACAATGGGAATATTGTGTGGGAGTATTGAAAGTGAAAGAAATATTGCATTGCATTTTTAACATGGTATTGGCATATCATTTCATTTCATTACATTGAACTTTGAAAGTTGATTTGAAAACTTGCATTGAGAAAGAATGTTGAGAAATGAGTTTTCATGAAATGGTTTTTGGGTAAATACGGTAGTAAGTCTTGACAGGTAGTGTGGATTATGGGTGTCGAGCCTTCCAGCTTGTAACTGGTAAAAATGACGGAATGGGTGTCGAGCCTTCCAGCTTGTGACTGGTAAAAATAACGGAATGGGTGTCGAGCCTTCCAGCTTGTGACTGGTAAAAATGACGGAATAGGTGTCGAGCCTTCCAGCTTGTGACTGGTAAAAATGACAAAGAATGGGTGTCGAGCCCTCCAGATGATACTAGTAAAAATGACAAATTGGTAGTACTTGTATAGTCTACTTGCAGATACTGACCTAGAGATTACTAGAGTTGTATTTACCGCCCCTTGAACAAAATTGATAAATGTGGAACAATTGAAATTGCATGGCATCATTGAGCATGATGGTTTTTGAATAAATGAAGATGTGTTTTTATTTTTTTTCAAAAGAGCATGGCATGGCATGTGCATCCATTTTTTTTTGAGACTTGTATAAAATGTATATACTTTGTTAAGAATTTTCTACTGGGCTTTATGCTCACCCTATGGGATTTTTGTGCAGGAAAAGATGTGGTGATTCCACCCAACTAGAGGCGTGGAAGTATATGTGTTGGGAGTACAATGCTCTCATTTTGCGTGACTCTGTATTGTAAGCCAAGGGCTTTGTATGTATGGGTTCGAATAACCATTTTGTGTAACCAGGCTAAAGCCTTGGAAACTTGTAAACCCATGAGGGTATTTATTTGTTTTATGTTATTTTGATTTGAAGTAAATGTATTATCATTTGGGCATGAAAATTGGGGCGTTACAGATCCTCTTTAACATAACAAGAAATAAAGATTAGTTCTTACCTTTCAAAACTTTTTCATTTGCATTTAAAGAAATCTCAACCATTCATTACATTACCACAATCTCCTAAGATCAATCTAAACAATATACTTGTCTTATATTCCAACTCATTACGGCTACAAGGACAATTACTATATTATGGCCTTAAGCACAAGTGTAAAATGAACCTTCACAAATACATGTATATATAAGCAACAATAGATATGTCAACACTCATTACCATATTTTACTGGTCACAAGCATGGAAAGCCAATAATGCATCCATTCTCATCACAACACAAGTATGAAGATACGCTACGCGTAATTAACACATAATGGACCCCGACTTTGTCAAGCCACAACCACCACAACCCACTTTACCAAGTGCGAGCCGAAGGGGAGAGGAACCCATTTCAAAGTGCCAAACTTTATCGATCCTCAAGCTGGAGGGGAGATGAACCTATTCACACTTTACCGAACGCGAACCGGAGGGGAGAGGAACCCATGTCAAAGCGCCAAACTTTACCGGGCGCAAATTTGGAAGGGAGAGGAACCCATATCAATGTGCGGTTTCATTCAACTCAACAATTGGCACATTATTCCAAGTTTTACAAATTATTTAACAATGTCAATACCATCCTCTACCGATGGCCAAGGACACAGCCTCATAAACAACACGTATGAAGTCCATGAATTTAATTTCATAATCTTGATTTAGATTTTATTAACATTTATACATTACATAACTTTCATCTTTCAACTCCATTTAATTCAACTTTCAATTCAAGCCGTTTTCAAAGCTCATAATTAAAGTCTCTTCCATCACTACCATCCCATCTTTATGATTCAATTCAAAATATTCAAATTTGGTTCAACAAGTAGTAATTCATCACGAATACAATTATTCACTTGTTTTAAAAAAAAAATCGTCAGCTTCTCTTACTTCTCATTTCACAAAAGTATATAAATATTTTATTGATTTCCAAAATTTATTTTTCCTTCTCTCCAAACTCCCAATGCCCACAACAAATCGTCACATCTTTCTCATTAATTATCAAAACTTAACTAGTAATTTATTTTCATAATCTAACACATATGTAACCCAAATTAATTCCATCTCTCAAACAAATAAATAACCAAAGGATTTGGGGCTTTTCATCACAACCCTCATAAACGAGATTAAAGAATCCACAAATCTTTTGATACACATAACATTATCAATACCCTTTTTATTTCTCCAAAATTATGATTTTTCGACAATTATTACAACTTAAGAATTATAAAACCATAAATAACAATTAACACAAATTAAATTCATAATGACTTTCTTTATTGTCTTACATATCCATTTTTACATTTTTAATACACAATACCCCATATGGTTCAAATAAAATCAAATCACCAATTTTCTCATCTTTCTTATAACTCATAAACAATTAATTAGGGTTTTTACTCTAATCCTTGTAAACATGTTCCTCAAACATTACAATCTCATATATTCACAACAAAACACAATGTTTAACTCTAGATCATAAAATCCTAATCCTCATCACACGCTTTTCAAAAATACCGAACAAATCAAGTTTTTAATGCAATAAAAACTACCACAAGTCTATCTATAATGAGGTATTGAAAAGGAACAAAGAAATCCCTACCTCAAAGAGAGAAAAGAAAAAACTCTAAAAATCAACTTCTTCATAATTTGATCTCCATCGGCGAGATTGTTTTGCATTTTCGGCCCCCCAATGCACTTTTTTGACTAAATTTAAGGTGTTTTTTACTCTAACTCTCAACATATGTGTCCTAATTACATCCCATATGTCCCAACAAGTCGTACTTGTCACGAGCAAGCTGCCAGTGACATCCCTAGAGTGGTTTAGGCACTGTTTCATATTTTTGCCCCCTCCAACGCCCTTTTTCTACTAAGTTTAAGGTGTTTTCAACTCTAACTCCCAACCTACGTGTCCTAATTACATGTCGTCCAACCCCACAGGTCATATTTATCACAAGAAAGCTTCCTGTGACATCCCCAGAGTGGTTCGCACGCTGTTTCGCATTTTTGCCCATTGGACGCCTTTTTTCGACAAAGTTTAAGGTATTTTTTACTCTAACTTCCAACTTACGTGTCCTAAATACATGTCTTTTGTCCCCACGATCATATTTGTTACGAGCAATCTTCTCGTGACATCCCCAGAGTGGTTTAGGGGTTGTTTCGCATTTTCACCCTCGAACACCCTTTTTCAGCAAAGTTTAAGGCATATTTTACTCTAACTTTCAACTTACATGTCCTAATTGCATGTCGTCTGTCTCCGTAGGCATATTTTATTGTATAAGCCAACCTTAACGAAGTACAAATATGAAATTTTATTACAAAAAATGGATGGTTATTATTGAAATTATATTTGTCGTCCATTATTTTAAAACAAATATGATTTAAACATATAGCTACCGATGTCCAATCATCTTGATTTTTTGCATGAATATTCTACTCGACAAGTCCAAAGTATGTCTCTAAATAATGAAAAGAAATTTAAATAAGCATAAAATATCACCATTGTTAACAAAAATAGACAAAATAGAACATATTCAAAAGAGAAAACAAAAAAAAAGAATATACTTCTAGAGAACCTTATAAATTCTAGCAATTATAGGGGGAACAACATGTATTGCGTTAGGTGAAGCATTTTATAGAATACAAAGTATACATATTACATATAGACACGCACATAACCAACAAAAAAAAAAAAATTGATTATACCCACATAAACAAAATACGCTAAATCAAATTCTCAAACAGTGGATTTAGAGAGGAAATGAAAGAGAAAAGGAGCCAAATGACAAACCATTACATTTGCTTTGAGAGAAGTGTGTACAAAGTGTCTACGTGTAGAGGTCGTAAGACAAAGCGTTGACTTGCCAATGCAGTGAAAACTACAATTAAGAATGAGAACAAAAATACAAAAACCCACTATGAAATTTGGGACCTTACATAGCATAATTGAGAGGGGAAAAAAAAATTGAAACACTCATTATCAATTAACCATGGAGATTATAAATTAATCAAGCAAATGTATAGGCACTCTATAAAGAAACCATTGAGACTCAATAAAGAAAACATATTGTAACTCAATAAAGAAACCATTGACACTCTAAAGAGATAACTCATTTAGGCGCATTAGCATTAGCTACCGAATTCAACGACCCTCAAAACCCTATAATATTTTTCACAAACCCCAATTAGTATATCAACACCACAAAAAAATATATATATATATATATATAAATAATTCATTTAGCAATTGATTGTTGGTTCATAAAAAGCCAGAGACTTTAATAAAAAGACTTGATCATACATTCAACAATGAAAAATAATCAACAATTAAATGTGAAAAATCTAGAAACCCTAGATGTTGATTTGTGATTATGTACCAATTTTAAGCAAAATATAACAATCCCAATCAAACAATCAAGAGAAAGAGACACAAAGATTTTACGTGGAAAAACCACAATTGGACACCTTCCAATTGTGATTAAAAAACCACGGGCAACTGCCACAAGACAATCCACTAAGAAGATTTAAAGGAATTACACAGGTATCACTCTCAATTATCTAGCGAATCCACAACGCCTGATTGAACCAACCTCTATGTGCCTCTTCCAACCCCATCTTCACCACGGAATTGTCTTTCTGATGAGCCACTCCGGATTCCACCAAAGCTTCAGGCTCGAATTCTTCAGAATCCACAACTGAAGAACAACTCTCTCTTTTGTGTATAACAAACAAACCTTTGATGTACTCTCTTTAAACCATGAGTTGAATACTCAATAAAACATCAAAGAAAAAATAACAAAATATCCCCAGATATAGACCTTTAAGAACCAAAAAGAAGATCTGGAGAGATTCAATGAATGAATCAATGAATAGCCTTGATTTGGGAGAAACCCAACTATTTATAGAAAACCAAAGCAATCCTAGTTGGGAAAGAAAACCAACTTCTTGTAGAAAACCAACTTCTTGCAGAACTCCAAAGTAATCCTGTTTTTGAAGGAAACCAACTTCTTAAAGAACTCTTGTTACAACTTTGGTTTTGATCCATGGAATTTGACAACAAAAGGTCCTAACAATCTCCCCCTTTGTCAAATCCTGGATAAAACCAATCTAAAACAAATTTCCTAACAAAATCTCTCAAGCAGCACCACCAACTATGAACCAACACTCAAATCCATGCTCTTGAACAATTATCCTGAAATAAAATAACCACACACAAGCCAACCAAAATATGTGGAACTAGATTAAATAACAAAATATAAATCAATCCATAAACAAAATACTAACAATCCAACTGTACCAAAGAAGGATATAAGCAAAAGTAAAAACACTGTACCATCAACCAAACTACTATACCATCAATATACATCAAACACTGGTAATGATGAACCAAACTCTCCCTCATTAAAAAACAACCACAAACACTGAAAACAGTGAACAAGAAGAAAAACGACAAAAAAAAAAAAATGGTGGAGCAGGTAAGGAATTTCAGATTTGTACCTTAAAACACACAAGATTATCCAAGAAGCACAATTACTTGAAAATACAATGTGCACAGCCTCTAGAAAATTCTTCATGAAAGAAAGTGATGCATTATGTGAAAAGCATAGATCCCATGATAAAGGTGTGTGTGTGACTCTTGGAGTTCGACAAACACAAGATTCAAATCCTAGTAGTGATATAAAAGTTGGACCTCCGACAAGAGAATCTAAGCACAACTAAGGAAAGTCAAACCACTAGGAATCAAGGGGTATTTGGTGAGTAAAGGCGGAGGCTCCCCCTCAATCAATGAATCCCTTTTTTTTCTTTTCTTTTTCACATTTTTTTTCTTTTCTGTCTTTTGCACATTTTTTCTTTTCTTTCTTTTGCACATTTTTTTCTTTCTTTTGCAAAGTTTTTCTTCTTTTTCTTTTCTTTTGCACACTCATCGGCGGCTGACACGCTCAAGAGTATGGAAACCGAACCAGAGAAGCATGGATATAATAAGGATGGCCTGGTTGGTGACTCTGAGGTAGCCTTTTCCTCATGCCTGGACTACAAAGAACAGAGGGGAAAGCCGTGGAGATGCAAAAAGATGGAAGGTGGTTAAGAGACTCAACATCACCCATGATATGCTAGTATAGGTCAATTCCTCTAGAAAAGCAAAAGATACAATGCCAGAAGTCCATAGAGAAAATAATCACTAAGGCGGAAGACTCCAAAATTTGCTAATCCAAAAGTGTGTACAGAATGAGACATACTAATCAAAGAACACACACTCCAAAATGAGTAATGACCACAGAAAGCACACATATATTAACATGTAATGGATATTCTCATCAATTCCAATATGCACCAAGGACCACTCAAAAAATTTAAGCTTGCAAAACCATATTAAGAAAATCTTTTTAGATTTTTTTTTTCATAGGAATTTCCCTCACGAATTGTATCCATTATCACAAATCAAACAAGATCTCGTTCTAAACGATATTTTTTAGATTTTTCAATTGGTATCAGAGCGGGTCGTTCTATTTTTTTTTTAAAAAAAATTCTTTGGATCGCTTTGATACCAATTGAAAAATCTAGAAACCCTAGATGTTGATTTGTGATTATGTACCAATTTTAAGCAAAATATAACAATCCCAATTAAACAATCAAGAGAAAGAGACACAAAGATTTTACGTGGAAAAACCACAATTGGACACCTTCCAATTGTGATAAAAAAACCACGGGCAACTGCCACAAGACAATCCACTAAGAAGATTTAAAGGAATTACACAGGTATCACTCTCAATTATCTAGCGAATCCACAACGCCTGATTGAACCAACCTCTATGTGCCTCTTCCAACCCCATCTTCACCACGGAATTGTCTTTCTGATGAGCCACTCCGGATTCCACCAAAGCTTCAGGCTCGAATTCTTCAGAATCCACAACTGAAGAACAACTCTCTCTTTTGTGTATAACAAACAAACCTTTGATGTACTCTCTTTAAACCATGAGTTGAATACTCAATAAAACATCAAAGAAAAAATAACAAAATATCCCCAGATATAGACCTTTAAGAACCAAAAAGAAGATCTGGAGAGATTCAATGAATGAATCAATGAATAGCCTAGATTTGGGAGAAACCCAACTATTTATAGAAAACCAAAGCAATCTTAGTTGGGAAAGAAAACCAACTTCTTGTAGAAAACCAACTTCTTGCAGAACTCCAAAGTAATCCTGTTTTTGAAGGAAACCAACTTCTTAAAGAATTCTTGTTACAACTTTGGTTTTGATCCATGGAATTTGACAACAAAAGGTCCTAACAAAATGCACACCTAGTAATATCTATCATGTACAAATTAATATGTGCCTTCTCAAGAAACTTGGAGAAAGTGAGTATAATATGTGAGAGAGAAAAGGTTCCATCTAGGAGGTCAATAACCCATTCCAACTATTTCTAGCCTTAAAAAAAAATATATTGGATCAAACTCATCAAAATGAAGAATAATTAAAAAGTAATACGAATGATAGATAAAAGAAAAAAGAAGTTATTTGCAATAAGATTATGCAAGGTTCCATGAGAATCAACAAAGTTGCATTTTTGTAACATCCATGACAAGAAACTTCATGTCTTTTACCAAAGAAAAAACTACTTGAGTAAAGGCAGAATTCATACAAATATAGATCAAACTAAAGCTATCAAGCATAACAAACATTTTGTTCCTGGAGATAATTACATTTTTATTGAGTTCTTGATATATTTATTTCATTTTCTAGGCTTGTTCGGTAAATCAATTTTCTATTCAAGAATGAGCTACTAACTAGCCACCATGGGTAGACTGCATATAAAAAAGAAGTTATTTGCAAAAAAGTATGCATAATTATGAGAATCAACAAAGTTGCATATAGAAACTTGGCTCAACAAGACCTAAATCCCATATATTAAACTCATATATACCTGCCACATTGCAAGAGAAATTGTAAATTTAATTCTTCAACATATCCAATCAACTAAGAGTTACAATCCACAATGATAGTTATACCTGCCACACTACAAGAGAAATTGTCAATTTAATTCTTTAGCATGTCCAATCAACTAAGAGTTACAATCCACAATGACAGTTACTTTAGTGAGGATCAAAACCCAAGAAAGGGCCCTTGATATTTGATAGTATTTCCAAGTTCTTTATCCAAAATGAACAATATAGAAAAATCTAATTGAAATCCAAAAATTATAGAAGCCAAAAGCTTACTAATTCAATAATGACAATAAATTGGTAGATCGTGGAATTATGATACACCGGCAACAGATGAAAAGATCTCAATTTAAGTAATGTTGAACAACACAATAATCTCACTTTTTCTTTACATAGAATATATCATTCACTTTCCACACATTCCATTTGTCAAATTCAACAATGGTCATGAACTGAACTAAATTCTAACCAAATCACCATAACATGCAAAATCTATAAACATTAAAATCATATATTTTTTGAAAAATACATTAAACCCATTATCACCAAATAGAGAAGAATATAGCCAATTAAACCCATTAAGGAAGAATTGACAACGTCCTTTCAAACACAAACAATTACCCACCCCCTTCCTACATTTATTTTTCTTCATTCATATCGTTATTTTTTTTCCTTTTTCTTCTTGTGTTCGTCAATATCAATTCCCCCTTTCTTCCCTTTGTGCTTGTACAAATAGAGTTGGGTTAACAAGCCAACTATGCAATGCAAGTGTGCATGTGTGTGTTTTGAATTATTAAAGCACACCACATATTCTACAATTAACTTGGAAAATGAAACTACGACTATAAGAAGCAGAAATAGAATTGATTTTAGAAGTGTGAAAGAGAAGGAGAAATTGATCGATCATGAAAAAAACAGAAAGTCGGTGCATGCCAAAAATCGATTAAGAGAGAGATTTTTAGGGCTTCTCAGAAATCGATTTGAGAGAGAGAAGGGGGGTTATTGTTGCAAATGGAGGTATTTTGAGTTTTGGAAGTGGTAAAGGGGTTGGAGTTAGGATGAGGCTTTGGTAGAGGAAAATCATTGAAGTGAAGAGGGAAAATATATATATATATATATAGAGAGAGAGAGAGAGAGAGGTCCATATATACCTGATATCTATTTGGTTGGGGAGAACACCTTCATTTCAACGATGGAAGCCAATAGAGGCTTGTAGTCCTGTTGTGGCTAGAACTCAACAGAGGCTACTAGCTATTGCTGGAAATTAAGGATTACATAGAGATGGTGAGAGCAACAGAGGAGGAGGAGAAGGAGTGAGAGACAAAAAAGAGAGAAAGAGAAGCATAATTGTTGTGGCGGAGTGAGACGAAAATAGGAGGAGAGAGAGTTAACCGGTTGCTCAGGTTTCCCATTTTCTACCATTAAACAATTCAATGGTCCTAATCAATTGTTTGTAATCCAAGGGCAAATAATTGGGTAGCATATGATGTGCAACCTTTAATGGGTTACACACTTGAATAGCTCCCTAAAAGATTTTCAAAAATCATTCTATTTTATTATATATTAGTGTATACACATACTTGAAGGCACGAAGTAAATAAAAATAAGTGAACAAAAAGAAGAAGAAAAAAATTAAATAAATAGGGAGGAAAATAAAAAAGGGGAGAAAATAAAAAAAATAAAACGAAAAGGAGGACGGTGGGATTATGAGATCATTCATGAGATTATTCATGGGATCATGGGAGAGTGGATGAGAAAAGGAAAAAGTAAGAGAGAGAAGCAGGAAAGTAGGATACATCATAGCCATTGTTTTGTAGTTTGAATAGATCTAAACCGTCCAAATGTCCTAATAGGACAAATGTGTGTAGGACAAATTCAAAAGCCATCCTACTTTATTATATAGATATATATAGAGAGAATGAGAGAAAATTTTGTAAGAAATGAGCTGTTTAAGTATGCAACCCTTGACGGTTACACACTATATGCAATCTAATTATTAGCCCTTGGATTACAAATAATTGATCAAGATCATTCAATTGTTTAATAATAAAAAATTGAAAACTGGGGCAACCGGTTAACCCCCTTATTTCTATCCTACTTCCCTCACTCTCTCTATTTCGTCTCTCCATCTTCTTCTCTTTCTCTGTGTAACTCTTGGATTTCCATTAACAACAAGAAGCCTCTATTGGGTTCCATTGTTGAATCTCTGTATAATCCTTGAACTACAAGCCTCTGTTGGGTTCCATCGTTGAACTACAAGTCTTTCACTCTGTCGACTCTCCCTCTGTTGCTCTCACTCTATTGGCTCTCCCTTCACCAGCGAGCAACAACCCTATCTCTTCCTCAAGGTATCTCTTAAACCTTATCTCTCCCTCACTCTCACTAAACCCTAGCCCTATTTTTAATTTTTTTGAATCAATTTTTGGAATGTTTTACCTATTTTGATGGGAATACATGTATGTATTTAAGGTAAAGTATATGTATATATGAATTGTATATATATACACATACTCTATTGTACTGATCACAGGTTTTTTTGTTGTTGTCTTGCTCAATTTCAGCGAAACATTGCGAATCTCTAAAGTTTCAAGTCAATTTTCTCTCTTGATTTACTTATGTTGGATTTCGAAACTTTTCCAATTCAATAATTTCTTCATTTCTATATATAATTCTCATAATCGCCTTCATGTTCTCCCCATTTTTTTTTATCAACAATGCGCTAAATTGGTTAAGGTTTGAAGAAGAGGAACAAAAAGTTATCTGAATCAAGAGTTTTTAAATTTTGTCTCCCAGTGGTTTTTAGAGAGAGAGAGAGAGAGAGAGAGAGAGTAATTCGCTTAGGTCAGTCAATTAAAGTGTGATTTCTCTCCCTTCATTTTTCCCCCCCTTCTCCTAGCAACTTCACTAATTTCATGTATTGATTGCATTTTTTTTTTAATTTGAAAATTGATTTACAAACATATTTGTTATACAGAATGTCACAAAAGCAATGTCAAAACAATATGCTTGAGCAATCATATTGCTCAATTTTATGTATGAATGTTATATTTACATAGCATTACTCGTTTTATTTTCCAACAGTGCCCTTTTTAAAACCTTATCAGTGAAAATAGCTCTGTAATTCGTAATGTTGAAAGTGTTTTGTTTATTTCTTGGTCTAAAACCAAAAACGACCCAAAAATACGAAGACAAATTTTTTTTTTTTTTTTGAACGAAAATACAAAGACAGTTGGGTTCATATAATATGGGTCATTCCCCATGTGAAGTCTGCTTTCTATTCTAGGAATTCGAAGAGGTTATGGTCTCTTTTTTCAGCCCTAGTTAAAACTTAAAACCTATTTTTCAAAACATTGGGACTTCAACGTAATTGCGGATCTAGTGGCAATGATTGTGGAATTTATATTTAAAAAATAATAAATTATTTGTTTATATTCAATCTATATGAAATTTGTAGCTCAATGTAGCACTTGTACCTTTTTAAAAGTTTTGAGAAGTGTATTTGAATCCTTTATTTTGTTTTGGGAACCTTTGGTGTTGTTGCATCTTGGTTTTGGATGAGTGAAAATTAATTTAAACTTGTTGGGATTGTTCGTTCCCGCTTGTTCGCGTTGAAAAGTTGTTTGAAAACTTGAAAATCATGTTCTGGGGCCGACACCGGGCTTGGTGGTGTTGACACCTTCTCTTTTGGGTTGGCTGCAAGGGTTGACACCAGTCTGTGGAAGGGTCGACCCTTGTCCTGAATTTGCTCACTGCTTTTTGGTGTCGACACCTGCTTGTGGAAGGGTCGACACCTACTGTGCAGTCAAGCCTAGTGTTCTAGATTTCTTCTTGGGTGTCGACACCTACATTGCAGAGGGTCAACACCTGTGACTTTTTCCTAGATTTTTCCACCGGTTTGGGCTTACTTTTTGGGGATATTTTGACTAGATATTTTGGGTTGACTTTGGGGCTTATATCTAATTTTGTCCTAGTACTATATAAAGGCCCTCACTTGATCATTTCTTTTACCTTTTTCTCTCTTTCTTCCCTCTAAACCGTAAAACACCATCTCCCTCTCTCTCAAAAGCACTTTTCACTCAAAATCTTTAGATCTACTCTCTTGGAAGCATCTTCTTTCCTTGCTCTTTTGAGAAAGATTGTAGATCTCGTCAAGAGCTTCGTTTTGATCCTAGTAGAAGTTGGTTTCGACAACTTTGGAGTTTCAACCTTTTGCTCATCTTCTCTTCCAAGCTTGAGGTAAGGACATTCTTGAGTTATATATACAAGTTTTGCTACTTTATGTTGGTTTTAAGAGTTTTCATATAGTTCCTTGTTGATTTCAATATTGTGTTTTGAAAATGTAGAGATGTTTTAAATGTGGGTTGTATCCCAACTCTTTTATAAATCCTAGAAGGTTTTCCTTTGAGTGTTATATATATATATATATTTATGAAGTTTTTAGTTGATCTTGTAACTCTTCTTGAGAAATTTTGAAAATGGGTTTGGTGGCCCAACGGATTGATGGTTTTTGTAAAACAAACTCTATCTTGTGTACATTTAGAGATTTTCTTGAAATTTTAGACAACTTGAGTCCAGATTGAAGTGTGTGGTGAGATTTTATAAAAGAGATGAACAATGTTAGGTTTTTGTAAAAAACTAGAAATTGGGGGCTTTTGAAAACATAAGGAAAACTATGAAATTCTCTTTTTCTTGCGTTAAACAAGTAAATGAGTGTGGATTTCACAATGTGATATAAAGAAATGATAATTTTCATGATATAAGATAATGGAGGACTTATTTTCAAACTATTGTTGAATGTATGGAAATATTTAAGTGGAAGATGATAATTGTTGTGTATTATGGATTGTGAAAATTAATGTTTGAAAAACATTACATGTTGTATTGATGAGACTATATTGCTAAGAATTGTGAAAGGTGAAATTGTGGCTTAGTGTAGATAACATATGGTTATCTTGGGAAAGAGTAATGAAAAGAGGTAATGGAAGAATGTGATTGTTGATGTTATTGTAGAGACTTGGAAAATGAGAAGTATTTATGAAGTTATTATATAATACATGAGTATGCGTGATTGAGGAATGGAAAATTGGTATGTACCATGGATTGCGGGAATTGCTATGAGTTGAATGTATATATATTATTTTGTGAAATAAAATTGAAGAAAGAAAATGAGAAATGTATTTATTCAATATTGTTGTCATGTACTTGAATGGAGAAATGTTTTGAGTTGTGGAAAATCATTGCATTGCATATGAATTCAATTATTATTTTTGCATTGTAAATTTTGATTGAAGATATCTATCTCATGAAAGAAAATAAAGTTGTGATATGAATTATGGAAATGTGAAAAGGGGTAAATACGGTGGTAAGTCCGGTTAGGGGGTGTAGATGAATTTTGTTAAGTTGGCCTGAGTGTCCTTGGTGAAAGACCAGAAAGCCGCGCGAATAGGTGTCGAGCCTTCCGGTTAATCTCGGTAAAAATGACAGTTTGGTAGTACTCGCAGAGTCTACTTGCAGACAACAGCCTAGGGATTACCAGTGTTGTATTTACCGCCCCTGTTGATTAATATTGGAAGTTTTTGAAATGTGGTGAGATTGCAAGCTTTTGTTGAAAAATAGAAATCTTTGAGAAAAGCATGAAATGAAAACTTCTTTAAAAGAGCAAGGCCTAGCATCGTCATTTGCATTTTTAGTTGAAGTGGCATAACTGTATATACTTTGTTAGAATTCTCTACTGGGCTTTATGCTCACCCCTATGGGACTTTGGTGCAGGTAAAGACGTGGTGATCCCGCCAAGTTGAGGGTGCGAATAATTGTAAGGAGTATAAAGCTCTTATTTTGTTGTGATATTTTTTTGTAAAGCCAAGGGCTAATGTGTATGGGTCCGAGAGACCATTTTGTGTAACCGGGCTATTGCCTTGGAAGATGTAAGCCCTTAAGGGCATTTTATTTGTTTTGAGATTAGATGCTTCACATGTTATAGAATTATGTATTCGTTATGTTGTGAATGTGAATCGCAAGTGAAACTTTTGTATTTAATCCATTTATTATATATGTGATGTTGGAGGGATTATTGTCATTGATTAATGAAGGATCATTCGTATGGGTAGTTCATGTTGAAATATTTCGGGGCGTTACGCTCAAAGTAATATTGGATTGGATTTATATGTAGTTTTACAATATATGATGAAAGTAAATGTATTACTTCAAGAGCTAAATATTTGTGTGTGTTTGTGTATCTGGTTTAGATTATATTTGCTCAATGATTTTTAATTCATTTTGTCCTTTTTTTTTTCTCTTGTTTATTTATTTTCTTTTGCGTATCAAATGCTAGTTTACTTATGAATTGCACACTATGTACACACACGTACATATATGCATATGTTCTAGACTATGTGTTTAATGAGTTGAATTATATATATATATGTATTTTTGTTTTTTAAAAAAAAAGTTTTTTAAGCAAGCAACAAAAGCCTTTATATGTTGTTTGCATACTAATGTGTGCCCCTGCAATCAAGCTCAAGTTTTGGCTTGGTTGATACCTTTTGAGAACCTTACTAATAGAAAAAGGGGAAAATGCTCTAGGAATCTATCTTACTAATAATAATAACCAAGGCCTTTTATATGCCATGTCATTGTAAAGCTACAACTTAGAGTAGGCCTTACCTTCTATGAATTACAATTTCATGCACTTTGCACCCCTTTACTTTGAACTAAGTTTCACCTTGTTTTTAGTTTCAATTGTGACAATAAAAAGTTTACATAGTTTCGGTCAAGTTTCAATGTCAATACTCTATCAAATATCTCCCGTCAACTTTGACAGGGTGCAAGCATATGAGTGGATACCACTTTCACGCCCAAGTTTCACTTTAGTGTTTAATGAGTTGATTTATATTATAAAGTAGCTCAAATTGT
Source organism: Camellia japonica (assembly GCA_030407325.1). Taxonomy (NCBI): domain Eukaryota; kingdom Viridiplantae; phylum Streptophyta; class Magnoliopsida; order Ericales; family Theaceae; genus Camellia; species Camellia japonica. The sequence continues at coordinate 158,285,350 of JAPPVO010000017.1, forward strand.
CAGAAGTCATGTTATTGGGTTTACTTGTCTATATTCTGCTCTTATCTCTTTTGAAGGGTCAGATTAGCATAAATTCCATTGATTAATTATTTTAAAATCACAAAACCACAAAAAGAAACGATACTTGAAAAAAAAATGAACAAAAATAAAATTTAAAGCCACACAACAAAACAGAATCACAAAACAATGTAAAAAAATAAAATCTAAGATCAAACAAATTTCACAATCAGACTTGAACTACAAAATAGAATTCACTATCACAAAATAGATTTTATAAACAGATTTACAATCTATGATCAAAATAGATTCCCTATCACCAAAAACAAAATTCCTTCTATGCCTTATTGATCTAGTATAATTGTCGGAGACATCCATAGAATTCACTACCACCATTGACTTGTTTAACTCAGTAAACAATTAGACAAAAGAGAAAACAACAAACACACTCTAGAAATCTGTTTATTTGTTTAATAAACTCAAGAAACATGTTGCCATAAACACCTTCGCTCACAACCCTTGCAATTTACACATTCAATTTAAAAATAGGGTAAGTTAAATATGCACCATTAATACTTCCATCTTAAAGTGTTTGCAATATTCAAAAATCAAACCCAACAAAGTATTAAGAAATTATAAAAACATAAATCAAACAATTTCATAGAAGTCGCCCATTCATAGAAATCCATTTCATAGAAAAACGACTTATCTCATATCATAGTAACCTATTTCACATAAATCAGATAATTTCAACCCATTTCATTTTCAAATAAATGAAATCAAAAGCATAAAGAAACACAAATAATTTTGCCCAACTTCTCTGCACTACTCTTTTAGTTATCCATAAAGATACCCAATTTTTTTTTTTTTTTTAATTAACACTACATAAACAAACCTGCTAAAAAGAGGTTACAAAGTCAATGATTGAAACGCATGAAAGCAAAAGTAAAGGAATACCAAAATCAAAGAGGTTCACAACTTCTTGCTACTACTCTCAGTTATCTACAAAGAAATTAAAAAAAAAAAAAAAATCAATCAACACTTCATATAATCCAAAAAGTAGTATATACAACTACCTATAACAAGTCCACTTGATTCAATTCTTAGCTCAGAACTTTATCTATTGCTTTGTGATGTGAAATTTCTCAATTTTTAAATGTTGAAATGAACTAAAATCTTCAAATCAAATATTCAAAAGGAAAAGTATTTCTCAAGCTGTGATGACCGGCCTTCTTTTTCTCTTTATTCTTTCTTTCCTTCGCTTCGTTCTCTTTTTATTCTTGTTGAATTGAAGTGTCTGGAAATGGTTTCCAAATTCTTTTTCTTCCGGTGTTGAATTTTTGTTTGTCCCAGAGGGTGCACGGGTGAGTTCGGGGTGCCAGGGACGAAGTTGAATGTCACGCCCTCAAAATAAACCCATAATATATACAATATTGACATGCATTGACATAAGAGAAAGACATTCTTCCATTCATCAGAGTATTCTTATTGAAAGACATTACATGTAACAATGAAAGTAGATGCCCTACGGGCTTACAGCTTTCCAAACCAACACTTGGACACAAAAACTGAGTTCTAACTCATCTACAAATTAAGCCCGTGGCTTGAATTTACATGTAATATCAAAATAGCAAAATAACTAAAAAGAGTCTTCAACTCCAAATCCTTCCAAGCTAAATCCTTGGAGGTAGCATATCACCTGGACCTGAAAATGAAGTTCCCATATAGGGTGAGCCACAGCCCAGCAGAGATATACTAAACCAAATATAAGAATTGACTAAAGTAATAGCATTCGATAGATGGTTAACACTTAAAATTCAATTTGCATCACAATACAGTTTCATGACCATTATGTCCATGATACGTTTCACTTTCCATTATTAATCCAACTTTCCATTATACAAACATGGCTCAGAACCTGGCCAAACAATAAAATGAGTCTACATCTCATATTAATATTACCTCCAATATCAACAATTCAAATGAGGCTAAGGCTCATACTAAAACACTTCCACAAATCAATAAGTACACATATTTGCTGTACTAGTGGAGTCCATCCCCTTTCTCCTCCCAAATAGGTTTGAGAGTCCATCCCCTATCTTCCCTCAAACCATGGAGTACATCCCCTATCTCCTCCCAAACAATATGCATATACAATGTATTTAACACTTGGCATATACAATATTCAATCAATACACGTATTTGCTGTATTAATTCATCCGTCATATTCAATGACTTATTCAATGTGATTAGTTTCAGTTTTTCCTAATCAGCATGCAATGTCTACAACAATCACGACTATCTTCCACCGATAGCCCAAAACAGTTATTTCTAAACAGGAAATAAATGCATCAACAGATATAATTTCAACATTTTCATAGGTGAGTGATTAAATTACCCAACTACACCAATTAATCCCATAGTTCCCCAATTTCATGAATTAAACTTAATTCCACATCTTCCCAAAATTAATTATACCAATTAATTTATTACAACACTTAGGGCTTTTCCCCCATTTCCTCAAAAATCAACCCTAAGGTTCAATTTTCTCAATTTGACACTATCAATGTCATTTTTCATGACTTACAAACACATGGAGTTTAATATATATGAAAAACCCCCTTTTTCCCAAATTACAAATCAAACCCTACCTTTCCCAAAATTACTAAACAACACCAACATATCAAAATGACCAAAACTTATGACAAAACCTATAAGATGGAGTAGGGTATCCCTACCTTGAAAATAGAAGCCCAAATGAGAAGATGACCAAAACCCAAAGTGCTCCAAATCTGAGATTTTTCAGATTAAAAGAGAGCCCTTGCGAAGCTCTACCTTTCTTCCAAAGGAACTAGGGTAGAAGACCACCGGAACTAGATCAAATCTTAGAGAGAAGGTAAGTGTAGAGAGAGAAGCTCTCAAATGGCGTTTTTCAAAAAGTAAGAGAGAGAAAGGAAGTCAAAAAGTGAAATCTCGGACTGATGTAATCGTCTCCTCGCTCGAGCGTAGAAAACCCCGCTCGAGCGTCAGACACAGACTCACGCTCGAGCGTGAAAAGAGCCGCTCAAGCGTCGATTGCACACTTCCAGAAGTTTTGCAGGCGATGGTCCCCGCTCGAGCGTCAAACTCCCCGCTCGAGCGGAGGAACAAAATCAAAGGTTCACGCTCGAGCGTCAAAACTACCGCTCGAGCGTATGAAGGCCTACAGGGCAAAGTACTGGGAGATGGAAAATTATGCTTGAGCGTCAAAACGCCCGCTCGAGCGGAGGAGCAACAACGAAGGGCCCGCTCGAGCGTCAAAAGCCCCGCTCGAGCGTGAAGGCCAAAATCTGGGCATCAACTTTTGGTTTCAAAGTACAACCAACTTGTTTCAAACCTGCCCAACACAACCCAAGACTCAAATACAAAGAGTAAAGGCTAGAAATGAGAATGAGACAACAAGTCCACAGAACCAAGTCCGGAATACAGTATACAAAGGAAGGGAAAACCGGGATCGCTATAACCTCCCCCCCTTAAAGAATTTCGTCCCGAAATTAAGTACAAGTTTTCAAAAATAAGTTTTCTCTATTCCCCACAATATTACAACATAATATTAAACAACCTGACCCATTACCGGTCAATCTCATCTCTTTTCAAGAGGCAAATCACATTATATAACTCAATATGCATTATTAACATGCTTTCCCTTGAAATTCACCAATTTCAACACATTCTCTACAATTCTATAACATTTGCAACATTAATATCATGCTTGCATTTCCCCAATATATTTAACATACACAATGTTAAAACAAACTTCCATTTCAAGGCAAGTTCTACTACATTTCCATAAACCAAAACATTTGCAATGTTTTACAACTTAAGACATATATAATGCTCTTAAAGTTCAATAATATTACAAAATCTCAATACATGATTACACATCAACAAACATGTCTGGATATTTCTCACAGACTTCCAACTCACGTTCCCAAGTGGCTTCTTCCACTCCGTGATGTTTCCACAAAACCTTTACTAAGGGAATGGTCTTGCCTCGCAAACTTGATCCCCCCTATCCAAGATCCGAACCGGCCTCTCCTCATACGAGGCATCCTCGTCAATCTCTAAGTCGGTCCAATCCAATACATGTAATGGATCCGGCTCGTACTTCCGAAGCATACTAACATGGAACACGTCATGTACCCCAGACAACTGCGGCGGCAAAGCTAAGCGGTATGCGACCTCCCCAATCCTCTCAAGGATTTCAAAGGGACCAATAAATCGAGGGGACAACTTCCCACTCTTCCCAAACCTCATCAATCCTCGCCTAGGTGATATTTTCAGAAAAACATGATCACCCACCTCAAATATCAACGATCTCCTCCTACGGTCGGCATAACTCTTTTGACGACTCTGGGCTGTAACAAGCCTCCTACAGATAAGCTCAACCTTCTCTGTCATTTCCCGAACCAACTCCAGGCCCAGCAAAGGTGCATCACCCACTTCGGCCCAACAAATTGAAGACCTACAAGGTTTGCCATACAAGGCCTCAAACGGTGCCATACCGATACTCAACTGGAAACTGTTATTGTAGGCAAACTCCACTAAAGGCAAGTGCCTCTCCCATGACCCACTAAAGTCAAGGACACAACCTCGAAGCATATCCTCAAGGATCTAAATAGTACGCTTGGATTGCCCGTCAGTCTGAGGATGATAAGCCGTGCTAAAGGTCAACTTAGTGCCCAAGGCACTCTGTAAACTCTACCACAACCTGGCAGTAAAACAAGGATCTCTATCCGAGACGATCGTCACTGGGACCCCGTGCAATCTTACTATGTCCCAGATATACAAGTCGGCAAGATGATTATAGCGACCCCGGTCTTTTCCCATTTGATTGTTGTATTCGGACTTATGTTCCGTAGATTCCATTTTTATATATTTGTTGTTGTCGTCTTTTCATTCCCTATTCTTGAGTTATAGGATGTGTTGGGCAGGTTTGTTATAGGTTGGTTGGAGTTGGAAACCAAGTGTTGCTGTCCAGATTTTTGTGTCTTCGCTCGAGCGAGGAGTTGGTCGCTCGAACGAGCGATTGCGTCTAGTATAGACCTGAAAGCAGGGTTTCTTGGCTCGAGCGAGCTTTTCTTTGCTCGAGCGAGTTTCGAGTCCTTCGCTCGAGCGAGCATTCTGTCGCTCGAGCGTGCTTCTGGGTTGCAGACCTGAAGCATCGTATTGTTGGCTCGAGCGAGCTTTCCTTCGCTCGAGCGAGTACTTCTTGTGTCTGGTCGCTCGAGCGACCAAGTCTTCTCTCGAGCGAGCCTGTTCAGTTTAAATACGCAGCAGCGGTTTTTAAAACGTTTTTTCTCACATCTTTTGATCCTAAAACCCTAGTTCCGAGTTCTCTCTTTCCCTACTCAACTTTTCTCTTAGGTTTGATCTACTTAGAGTGTTTTTCTACCCTAGATCCTTTGTTAAAAAGATAGAGTGAGTCGAGAGCTTCGTTTTAATCTGAGAGTTTGTGGATTTGGAGCACTTTGGAGTTTGGGTCGTCATTTCCGTCTTCTCCATTTGTGTTATTTTCTTCGAGGTAGGGATTTCCTACTCCATCTTATAAGTTTTGTTCTAAGTTTTGGTACTTTGATATGTTGGGGGTATTTTGGTAATTTTGGGAAAACCCTAGTTGTTTTAATAATTAATTTGTATAATTAATTTAAGGAGAATTGAGGAATTTATTGATTTAATGGTGTAGTTGGATAATTTAAATCACTCGCCCATTGAATTGTTGATATATTTATTTCCAGTCTAGAAATAACTGTTTTGGGCTATCGGTGGAGGATAGTCGTGATTGTTGTAGACATTGCATGTGGATTAGGGATAACTGAAACTAATCACATTGGTTAAGTCATTAATTTTGACTATTGAATGAATACAGAAAATATGTGTATTGATTGAGCATTGCATTTGCATATTGTGTGGGAGGAGATAGGAGATGTACTCCACGGTTTAGGGGAAGATAGGGGATGAACCTCTAAACCGGATTTTTGTTTGGGAGGAGATAGGGGATGGACTCCATTAGCATCACTATTATGTGTGCTTATTGATATTGAAGTGTTTTTATTGATACAGCACTAAAATGTGTATCAAACGGGAAGTATGAAGTGTTATGATATGAGCCTGAGTCTCATTTGTTTGGTTGATATTGGAAGTAATGTGAATATGATATATATAGTTCACTGTTGTAAGATTGGCCAGGTTCTGAGCCATATTGATAAATGGAAAATGAAACGTGTCATTGACATTAGTGTCATGAGACTGTATAATGATATAATTGATTATCTTGGTTAACCATCTATTGAATGCTATTGCTTTATTCAATGCTTATATTTGGTTTAGTACATTTCTACTGGGCTGTGGCTCACCCTATATGGGAACATCATTTTCAGGTCCAGGTGATAAGCTACCTCCAAGGACTTAGCTTGGAAGGATTTGGATTTTGAAGACTATCTTTAGTTAATTGTTTTTATTTGTTAGTACATATAAACATTCAAGCCTAGGGCTTTATTTGTATTTGAGTTAGAACTCGTATTTTTGTGTCCAAGTGTTGGCTTGGAAAGATGTAAGCCCGTAGGGCATTTAATTTGATGTTACATGTAATGTTTTTATTTAGTAATACTCTGATGGATGGGATAATGAATTGTTTTCTTTTAATATTGCATGTCAATGATATATATATAATGGGTTTAGTTTGAGGGCGTTACAATGATCTACCGAATCTCTCACGCGCATAGGGATAAAGTGCGCCGACTTAGTCAACCGGTCTACAACCACCCAAACAGCATCACTACCCCGCTGAGTCCTCGGAAGACCTACAACGAAGTCCATAGTGACATGCTCCCACTTCCACTCGGCAATAGGCAAGGGTTGCAACAAACCCGCTGGCCTCTGATGTTCGGCCTTCACTTGCTGACAAGTAAGGCATTTCGATATGAAAACTGCCACATCTCTCTTCATACCCCGCCACCAAAACTGGCGACCCAAATCACGATACATCTTGGTGCCCCCCGGATGCACTGCAAGACGTGAATGGTGAAACTCTCGGAGTACCTCCTCTCGGCAAGCCTCTGGCACAAACAGACGGTCTCGGTATCTCACACTCAGGTCGGGATACACAGTCAAACTCTTCTCAACCTTCCCACTAGAGATCTTCTCTCGGAGGGATTCTACCTCAAGGTCACCTCCCTGTGCCTCTAACACTCTAGTCATAAGTGTAGGCTGCGCAATAACAGAAAACAAGGCCGCAGCCTCAACGGATTCGCCCAGAAGCAAATCGAACTCTCCAAGTGCACCCAACATTTCCCACTCCCGGATGGCTATACAAGCTACGTCACTAATGGATTTCCTACTAAGGGCATCGGCCACAACATTGGCCTTCCCCGGATGATAGTGTAACTCAAAGTCGTAATCCTCAATAAATTCCATCCACCTCCTCTACCTCAAGTTCAAGTCTTTCTGTGTAAACAGATATTTCAGACTCTTATGATTTGAGAATACCTCGAATCTCTCACCATACAGGTAATGCCTCCAAATCTTCAAGGCAAAGATCACTGCTGCTAATTCTAGGTCATGTGTAGGGTAATTCTTCTCGTGTATTTTCAACTGACGTGAGCCATAGGCAACCACTTTCCCCTCTTGCATCAACACACAACCCAAACCCTCTCGTGAGGCATCACAATAAACAGCATAACCTAAACCTCTCTCCAGAATAATCAAAACCAGAGCGGTGGTCAATCTAACTTTCAGCTCTTGAAACGACTTTTCACAAGTCTCACTCCATACAAACTTGACTCCCTTTCGAGTCAATCTAGTCAATGGCGAAGCTAGCCTGGAGAAATCCTTCACAAACTGGCGGTGATACCCAGCTAATCCCAGAAAACTGCGGATCTCAAACACACTCTTAGGCTGTGCCCAATCTTGCACTGCCTCAATCTTGGATGTATCAACAGACACCCCTTTCCCGGAAACCACATGGCCTAAGAACTTGACTTCTCCTAGCCAGAACTCACACTTCCCAAACTTAGCATCTAGCTTATGGACTCTAAGCAACTCAAGCACCACTCTTAAGTGTTCCTCGTGCTCCTCCTCAGAAGGTGAATAAATTAGAATGTCGTCCACGAAAACGACTACAAAACGATCCAAGAATTCTATGAAGATCCGGTTCATCAAATCCATAAACACTGCCGGGGCATTGGTGAGCCCAAATGGCATCACGAGAAACTTATAGTGGCCATACCATGTACGGAATGCCGTCTTCGGAATATCCTCCTCTCTGACCCTCAACTGGTGGTAACCCGATCTCAAATCTATCTTAGAGAAACAACGGGAACCCTTCAATTGATTGAACAGATCATCTATACGAGGCATAGGGTACTTATTCTTGACCGTAGCCCGATTCAATTTCTGGTAATCAATACAAAGTCTCAAGGCACCATCTTTCTTTTTAGCAAAGAGGCCCGGTACTCCTCACGGTGAAACACTAGGGTGAATGTAGCCCTTATCTAGCAACTCCTGGAGTTGAATCTTCAACTCACTCAACTCGGCTGGGGCAAAACGGTAAAGTGCCATAGAAATCGGTGCCGTGCCGGGCACTAGGTCAATAAAGAACTCGATCTCTCGATGGGGTGGCAAACTGACAAGATCCTCGGGAAAGACGTCCGAGTACTCACAAACCACCCTCGGCAATACGGTCTGGGTCTCATTACACTCATTACTCATAAAGCTAGCAAGAAGACCACTAAGCTCACTCAGCCCTCGCGGATCATACACCGGTGGCAAAACACTACCAACCCGATCCCCCAAGAAATGGAAACAATCCTCACTCAAGGTACATACAGTGACCCTCTGGCGGTAACAATCAATAACAGCCCGGTATGACGATAGCCAGTCCATACCCAAAATAACATCGAAACCCGACATGGGCATAACTACAAAAGGAAACGGAAGCCGACGATCGGCGACCTCTATATCACAACCCCGACACCCTTGTTTCAAAATCAATTCACCCCCAACAGGTGATACAACACATATAGGAGATGCTAACTGTGCCAACTCTAAACCCAAGATAGATGCAAATGCAGCAGATATAAAGGAATGAGATGCACCCGTATCAATCAATACATTGGCAACCGAGTTGTAAAACAAGAAGGTACATCTCACGACAGATGGAGCAGGCACAAGATCCTGCGTGCTAATAGCATACACGCGCCCTGACGGTCTCTGATTTACCTGCTCACCCCTAGGAGCATAAGACTGCTGCGCAGACTGGGACGATGAAGCTCCCTGATTGGCCCTCGAGGCCTGAACTGACTGAGCTAGCTGATGGCTCTGAGTCTGCCTCAAACCAGATGCACCAGATGTGCCACTCAACTATCGACAAAACCTCTTCAGGTGCCCCGCCTGACCACACTGGTAACAAGAAAGCGGCTGGCCCCTGCCCTGACTCTGGCTCTGAGGTCGAGCCGAAGATGAAGTTGCTCTCTGCCCTCCTCCCTTCTGTGGGCAAACTGGAGACTTGTGGCCTAGCTGACCACATTTGAAATAGGTAATGTCTCCCTGACTGCCTTTCCCAGAACCTGCACTCGGCACTGGAAAGGTCGACCTAGCAAAACCACCCTGAGACTGTTGAGGGTTAAAACCCTTCTGTCTCCTGCCATCACTCTGGCCATCCTGACTCCTCTTGGAGCCCCTCTGTCTCTCCTCCTCCTCCTCCTGCATCATGATCTCCATATGGGCCGCAACATCCACAAGGCGTCCATAGTCCCAGGTCATAGAACCCCCAACTCTCATCTTAAGGCCATGCCTCAACTTCTTCTCAAACTCCAGACAACGGCATTCCTCAGACGCCACAAGCTCAGGTGCAAACCTGGATAAACTGGTGAATGCGGCCTCAAACTCGGCCACTGAAGAACTCAGCTGCTTAAGTTGGCAGAACTGATCCCTCAACCTCTCCCTGACAGTTGGAGACAGGAACTTCTCCTGGAAAGCATCTACGAGGGCCTCTCAAGTCCCTCCTATACGGCCCCTCGTGAACTTCCACCACTAACCCGCATCCCCCTATAGCTGGAAAGATGCCAAGGTCACCTTCAGAACCTCGTCCTCGATGCCAAGCATCTCAAACGTCTTTGTTGTCTGTTCGAGCCATTCATCTACCTTAAGCGGCTCTTTTGGATCACCCACAAATTCGTCCGGGTTAGACCGGAAGAACTCCCTCTTCAGAAATGAAGATCTTGCGTCTGCAACATGAACCTGGGCTTGATTCTCAGCTCTGAGAATGCCTACGGACTCTCTGAATGCTCCTGCTATCTCGCGGGCTAAGGCGCCCATAGCCTGCTGACCTACTGGCTCGGCCACATTGACCTGACCAACACCCTCCTGCTGCCCCGAAATTTCATCCGGTATAGGCATCTCCTGCCTACCACGCCTACCACGCCTACCACGTCCTCGTCCTCGTCCTGACATCCTAATAAAGGTAACAAAGACGTTAGCACATTAACAGATGTGCCGAAGCTATAACACTCGCGTCCTAATGCATTAGACAACAATAATTCACTCCACGTAAGCACATAATCACATAAGCACCTACGAATTTCATTCTTGGATAATGATAGTCCCGAGGCGTTGCTAGAGTTTCGGTTGGAAACAGCATTGATCAAGTGCTTTTCCAACAAGACTCACAGAAACTCAAGGGTCCAATCAACATCCTAGGAACTACATTCCATACCCACATAGTCACATAACATGTTATCACATAAGCATATAACAGTACAACTAAGTCTCTATCAAACGAGACGAACCCATTGTGATACTAATCACTTCCCACGTACCCAAAGTATTCAAACCTGGTACGCTCTGATACCAAGTTGTCACGCCTTAAAATAAACCCATAATATATACAATATTGACATGCATTGACATAAGAGAATAAGACATTCTTCTATTCATCAGAGTATTCTTATTGAAAGACATTACATATAACAATGAAAGTAGATGCCCTACGGGCTTACAGCTTTCCAAGCCAACACTTGGACACAAAAACTGAGTTCTAACTCATCTACAAATTAAGCCCGTGGCTTGAATTTACATGTAATATCAAAATAGCAAAATAACTAAAAAGAGTCTTCAACTCCAAATCCTCCCAAGCTAAATCCTTGGAGGTAGCATATCACCTGGACCTGAAAATGAAGTTCCCATATAGGGTGAGCCACAGCCCAGCAGAGATATACAAAACCAAATATAAGAATTGACTAAAGTAATAGCATTCGATAGATGGTTAACACTTAAAATTCAATTTGCATCACAATACAGTTTCATGACCATTATGTCCATGATACGTTTCACTTTCCATTATTAATCCAACTTTCCATTATACAAACATGGCTTAGAACCTAGCCAAACAATAAAATGAGTCTACATCTCGTATTAATATTACCTCCAATATCAACAATTCAAATGAGGCTAAGGCTCATACTAAAACACTTCCACAAATCAATAAGTACACATATTTGCTGTACTAGTGGAGTCCATCCCCTTTCTCCTCCCAAACAGGTTTGAGAGTCCATCCCCTATCTTCCCTCAAACCATGGAGTACATCCCCTATCTCCTCCCAAACAATATGCATATACAATGTATTTAACACTTGTCATATACAATATTCAATCAATACATGTATTTGCTGTATTAATTCATCTGTCATATTCAATGACTTATTCAATGTGATTAGTTTCGGTTTTTCCTAATCAGCATGCAATGTCTACAACAATCACGACTATCCTCCACCGATAGCCCAAAACAGTTATTTCTAAATAGGAAATAAATGCATCAATAGATATAATTTTAACATTTTCATAGGTGAGTGATTAAATTATCCAACTACACCAATTAATCTCATAGTTCCCCAATTTCATGAATTAAACTTAATTCCACATCGAAACTTTGAGCTGCTGGGCTAGGGCCATACGTGCGGAATTGGGCCGCTCGAGCGGTGGGATGGGCCGCACAAGCGGCCAAGTTTGACACCCAGAAATTTTGCTACTGTCTAGAGTGCACGAGCGGAGAAAGTGGGCCGCACGAGCGGCCAACTAGGCAGTCCGAAACTCTGTCTTTTGTATCATTTTGATCCGAATATATCTCTCATTATACTCATCTCCCTCTCACTCTAAAACCTATATTTCTCATCCTTCTCTTTAGAAAACACCTCAAACATCTACACCTCATTGATTTTGCTCATCTTGGGTCAAGAACATCATCATCTCTTTCAAGATCTTGAAGATCTAGAGTTGGGGCTTCACTTAGGTTGATGAAATCAAAGCTCTTTCTCTCCTTTTCAAGGGCTAGGGTTTCATTTCATCTTCTTCATTGAGCTTGAGGTAGGGTTTTCCTTTGAGTTATATGTGTGTTTATGTAAGTTTGGTTGGTTTTTGGTGAGCTTCTCCATGCATTTCGAAAATGAGGGTTTGGGCTCAAGAGATTAGTGATTTTGTTGAAGAAGAACTCACCTTACTTCTTTTAAAAAGGATTTGTGAAATGTTAGGTCATAAGTGTTGAGATTGAAGTGTGTTGTGGGTTTTCTTTTTAAAGAAATGGAAGATGTAAGATTTTGTGAAAAACCTAGAAGATTTGGGGCTTTTTGAAAACATGGAAAATCCATCGAATAGATTTCTTTCTTATGATCAATGGGTGTGTGAGTGTGGGTTTCACAAGGTAGCTGTTAGGTTTTTATTCTTGGCAATCCCGTTTGACAAAACTCCTTTCAGTTGTATTTATTTTCGCACTTTTTATTTCAGTGAGGCTATGAGTTTATTAGATGTGAATCCAACCTGAATCGAGCCTAGCAGAGAAGTTTGTGATGTTAATGCTTTCAAGATTGCCACTTCGCTGATTATGACGGGGGTCGAGCTGCCCGGTCAGCTCGCGGGCCGAAGCAAAATGCAAAATTGCATTCAAAATTGCATGTCCGCCCTTACTCGCTCGAGCCAAGGAGTGCTCGCTCGAGCCAAGGCTTTCTCGCACGAGCCAAGGAGTTCTTTCTTGAGCGAAGGATTGCGTCCACACAAAAACCTGAAAGAGTTGATTGCTCGCTCGAGCCAAGGATTCGTGGCTCGAGCCAAGGCACTAGTTGAAATCACGCGAGTTAAGGCTCTCGCTCGAGCGAGCTTCAAAATCCGGATTTCTATAAGGAATTGGTTTTCTTCCAAAACTAGGATTACTTTGGATTTCTATAAGTAGTTGGTTTTCTCCCAAAACTTTACTAACTCCTTCAGATCTTCTTTTTGGATATTAAGGTTTATATCTGGGGATATTTTGCTAGTTTTCTTTGATGTTTCATTGAGTATTCAACTCATGGTTTAAGAAGCATACATCAAAGGTTTGTTTGTTTATTCTACACAAAAGAGAGAGTTGTTCTTCGGTGGATTCTGAAGAATTTGAGCCTGAAGCTTTGGTGGATTCTGGAGTGGCTCATCGTCAAGACAATTCTGAGGTGAAGACAGGGTTGGAAGAGGCACATAGGGGTTAGTTCAATTAGGGCGTGGATTCGCTAGATAATTAAGAGTATACCTGTGTAATTCCTTTATATCTTCTTAGTGGATTGTTTTGTGGCTATTGCCCGTGGTTTTTTTTATCACAATTGGAGGTGTCCAATTGTGGTTTTTCCACGTTAAAATCGTTATGTCGATTTGTCTTGATTGTTTGATTGAGATTGTTATATACTGCTTAAAATTGATACATAATCACAAATCAACATCTAGGGGATTTCTAGATTTTTCAGTAGTAGAAAAAGGGAAGTTGATAATCCTCTTGATATAGAGAGTAGAGGACTTATTTTCAAAACTATTACTAAGAGCATAAGAATATATATTTTGTGATACGATAATTGTTGAGTATCATGGATTGGAGGATTGAAATTGTGACGCCCTCAAAATTCAACCCATTAAATATAAAACAAAACATGCATTATTAAAAGAAAACATTATTTATTACATCAATCATCAGAGTCTTACGAAATAAAATACCATAATAAATGCCCTACGGGCTTACATCTTGCCAAGCCAACACTTGGATACAATTTACTGAGTTCTAACTCAAAAACAGATAAAGCCCTAGGCTTGAAGGATTACATTGTTCAAATAAACCAAATAAAATAAAACAAGTCTTCAAATTCAATTCCTCACAAGCTAAGTCCTTGGAGGGAGTGAACCACCTGAACCTGAAAAATAAAGTTCCCATATAGGGTGAGCCACAGCCCAGTAGAGAAATACTAAACCAAGCATAAGAATTAACTAAAGCATTAGCATCTGATACATGGTTAACACTCTACAATCAAGTTACAATTTCATGACACAAATGTCTACATTGCCTATGACACACTGTCTATGGCACATTTCACTTTCCAATCATATCATTATGGCTCAGAACCTGGCCAACTATAATAGTGATCCAGATGTCACAAAATAAATGAGACTAAAGCTCAAATCACAACACTTCCATACTTCCAATTGATACACATTATAATGATGCATCATATCAACAACAAATAGCAATATTGCTATTATCAATAAGCACACATATGAGTGATGCTACTGGAGTCCATCCCCTATCTCCTCCCAACAAATCCGGTTTAGAGGTCCATCCCCTATCTTCCCCTAAACCGTGGAGTTCATCCCCTATCTCCTCCAAATGAAATGCATATGCAATGAAACACACAATTGCCATATACAACACGTAATCAATACAAGTAATGTTCTGTATTAATTCAACTGTCAACATAAGTGACATAATTTCAGTTATACCTAAGCCGCATGCAAGGTCTACAACAATCAATGACTATCCTCCACCGATAGCCCAAAACAGTTATTTCTAAACAAGAAATAAATACAACATGAATGTAAAATTAACATTCTCATAGGTAAGTATTTAAACTACCCAACTATATCATTAATCTCATAATTTCCCCAATCTCATGAATTAAACTAAATTCCACATTTTTCCCTTAAATTAATTATGCAAATTAATCTAAGCCAAAACCCTAAGGTTCTCCCAAAATTACCAAACTACCCCCACATACCAAAATACCAACACTTAGGATTAAAACATATAAATGGAGTAGGAAATCCCTACCTCAAAGAAAGAACCAGAAAAGATGATGATGAAGAAGATGCTCGAAACTCCAAAGTGCTCCAAACTGACAACTGCTCAGATTAAATGGAAGCCCTCACTCTCCTCTATCTTATTTGTAAAAGAACTAGGGCAAAAACCCACCCTAACTAGATCAAATCAAGGAGAGAAGATGAGTTGGGAGAGGGAGAACTCGTAACCTAGGGTTTAGAATATGAAAGGGACTCAAAAACTGAATTAAAACACGCTGCTGCGTATTTAAGTCTGACAGGCTCGCTCGAGCGAAGACCTGGTCGCTCGAGCGACCAGACACAAGAAATCCTCGCTCGAGCGAAGAAAAGCTCGCTCGAGCCAAAAACTCGATGCTTCAGGTCTGCAACCCAGAAGCTCGCTCGAGCGAATGAAAGCTCGCTCGAGCGAAGAACTCGAAAACATACACCTCGCTCGCTCGAGCGAAGGAAGCTCGCTCGAGCCAAGAAAGACATCTCTCAGGTCTAAGTACTGGACGCAAAGCTCGCTCGAGCCAAGGAAAGCTCGCTCGAGCGAAGAACCAAAAACGAAGACCTCGCTCGAGCGAAGAGAAGCTCGCTCGAGCGACCAAGCCAAAAACTGAACATGCAGACTTGGTTTCTAAACCCAACCAATCTGCAACCAACCTGCTAAACACATCCTATAACCCAAGAATAAGGAATTAAAGGACAACAACAACAAATATAACAGCGGAACATAAGTCCGGATACAATAATCAAAAGGGAAAAGACCGGGTCGCTATAACCTCCCCCCCTTAAAAGAATTTCGTCCCCGAAATTAAGCATGAGTTTGTAAAAACAAGTTTTTCTTAATTCCCAATGATATATAAAACAATAATCAACAACTTGACCAATATTGGTCACTTCATCTCTTATCAAGAGGCATCTCACAATATGTATAAACCAACATATATTTTAACCTGCATCAATATTATGCATTATTCCTTTCAATGTTAACAAATTCCATATCATATTCAATCTCATGATATAAACAACACATTCAATATATAAATGTTATATTCCACTTCCATAAAAAGGCAAGTTCAAAATGCTAACATTAAATCCAAAACATTCTCAATGTTTTCCAACTTAAGACATATATAAAATTCTCAAGTTCAACAATATTACAAAAATCTATATATAAGATTTCTAATCACTAAACATGTCCGGATATTTCTCACGGACTTCCAACTCACGTTCCCAAGTGGCTTCCTCCACTCCGTGATGCTTCCACAAAACTTTCACCAAAGGGATGGTTTTGCCTCGCAAAACTTGATCCCGCCTATCCAAGACTCGAATCGGTCTCTCCTCATATGAGACATCCTCATCAACAACTAAGTCAGTCCAATCCAGTACATGCGATGGATCCGGCTCATACTTCCGAAGCATACTCACATGAAACACGTCATGAACTCCGGATAACTGCGGTGGCAAAGCTAAACGATAAGCAGCCTCGCCAATCCTCTCAAGGATCTCAAAAGGCCCAATAAACCGAGGGGACAACTTCCCGCTCTTCCCAAACCTCATCAAACCCCGCTTAGGTGATATCTTCAAAAAGACATGATCACCCACCTCAAATACCAAAGGTCTCCTCCTACGGTCAGCATAAGATTTCTGACGACTCTGTGCTGTAACAAGCCTCTTACGGATAAGCTCAACTTTCTCCGTCGTTTCCCTCACCAACTCCGGACCCAACAAAGGTGCATCACCCACCTCGGCCCAACAAACTGGAGATCTACACGGTCGGCCATACAAAGCCTCAAACGGTGCCATACCGATACTAGACTGAAAACTGTTGTTGTAGGCAAACTCCACTAATGGTAAGTGCCTCTCCCACGACCCACTAAAGTCGAGAACACAACCCCGAAGCATATCCTCAAGGATCTGAATAGTACGCTCGGACTGCCCGTCAGTCTGAGGATGATAAGCCGTGCTAAGGGTCAACTTAGTGCCTAAAGCACTCTGCAAACTCTGCCACAACCTGGCAGTGAAACGAGGATCTCTATCTGAGACGATCGTCACTGGGACCCCGTGCAACCTCACTATGTCCCGGATATATAAGTCGGCAAGATGATCTACCGAATCTCTAACACGCATAGGAATGAAGTGCGCCGACTTCGTCAACCGGTCTACAACCACCCAAATAGCATCACTACCCCGCTGAGTCCTCGGAAGACCCACAACGAAGTCCATAGTGACATGCTCCCACTTCCACTCGGCAATAGGCAAGGGTTGCAACAAACCCGCTGGCCTCTGATGCTCGGCCTTCACTTGCTGACAAGTAAGGCACTTAGATACGAAAGCTGCCACATCTCTCTTCATACCCCGCCACCAAACTGGCGACCCAAATCCCGATACATCTTAGTACCTCCCGGATGCACCGCAAGGCGCGAATGATGAAACTCTCGGAGTACCTCCTCTCGGCAAGACTCCGGCACAAACAGACGGTCTCGGTATCTCACACTCAAGTCGGGATACACCGTCAAACCCTTCTCAACCTTCCCATTGGAAATCTTCTCTCGGAGAGATTCTACCTCAAGATCACCCCTCTGAGCCTCTAACACTCGAGTCACAAGTGTAGGCTGTGCAACAACAGAAAACAAGGCCGCAGCCTCTACGGATTCGCCCAGATGCAAATCAAACTCCCCAACTGCACCCAACATCTCCCACTCCCGGATGGCTATACTAGCTAAGTCACCAACAGATTTCCTACTAAGGGCATCGGCCACAACATTGGCCTTCCCCGGATGATAGTGCAACTCGAAGTCATAATCCTCAATGAACTCCATCCACCTCCTCTGCCTCAAATTCAAGTCTTTCTGTGTAAACAGATATTTCAGACTCTTATGATCCGAGAATACCTCGAACCTCTCACCATAAAGATAATGCCTCCAAATCTTCAAGGCAAATATCACAGCTGCTAACTCTAAATCATGCGTAGGGTAATTCTTCTCATGAATTTTCAACTGACGTGAACCATAGGCAACCACTTTCCCCTCTTGCATCAACACACAACCCAGACCCTCTCGTGAGGCATCACAATAGACTGCATAACCCAACCCTCTCTCCGGAATAATCAAAACTGGAGCGGTGGTCAGTCTAACCTTCAACTCCTGAAACGACTTTTCACAAGTCTCACTCCATACAAATTTGACTCCCTTCCGAGTCAATCTAGTCAACGGTGAAGCTAACCTGGAGAAATCTTTCACAAACCGACGGTAATACCCAGCTAATCCCAGAAAACTGCGGATCTCAAACACACTCTTAGGCTGTGCCCAATCTTGCACTGCCTCAGTCTTGGATGTATCAACAGACACCCCTTCCCCAGAAACTACATGGCCTAAGAACTTCACCTCTTCTAGCCAGAACTCACACTTCCCAAACTTAGCATAAAGCTTATGGGCTCTAAGTAACTCTAGCACCACTCTCAAGTGTTCCTCGTGCTCCTCCCTCGAAGGTGAATAAATCAGAATGTCGTCCACGAAGACGACCACAAAACGATCCAAGAATTCCCGGAAGATCCGGTTCATCAAATCCATAAACACTGCCGGTGCATTGGTGAGCCCAAACGGCATCACCAGAAACTCATAGTGGCCATACCGCGTACGGAATGCCGTCTTAGGAATATCCTCCTCCCTGACCCTCAACTGGTGGTAACCCGATCTCAAATCTATCTTAGAGAAACAACGGGAACCCTTCAACTGGTCAAACAAATCATCAATACGGGGCATAGGATACTTATTCTTAACCGTAGCCCGATTCAATTTCTGTAATCAATACACAATCTCAAAGCACCACCTTTCTTCTTAGCAAAGAGGGCCGGTGCTCCCCACGGCGAAACACTAGGACGGATATAGCCCTTATCTAACAACTCCTGGAGTTGAACCTTCAACTCAACTAACTCGGCTGGGGCAAAACGGTAAGGTGCCATAGAAATCGGCGCCGTGCCGGGCACTAAATCAATAGAGAACTCAATCTCTCGCTGAGGTGGCAAACTAACAAGATCCTCGGGAAAAACGTCCGAATACTCACAAACCACCCTCGGCAACACAATCTGGGTCTCATCACCCTCACTAATCGAAAGACTAGCAAGTAGACCACTAAGCTCACTCCGCCCTCGCGGATCATAACCCGGTGGCAAAACACTACCAACCCGGTCCCCCAGAAAACGAAAACACTCCCCGTTCACGGTACAACAAGTGACCCTCTGACGGTAGCAATCAATAACTGCCCGGTATGACGACAACCAGTCCATACCCAAAATAACATCAAAGCCCTTCATGGGCATAACTACAAAAGAGAAAGGGATTCTATGATCATCGACCTCTATATCACAACCCCTAACACCTTGTTTCAAAATCAACTCACCCCCAAGAGGTGACACTACACAAATAGGAGATGCTAACTGAGCTAACTCCAACTCCAAAACAGATGCAAATGCAGCAGACACAAAGGAATGAGATGCACCCGTATCAATCAAAACACTAGCAACTGAATTGCAAAACAAGAAGGTACCTCTCACGACAGATGGAGCCGGTACAAGATCCTGCGCTGTAACAGCATACACGCGCCCAGATGACCTCTGATCAACCTGCTCACCCCTAGACTGCTGCACAGACTGGGACGAAGAAGCCCCCTGATTGGCCCTCGAGGCCTGAACTGACTGAGCTGGCAGCTGACTCTGAGTCTGCCTCGAACCAGATGCACCAGATGTGCCACCCAACTGCGGGCAAAACCTCTTCATGTGCCCCGGCTGACCGCACTGAAAACAAGAGAGCGGCTGGCCTCTACTCTGACTCTGGCTCTGGCTCTGAGATCGAGCCGAAGAAGATGCTGCTCTCTGAACTCCTCCCCTCTGAGGACAAACTGGAGACTTGTGACCCAGCTGGCCACACTTGAAACAGTAATGTCTCCCTGACTGCCTTTCCCAGAACTAGCACTCGGCACTGGAAAAGTGGATCTAGAAAAACTACTCTGAGGCTGCTGAGGAGTGAAACCTCTCTGCCTCCTGCCATCACTCTGGCCATCCTGACTCCTCTTGGAGCCTTTCTGCCTATCCCCCTCTTCCTGCATCATAGTCTCGGTATGGGCTGCTGCATCAACCAATCGCCCAAAATCCCTAATCATAGATCCGACAACTCTCAGCATGAGGCCACGCCTCAACTTCTTCTCAAACTCAATGCAACGGCGTTCCTCCGTCGCCACCAACTCAGGTGCAAACCTGGACAAACTAGTGAATGCAGCCTCAAACTCGGCCACTGATAAACTGTTCTGCTCAAGATGGCGGAACTGATCTCTCAACTTCTCCTGAACAGCTGGAGACAGGTACTTCTCCTGAAAAGCATCAACAAAATCCTTCCAAGTACCTCCAATACGACCCTTGGTGAACTTCCACCACTGACCCGCATCCCCCTTCAGCTGGAAGGATGCCAAGGTCACCTTCAACCCCTCGTCTTCGATGCCTAGCATCTCAAACGTTTTCGTTGTCTGTTCGAGCCATTCATCTGCCTTAAGCGGCTCGCTAGGATCACCTAAAAACACGTCCGGTTGAGACCGGAAGAACTCCCTCTTCAGAAAAGAAGGCCCTGCATCTGTAGCCACAACAGCCTGGGCTGGATTTGCAGCCCTCAGAATATCAACTGACGCCTGAAATGCCCCTGCTATCCCTTGGGCCAAAGCGCCCATAAACTGCTGTCCTACTGGCTCGGCCATATTGGCCTGGCCAACACCCTCCTGAACTGCCGGAATCTCCTCCGGTATAGGCACTTCCTGCCTGGCCTGCCTACCACGCCTACCACGACCTCGTCCTCGTCCTGACATCCTATTAAAGGAAACAAAGACGTTAGCACTCTAAATAATGTGCCAAAACCATAACACTCACGTCCTAATACATTGGACAACAATAAATCATACCACGTAAGCACATAATCACATAAGCACCTACGAATTTCATTCCTGGATAATGACAGTCCCAAGGGTTACTATAGTTCCGGTTGGAAGCAGCATTGATCAAGTGCCTTTCCAACAAGACTACTAGAAACTCAAGGATCCAATCAATATCTAGAAACTACATTCCATACCCACATAATCACATAAACATGTTATCATATAAGCATGCAATCATTACACTAAGTCTCTATCAAACGAGACGAACCCATTGTGATACTAATCACTTCCCACGTACCCAAAGTATTCAAACCCGGTACGCTCTGATACCAAGTTGTAACGCCCTCAAAATTCAACCCATTAAATATAAAACAAACATGCATTATTAAAAGAAAACATTATTTATTACATCAATCATCAGAGTCTTACGAAATAAAATACCATAATAAATGCCCTACGGGCTTACATCTTGCCAAGCCAACACTTGGATACAATTTACTGAGTTCTAACTCAAAAACAGATAAAGCCCTAGGCTTGAAGGATTACATTGTTCAAATAAACCAAATAACAATAAAACAAGTCTTCAAATTCAATTCCTCACAAGCTAAGTCCTTGGAGGGAGTGAACCACCTGAACCTGAAAAATAAAGTTCCCATATAGGGTGAGCCACAGCCCAGTAGAGAAATACTAAACCAAGCATAAGAATTAACTAAAGCATTAGCATCTGATACATGGTTAACACTCTACAATCAAGTTACAATTTTCATGACACAAATGTCTACATTGCCTATGACACACTGTCTATGGCACATTTCACTTTCCAATCATATCATTATGGCTCAGAACCTGGCCAACTATAATAGTGATCCAGATGTCACAAAATAAATGAGACTAAAGCTCAAATCACAACACTTCCATACTTCCAATTGATACACATTATAATGATGCATCATATCAACAACAAATAGCAATATTGCTATTATCAATAAGCACACATATGAGTGATGCTACTGGAGTCCATCCCCTATCTCCTCCCAACAAATCCGGTTTAGAGGTCCATCCCCTATCTTCCCCTAAACCGTGGAGTTCATCCCCTATCTCCTCCAAATGAAATGCATATGCAATGAAACACACAATTGCCATATACAACACGTAATCAATACAAGTAATGTTCTGTATTAATTCAACTGTCAACATAAGTGACATAATTTCAGTTATACCTAAGCCGCATGCAAGGTCTACAACAATCAATGACTATCCTCCACCGATAGCCCAAAACAGTTATTTCTAAACAAGAAATAAATACAACATTGAATATAAAATTAACATTCTCATAGGTAAGTATTTAAACTACCCAACTATATCATTAATCTCATAATTTCCCCAATCTCATGAATTAAACTAAATTCCACATTTTTCCCTTAAATTAATTATGCAAATTAATCTAAGCCAAAACCCTAAGGTTCTCCCAAAATTACCAAACTACCCCCACATACCAAAATACCAACACTTAGGATTAAAACATATAAATGGAGTAGGAAATCCCTACCTCAAAGAAAGAACCAGAAAAGATGATGATGAAGAAGATGCTCGAAACTCCAAAGTGCTCCAAACTGACAACTGCTCAGATTAAATGGAAGCCCTCACTCTCCTCTATCTTATTTGTAAAAGAACTAGGGCAAAAACCCACCCTAACTAGATCAAATCAAGGAGAGAAGATGAGTTGGGAGAGGGAGAACTCGTAACCTAGGGTTTAGAATATGAAAGGGACTCAAAAACTGAATTAAAACACGCTGCTGCGTATTTAAGTCTGACAGGCTCGCTCGAGCGAAGACCTGGTCGCTCGAGCGACCAGACACAAGAAATCCTCGCTCGAGCGAAGAAAAGCTCGCTCGAGCCAAAAACTCGATGCTTCAGGTCTGCAACCCAGAAGCTCGCTCGAGCGAAGGAAAGCTCGCTCGAGCGAAGAACTCGAAAACATACACCTCGCTCGCTCGAGCGAAGGAAGCTCGCTCGAGCCAAGAAAGACATCTCTCAGGTCTAAGTACTGGACGCAAAGCTCGCTCGAGCCAAGGAAAGCTCGCTCGAGCGAAGAACCAAAAACGAAGACCTCGCTCGAGCGAAGAGAAGCTCGCTCGAGCGACCAAGCCAAAAACTGAACATGCAGACTTGGTTTCTAAACCCAACCAATCTGCAACCAACCTGCTAAACACATCCTATAACCCAAGAATAAGGAATTAAAGGACAACAACAACAAATATAACAGCGGAACATAAGTCCGGATACAATAATCAAAAGGGAAAAGACCGGGGTCGCTATAGAAATCTTGAAAGTTGATATTGAAAATTTCTTATAGTCTTGATATGAGTTGAATGCCAAGAATTATACATGATGAGAAGTTATTGCCATATTGATAGTTTTGGTAGTGCATGTGAATATTTTGTGTGATTAGCATTGGAAAAAAGGGAATGAAAGAAAAGTTATGGTATATCATTTGTTGCATCATCTCCTCATGTAAATTTTGTCATCCTTATACATCTTGACATGAGTTTTGGAAAAACATTTGCATTGAGAAAGGTTATATGGTAATGAGAAGTATAAGAATGTTAAAGGGGTAAATACGTGGTAAGTCCGGATAGGGGGTGTAGTTATATTTGATAAGATGGCCTGAGTGTCCTTGGTGAAAGACCAGAAAACCGCGCGGATAGGTGTCGAGCCTTCCGGTTAATACCGGTAAAAATGACAGTTTGGTAGTACTCGTAGAGTCTACTTGCAGATACCAGCCTAGGGATTACCAGTGATGTATTTACCACCCCCTTATGATTTAAAATTGGAAGTGTGGGAATTAATTAGGTTGCATAAATGTTGACTGAAAGCATGGTGATTTTCAAGAAAAGCATAATATGAGATTTCCTTCAATTGGCATGGCATAACATATGCATTTACATAAAATATTGTGAATCTTGCATAAATGTATATACTTTGTTAAGGATTCTCTACTGGGCTATGTGCTCACCCCTATGGGTTTTGGTGCAGGTAAAGATGTGGTGATCCCGCCAAATTGAGGGCGTGGAAGTATTTTGAGAAGAGTAGTGCACTCTTATTTTGTTGTGATTAATTGTAAAGCCGAGGGCTATTTTTGGTTTGGGTCCGAGAGACCACTTTTGTGTAACCAGGCTTAAGCCTTGGAAGTTGTAGCCTGTAAGGGCATCTTATTTATCTTGTTTGCAGCTAGATGTTTCACATGCTATAGATTCAGGTGCTCTCTTATATCGTTGAATGTATACTGCATGTGGGGCCTTTGTATTAAACTCTTTTAATCAAATATGGAAAGATGGAAAGATTATTGTTATTATCTAGTGAATGATCATTAATGTGGGTAGTTCTTGTTGAAATATTTTCGGGGCGTTACACAAGCATTCAACTTTAGCCAACAGAGACATGAGCACACATATTAAACACATAAGAAACTGAACCAAGTGGAATTCAAAAATGAAACTTGTAATAGAAGAGACAAGAAAAATAAATTTGATTGAGTTCATGTCCAATCAGAATAAAAAATTAAACAAAACAATTCCACTATTATCAATACAAATATCAAACCATGTAGAATGTACCTGTTGTTCTAGAATTATAGCGATCCCGGTTTTCCCTTCATTGTTTACTGTAACCTGGGACTCGGTCTCGTGGATGATTGTTGTTGTCTGTATCGCATTTCCATCCTTTACTCTTTGTATATGAGTTTTAGGTTGTGTTGGGTAGGTTTGAAACAGGTTGGTTGTGTTTAGAAACATAGAGTTGATGCCCAGATTTTGGCCTTCACGCTTGAGCGGGGCTTTTGACGCTCGAGCGGGCCCTTTGCTTTTGCTTCTTCGCTCGAGCGGGGATTTTGACGCTCGAGCGGGATTATTCAACCCTCAGTACTTTTCTCTGCAGGTCATCGGATGCTCGAGCGTGCACTTTCACGCTCGAGTGGGGACCTTCGTCTGCAGAACTTCTGGTAGTGTGCATTCGACGCTCGAGCGGCACTTTTGACGCTCGAGCGTGAGCGTGAGTCTGTGTCTGATGCTTGAGCGTGAGCGGGGCGTTCCACGCTCGAGGGGACTGTGTTGTATATCAGTCTGAATTTTAGCATTTTGGATCACTTTTTCGGGCCATTCTCTCTCTCTGGCTTTCCAAAACCCTAATTTGAGAACTTCTCTCTCTACATTTTGATCTTGGTTTAGTGAGACCCAACCCTTGTGCCTTCATTAAAGTGGTAGAGCTTTGCAAGACCTCCATTTTGATACGAAAATCTTGGGGTTTGGAGCACCTTCAAATTTATTCGTCTTGTCCTTTGAGCTCCGAAATTTGAGGTAGGGATAACTACTCGTATTTATGATCTTTGACATAAACTTGTGGTCATTTTGATTTAATGTTGAAGTTGGGAAATTTTGGGTGTTAGGGTTTCAAAATGTATAAAGAGGGGTTTTGTTCTTTGGACCAATACATGTGTATTTTGGTTCTTAAAATGAGGTTATTGATGTTTATTGATGATATTTGAACCTTTGGGTCAATATTGAGAAAAAGGGGAAAATACCTTAGTTGGGATTAATTGGGTCATTAGTGTAACTAATGACGTTTATTATGAGATAATGAAATTGAGTTGAAAATAATGAAATTGTGAAGTTATGAGAATAAATGGTGGAGTTGGATTGATTAATCACTCACCTTCGAAAATGTTGATAATTTATCTGTTGATGCATTTATTATCTATTTAGAAATAACTGCTTTAGGCTATCGGTGGAGGATAGTCTTGATTGTTGTAGACACTGCATGATGATTAGGGGAATTAAAACTAATCAATTGGTTATGTCATTGAATATGACGGATGGAATAACACATTGAATATGTGCTTGCTTGATCATTGTATATGATAAGTGTTTAAATACATTGTATATGTTTATGGTTTGAGAGGAGATAGGGGATGGACTCTCAAACTTGTTTGGGAGGAGATAGGGGATGTACTCCATGGTTTGAGAGGAGATAGGGGATGGACTCTCAAACCTGTTTGGGAGGAGATAGGGGATTGACTCCATTAATATAGCAAATATGTGTATTAATTGAAGTATGGAAGTGTTTTAATATGAGTTGCAGTCTCATGTGAATTGTGAAGTATGGAAGTGTTTTAATATGGGATGTGGTCTCATTTAATTGTTTGGCCAGGTTCTGAGCCATGTTTATGAATTGAATTGGTTAAGTAAAGGAAAGTGGAATGAAACATGAACATATTTGTCATGGAACTGGATTGTGTTATAAGTTGGTTTATATGAGTTAAATATTTATCAAATGCTAATGTTTTAGTTATTGCTCATATTATGTTTAGCATATCTCTACTGGGCGTTGGCTCACCCTATATGGGACATCATTTTCAGGTACAGGTGACATGCCACCTCCAAGGATGTAGCTTGAGAGGCTTAGTGGCTGAGAGATCTTTTGTGATTATCCTTTTTGTATTACATGTATGTCAAGCCAAGGGCTTATTTTGTGTAAAGAGTTAGAACTCTATTTTTTTGTTGAACCCAAGTGTTGACTTGGAAAGTTATAAGCCTATAGGGCATTTACTTTTGTTGTCAACATGCAATATCTCTTGTGAGAATACTCTGATGTTGGGAATATGATATCTCTTTCTTGTATCATGAATGTATGATTATGGGTTTATTTTGAGGGCGTGATAAGAATTAATTCCTTTAGTTGAGAATGAAGGTCCTACATGGTATGAAAAAATTAGATGAGACAGACCAAAGAACAATAGAATTGTGAATTTTATGTAGAATCAAAAGTTATTAACATCAATCCCTACCAAGCATGCTTAGTGCAAAAAAAAAAAAAAAAAAAAATGATCTAAACACTTATTTGCAATTTCCCCAAAATTAATTTCAATAATTAAGTGTCACGGATAGAAAATACTTAATGGGTTACAATCCAAATGAGAAGAAATAAAAATATAAAAAAATGACTTACCCTGCAATTTTCATGAGCAACTTTGGTGGAAATTCTACAAAGATACTAAGATTTTTTGTTCTCAATCAGGCACAGGTCATTCGCTATTTTAATTCATTTTCATATAAGACAATTAGCGAATGACCCGTGCCTAAAGACATTCCAAAAAGGGAAGGGAAAAAATATCTAAGCGTGCTTTCTATCAATTCTTGCATACCCAATCTCATGAATGGTTCGTATGATTTCAAATAAATATATCAAATGGGTTATGAGTTCGAAAACAATTATGATTAAAAATTAAGAACTTATTGATTTGGAATCTAAGTTACTTTCAACCATTCGATGCAAATATTTGGTAGTGTGGATACCCATATTTAGGTAGAGTATGACAAATAAATATAAATATAAATCCCATATTTAGGTAGAGTATGACAAATTCAAAGCTAAAAGTAATGGCAAGGCCTAAAAGACATTCACCATATTGTAGAAACAAATTGTGAACAACAAAAATAATAGAATGAAAATCATGGTATTGACATTTTGCCAGAATACATATACCATCATAGTTTTGTAGCAAACACATAATCTATCCCCAACTTAAACTAATTACCCGATCCAATCATTGAACCCCCGAAGTTTAAGCAATGCGAAAACTTCAATATGGTAATCCAGTGTCAATACCCATTTTCAAATGTCAACAAAATATACAAAAATGAAGGTTTAAACAATAAAATTAAGTAAAAAAAACACCACTTCAAGAACTCCAAAAACATCAAAGGGATATGAAGAATGCCCAAAATCCTTTGCAAGATGAATCTAAAAAATAAAACAAAAACAAAGCACATGGAAACCGTCGAGGTTGTTGACCTTTGTTTTCAAGAACTACCTTCATTTTTGTTACTATCAATAAAACATCCACATTTCAGACCATTAGTTTCTATATACCGATTCATCCATGTTAATGTCCATAAATTGATTCATCAACATTTCCGCTATTTGAATTGGGTTTCCTATGTTTTAACTTCAATTCCATCAATTATGCATCAACTTTAACATTGAAAGAAACCATTTGTTTCTAAACATAAGTTCTAGCATTTTGAAGACACCGATTAATATAGCTTTTGAAACAGAAATTAAGCTTTCAAACTTCAATTCAAGCACCAGAAAGCAAGAACAATTAGTACTACTAAAATTTATGCTTCAATTAGTATGTGATGCTCCTAATGAATGACATAGCGAAATATTTTACATGTGGGATAATGTTGGTCCACCTATGTTGGTTGGTAGTTGAGAGACATTGAATAACTATGTGTGTTTTGTGGTTCTTTAAGAGCAAACAACCAAAGTTACTATCGCAAGCAAATAACCAAAGTTACTATCATGAGTCACAAGCAGCAATGAAAAAAATATATAAAATAAAAACAAGAGAGAAAATAATTTCCTAAAACTAAAGCCAAATAGAAGGATCACATGTCCACCAATTCAATAATTTTAAATTTTACACTTTCTTTACATTGTCTCAATTACCAAACAAACCTAAAGCACATCCACTATTAAGTTATCAAAATTTAAAATTATAAAATTATGATGCACAAAAAAAAAAAAGAAAAAAGAAAAAAAAAAAGAGCTAATGCCAAAATCAAGATACCATAGTCTAAAAAAGAAATATAACATTAAAAAGGCAAATATGCCATAATTATAGTATAGTTTGAAGAAGTGGACACCAAAGGAAAAAGGACAAAAACAAATAAAAAGAAAAAGCATAAAGTATAGCTAAAGTCTACATAACCTACTAACATTCACTCACTAAGTTTCTGTAATGAATAAACCAAAGGCAAATGTAAAGCAAAAGGGTTATGTGAGCATGTTGTGACTAGAACAGTGTTGCATGCAGTGTTAACAAGGAGAAGGAAAAATGAATTGGATTAAAGAGATAAAAATGGATTCCAATATATAGATAGTTACATTCAGCCCATTTTTTATGACCAATTATAATTAGTTAAGATTGAAATTGGGCTTGATATTTTAGCCTAGCATTTTATTAAATTATCACACTAATAATCCAATTTATAGACTTTGTTCATTGACTTTTCAAAATGGACATTTATTTTGGGACATTCAAAAATGAAAAAGTGGACCAACAAAATGGGATGGATTATTTATTTAATACATAAAAATCCGCTTCAAAGGCATAATATATACCTGAGTTAAGTAATGATATATGAATTGGAGATGATGCATGGGTTTTGAAGCCATGTATCCTATCATAATATTGATAGCCACCAGCACTGTAAAGACCCAAGATCACTTTTGTACAAGTCAGCAAAATTAGTTAACTAATCGAGTGCACATCTAACATTATGCAAAAGTATCAATTCACCAATCAATTGGATGGATTGGCAAACACTAATCCATTGTTCAATAAAAATTATAAACAATCATGCTATCATGCCTCCTAATGTTCTAAAACTAGGGGAAAAAAATCTTATTACTATGCAATCACTGACCCCCAAAGTTTAAGCAATGTGAAAACTTTAATATGGTAATCCAGAGTCAATACTTATTTTCTAATGTCAACAA
This sequence comes from Camellia japonica, assembly GCA_030407325.1. Classification (NCBI taxonomy): domain Eukaryota; kingdom Viridiplantae; phylum Streptophyta; class Magnoliopsida; order Ericales; family Theaceae; genus Camellia; species Camellia japonica. Next base: position 158,314,968 of record JAPPVO010000017.1, read on the forward strand.
AATACACAAAAATAAAGGTTTAAACAAGAAAATTAGGTAAAAAATACCAATTCAAGAATTCCAAAAAAATCAAAGGGATATGATAATGTTCTTAAGGTTACCTTGTGCTCAATAACAGTACCACTTGCAGCAGCCAAAGTTGGGAAGGGCGTACGTGAGCTGCGGTGGGAGAGAGGGTAAGAGAGAGGAAAAGTGGATCTGAGAGGAGTTCTGGTGCGAGAGGTGTGAGAGATTAGAGGTGGGAAAAGGAAAAAGCATAAGAGAAAAGACAACAGTGGGCGGGAATTTATCTAACAAGTACTCTATAATTCTAAAAAATTAAAATTAAAATAAAATACCAAAACAATGCACATGACAAATTATTAGCTGCAACAAACAATATGAACGAAAAAGATGATGTCATGATCACCATTATAATTTCTCACATGTAACAACTTTGAGAGAGTTTCCCATTTGGCTCAAATTTTCTTTTCAATAGAGCGTATACCAAAAAAACTTGAGAGTAATGACAAAATCATCTTTCTCTACCAAAAAATAATACACAACGCTCTTTTACTAACAGTTAGCGGGCAACAAACGAATAATTGGACTTGAATACAATGCTAGTGGGGTTGCATGATCCAGTTAAATCTCTTGGCACAAATGTAACTAAAATTAAAACAAAAGTTATAGTCAAACTCCTTTTTTTTAATCAAAAAACCAATAACATAAAAGATGTTATGACAAAACTTAGTTACTACTTCGTAAAAACAAAATAAAAAAATGCAACTATAATTAACTTATGAATTTACCTTTTATAGCTATAACTCATTCATCAACCTTAAAGTGCTCACACCACACCTGTAAATCAAAAATCATAAAATGGCAAACAATTCCAATCGTAGGAACCTTAAAAAACATAAAGAAAGAAAGAAAAAGAAAAGAGAAAAACAAAATGCAATGCCTTTACATGTAGAGATGTAAGATGAAGAAGGATGATGTTATCAGCCAAAATTACTTTGATCAATCCAAACACTTCCAAGAATTTGTTCATTGTGAATTAAACTACTCCATCAAAATTAAACTATAAACCTTTCCCAAACTATGAACTTTTAAATCAATGAATTGTAAACCCACTTCTTGTAATGATATTTGGAGGATTCAATTCGAAGCATCATACCAAATCAAAACAATAAATAATAATAATAATAATAATAATAATAATAATAATAATAATAATAATAATAATAATAATAATAATAATAATAATAAAAAATAAATAAATAAAACTGAAAACCTAAAAACAGATTTGAACTACTACCCCTTTACCCTTAAACATTAATCAAGAGGTTTTAAGATGATTAATGTTTGTTTTGGTGGACTAATTGCATACATTTTTTCTATTGTGAAGTGTATTGTTAGTCCTTTTTCTCTTGTTCAAATAATAGACAAAACAAATCATACATAAAAAAGTACACACATTATAGCAGTGCAAGTCAATAAATTGATTGAATAGACTACAACACAATACCCAAATTCTTAGTTCACACTAGGTTTTTTCTTCCAATAATTCATGTGTACATCCAACATAAATATATTGTGTGTTTAACTAAATTTGCAATTGATCAAAGAAACATAAATGTGAAGTACCAACACAAAATACTCCTCAAATTATCAAATCTAGAAATTAACATATGCCGATAATGAAATATGGTGGCTAAGAGAGAGAGAGAGAGAGAGAGAGAGAGAGAGAGAGATTAGGGCACGATGGCCAGGAGCAAGAGAGGATGTAGAGAGACAACAAAAGCAATGGAAAGCGGGCTTATCGGTGGGATTGGCTAGTGGTAGCGATGGGTCGTGTGAATGTGGGGACTGTGGTGACAAAGGGGGTTCCACTGTATTCAGAGAGACGGTGCCAACGGTGGCGTGGTGCGGTAGTGATTACAGAGCGATGAAAATGTATGAGGTAGAGATTGCTAAGAGAGGGAGTCGATTTGTGAGAAATTAGGGCAGAGAATAAGATCTAGAGAGAGAAAGAGAAATTAACTCACTTGGTTAGAATGAAATAGTCCAAGTTCGTGAATCGGCAGTGTCGACTTTGGATTTCAGGCGGTGCAACAGTGGACTGGGAGCAACAAAATCACTTGTGAGGAAGGAGGAATGAGAGCAAGTAGTTGTATGAGAGAGAGGGAGCGAAAGTTACCTGAGAAAGTAGGAGGGATTAGGGACAAAATTTTGAGAGGGAATTTCAAATTAAGGTAAAATTTTGTGAAAAAATTTGTTCCTATTTTTTATTTTATTTTATTTTATTTTTTGTGTAGATGTGAAAAATATGTTATGCTCGTTAAATTAATATTTTTTAATTATTATTTATTGTTTATAATTTTTATTTTATTAGAGTTTTATGACTCAGTTTGAGAAGGGAAAAAAAAGTACAAAATTTAAATACATTTAAAAGTATAAATTTTATTCAAAAAATTAAAATTACACCAAATATAAAAATATAAAAAAAATTCTCTTTTTTTGTATTTATAGATTTTTGTATAAATATTTTACTTTTTAATTATATCTAAGATTAATTAAATTTAAAATTAAATTTTTTAACTAAAATATTAATAAAATTCACTTTAAAAAAAAAAACATATATATATATTGAAAATTCAAAAATAACTTTTGCAATTCTAAATCAAAATAATATTAGATTTTCAAATTAAAAAGAAAAAGAAAAAAAAGCGATACATTATTTTTTATTGTCATAAATAAATAATTGAATATCCATAACAATTGTCCATCACCATACAAACTCTGTCTCATGACAATCCAACACCATGCAAACTCTATGTCATGATTGTCCATCATCATTGTTGCGGCAATAAGATTTTAGATCTACTGACATTCATTAGATCCATCACAAGCCTTTATTTTTTTCCTACCTTTCTCTTTATGTCATGACCCGAACCCGCCTCCATGGGTTAAGGACATAACCGGCCAGTAACCATGAGATTACCTACGGCCTCAAACCAAACCAAACGTATTTAACAGAGTTAATGGGGGCCAAACGGAAGCAATTTTAAAAACTTTGTCCATAGAGCTGTGCTTACATGGCACATCGAAATAAACCATACATATAAACATTAATAACCCACAACAGAATTATAGTACCAAAAAGTTCTGTACAGTCAGGTTCATCCAAAAGTAAGTCAACCCAAGATAACCATGTACAGACATATACAAAACTTCGCCAACATGACAAAAGATAAATACATAACAAAAGGGCGAAGATGGGTCTCGTGCGTGAGACACAAGGGTTGACTTTCCAAAACCTATGTTGATCCACTTAGGCTTCACTGGGGTTGGGTCTGGACCTCTCTTGACTCACCTACAAACACATGAATTGAGCGTGAGCGAAAGCCCAGTGAATAATATCAAGTAAAGGAAGTGCATTGAAACATTATACAACAGACGGCCTTGGGTCCTGATTCATTCATGTCAACTGGCCTTTGGCCTTTTCAAACTTTCATATCAGACTGGCTCTTTGGCCTTTATATCAGACTGGCTCTTAGGCCTTTCAAACTTTCAGATCAAACTGGCACATAGGCCTTTCAGACTTTTAGATCAAACTGGCATTTAAGCCTTTCAAACTTGTTATATCAAACTGGCATTTAAGCCTTTCAGACTTTCATTTCAAGCTTTGTCCACCATTCAAAATTAACGAACTTTACAAAACTTACATGGAAGCAAGCAATTGGACAATAACATATTTTAGATATTACTCACAGTGATCGGTTGATTGGTTCGCCCTGGAACTCGACCCTACACATGCCATGAACATAAAAAGGTCACTAACAATTCAATCCATTCAAAATTCACATTTTCCTCTTTAGGCTTTATTCTTATCTCTTTAAGTCATTTACAATGCTCAATGTATGCCTAAGAGTGCTTAGAAGTGAAAGGGAACGGAAAACAGAACACAAAATGCATTTTCAAAATTTCAGAAAACAGGGTCCCTGCTCGAGCTTGGACTTCCCTGCTCGAACGGACCCGTAAGGCCTTCAAAAGTACTGGTTGCATAAAAAAAAAGTTCGAGCATGAAATAGGGCGCTCGAGCGGAAGGCCTGTCTACAAAGCTCCCCTGCTCGAGCATGAAATACCCCGCTCGAGCGGACACCAAGTCTGCAAAAAGTGATGGGAGCACGAAATTCACGCTCGAGCGGCTATTTCCCCACTCGAGCAGACATCAAATTTCTGGAATTTCCAGAACATGTTCTTGAGCTTCATCTTGATGTTCAAAGGCTCTAATTGCATGCTTTTGACTCAAACTTCATATATATTATGTACTAACATGGTACAAACACTAAATTACAACATTTTGAAGCTCAATTCCAAGAATCAAACACATGCATGACTCAAATTAATCCAAATTCATCACCAACACATTAAAATTCAACATGCAAAGCTTACACTTACATGATCTATTCTTGCATGTGAGAAATACACATTATTCACAACTTATTTGGTGAAGAAATTGTAACAACCCTCATTTTTGACTTAGTCATACTTGCATACATTCATGTATGATCTTGCCTTGTTATGATATTTTGCAAGTCTTGTCCTGTCTTGTTTTGTTTAAGTGATTGCTTGCGTGATTTTGTGCTTTGCTTGGTGTGTAGCCGAGGTTGTCTTGAGCATTAGTTCACCTTTGAACCTTTGTACTTAGAATTATTCTTGGAACCACTTGGTTGACCTCCATCTTCACCCGGGCATGTTTGCCGAGATGTCACTATCTGGGCCGAGGTGTTCGGAACCAAGGCCGAGGAGTGTATCATCTAGGCCGAGATGTTTTGCACTTGTGATCTTTGTCCTTGGGCAGGTATGACCCAGACCGAGGTGTGGCACACCCAGGCCAAGGTGTAGCACAGCTTAGTCAAGTGTCGTCCTCCCTAGCCGATGTTTTGATACCCTATTGCCGAGCTTTGTCTTTAGCCGATGTCTTTGCTTGCCGATGTGTCTGCCTCTTAGCTAGTTGTATACGCTTTGTCATAGATTTGTCTTGTCAATCAGTCACCTTTTGAGCTGAACCAACCCAGCAGTGCCACGTGTCCGAGCTGTATGTTAAGACAGCCGGCAGACCTAGAAACCAATCATTTTGTCTCAAATCTTTGTCTTTAGAGAGAGAAGCTCTAGAGGAAGAAGGAGGGAGTTTTAGAGTGAGAGAGTAGAGTTCCGAGCTTGATCTTGGAGGATCGAACCGTTAGATTTGAGTTTTGAGGTTAGATTCTTGCTCTACTCTAGTTAATCTTGTTGGCTGTCAAGCTACATTGCATGATTGATTTTGTTTTGCACGCCATGCATTGATTTAAAGTTGGTTCTTGAAATGAAAATGGTGTTCTTGAGTTTTTGAAGAAAAAGTCTCGTTTGATCCGAGAGTTTGGAACTAGAACCATGTTTTGTGTTTGTTCTTGCATGGTCTTCTTGTATGGGTACCCAGGTCCATGTTTTTGAACTCATAGCATGAAATCTCAGTTTTTGGAATAAATGAGTTATGTTTTTAGCATGCATGTTCTTGATATTCTTGATAATCTTGTTCTTCATGTTCTTCAAAGGGAAACCCAGGTTTTCCCGACTTTGCTTTTGAATGTGGCCTTCGGGACCACACCTCGGCAAGGGAGTGTGGGACCTCGGCAAAGGCCTGGTTGATACCCAGTGTGTTTTCCTGAGACGAAAAACAGCGTTTAAACCCCCAGCATGTTTTGCTTTGTTTTGACTTGGATCTGGTGAGAATGCCGAGATCATTTGCATGCATGTAAAGTTTGTTTTGAGAATGTATTTGCCGTGTGATTGTAGGACCTTGATCTTTGCTTTGAGCCTACACCGAGAAGAACTATGTGAGTGGTATTTCTAATAAAGCTATGTTATACTGTTTTGATAACTCTTGCTTTGCTTTGTTTTGATGAAAGTATTTGTTAAGCATGAATGATTAGCTCTATTTTGATGTATCAAGTATAAGTTTTGTTTGATGTCATCTTGTGAAAGTCCCTTGTGCTGGAGGACTCTAAACTTTCGCAGTACTAAGTATGAAAGTCCCTTGTGCTGGAGGACTCTAAACTTTCGCAGTACCAAGTATAAAAGGATACGGTCCTTTTCTTGAAAAGACTATCATGTTAAAGCGGGCTACGGGCCTAAGTAACACAAGACCACCGTGTTAAAAAGAGCTACGGGCTTAAGTAACACAAGTCCCTTGTGCTGGAGGACTATAAACTTTCGCAGTACCTTTGACTAATCGATTACGGATCGTACAGTTTTGTTTTGCCACTGACGGTTTACCGCGTGGATTTGTTTGTTCGGAAAGCTTAATTTGTATTTGCCGATGTCAGTAAGCATCCCTTGAGACTTGTAAGACTTGATAGATGAATACGGTTCATCTCTTGATTTGATAAGGTTTGATGTGTTTCGCTTTGAAAGAACCTCGGCTAATATTCGTATGGTTTTGGCATGCTTTGTTTTGAAAAGACTTCGGCTATATTCATGCAAAACCTTTATTATTTGTACCATTCACTGAGTATCCAAGCTCACCCTCTCTATATATATGTAGGTGATGAGCAGGACGGCGGCGACGCCTAGATGTGTTTTGAAAGCTTGTTTTGGATTCTTGTAACGTCGGCTTGACTCATATTATGTCGGCTTTGTTTTGTATTCATGTCGACAACGTTGTAATTACGTCGGCCAGTCTTGAAAATCATGCTTCTTGACTTGTATTCATCGTATTTTGTACATGTCGGCTCAAGAAGCCTTTTGATCAACATGTAACTTGTATTTTTCTTTATTTTGTTATTTCGAACTGGTTGTAAAGCTATATCTTGTATGTCATTCCATTTGATTTATGCACGGCTCTTATGGACCACTTGTACTTTGATTTATTGCTTCCGCATTCGTGAGCCCCATATATGTATTATACTCTGATTGTGTGTGATCCTTGTAAATTGGCCTTCGGTAATTACGGATTACTGGCCATCACGGCACCATCCTACTAGGGGCGGTTTGGGGTCGTGACAGAAATGGTCATTCACATGGATTTCAATCAAACTTCAACATAGATTACACAAATTAAGCTCAAACATGGAAATCCATAACAACTCTCTACATGCATGTGTTCTATGACTTCAAATTCAACTCAATTTCCTTATAATCAAACTAATTCATGTTCTTGGCCATTAATCAAACTTGAATTTACAAATTACAAACAAGAATTCATGAGTTTACTTACCTAAGAGCTCAATCTCCCAAACTATAACAAAATCTTGGGTTTAATCTTCAAGTCCCCCAAACCTTGAGCCAAACTCACCCAATTCTCTCCCTCTCTCCCTATATGGCCAGCTCTCTCTCCCTTCTTGTTTGAGTCCAAATCAGCCAAATGAAGTTATGAAGAGAGAATAAAAGGTGTGATGCCTTAATACATCAACCCCACTAACATCAATTTAATAATAATAGATATTTGGCACTAATTCAACAATCAAATCAATTTAATCTGGTCCGAATCAATTTCTAATTAAATTTTACCGTAGGCTCTGAAAATTATGCCAACTACAATGGCGTAATCAATTTCGGGTTCTGTGGCCAATAAGGCCTTCAATTTAACTTCCAAAGCAGATAATCAAACAGATATTCCTACGGTGAACATATAGAAATTCAAAACCACATATATTCGCATAATTGGCACACAAAACCACATCAAACACATACACATATTTAAATTAAGGACCAATTAATGTATTACGGAACAGGGGTATCACACTTTATGTCTCTTTGTCTCTATTTTGTTGATAGAAAAATTAAAATTTGTAGAGGCAATTACCAAAGGGTTCAAAACATACTTTTCTCTCATTGAACTTGTGATTCTTTTACAATTCTACGTCATTGTAAGCCTCCCTTCTGCTATACGAAAATGTCCCACACCCCCTGTATTATTTGATCTTCCTAAAGCTATCATGAGATATCAATTTACTTCTCTCCCCTGAAACTAGTATAAAGTCTCACTTTACCTCTCCCCCTCTAAAACTATCACGAAGTATTACTTTACTGCCTAAATTATAAAATGATACAATTAAACCCTTTAATAAATATACTAATTTACTCGTTATTCCGTCTTTGATATTTAATTTTATAAGTTCTACTCATTTACTAGAAATTTCACTTTGCTAATAGTTAAATTACACCTAAACATTAAGGCTAAATTTCACTATTTGAAGAGGATGAAATTTTACTAGTTGAAGATAATGAAATAATTATTACTATCAAGTTTTAGTTAAATAATATTAAAATTTTGGTAATTACACATATTATAGAACTAATTAGACAACAAATTAATTAACAAAATTAAATTATTGCTAGCTAATTAAAAATATAGTGACAATCACTTGTTGCTCCAATGAAACCACTAGTGACATTTCTCTTTAACTCATCAGTTTTCCATTTCCTTGCTAGTTCGTCTTTGCCTTTAATTTTATAATTTTTACTTCTTTAGTAGAAATTTCACCTTTTTAATAATTTCACGTAAATATTAAGGTTAAATTTCACTATTTAAAGATAATGAAATTTCACTAGTTGAATGATGGTATGTTTTATGATAACGATGTCAATGATAATGAAGGTGGTGGTAATAGCAATGGTGGCTTCATAATGATGGTGGTGCCAGTGACAGTAATGGTGATGATGGTTGCATTGCAGCAATATTAGTGATAATTATAGCGATTGTGAGGTTATAATGGTGTATGTTGATGTACATGTATAAATATTTATAAATTCAATTAGCATTGAATAATTATGTAATTTTATGTGAGAAATTCCTCATAATTTAAATGACTTTTATCCTACAAACTTAATTATAATTGGATTCAAATGAATTGGACAAAGGGTACCGCCTCTTACACCAACACCACCAAATTATGAAAATGACTTTTAAATAACACATACTTTACAAAAAAGTATCAAAATTCTCATTTAGAATTATCTTGAGACTATGAAGCATGGGTATATCGACAAACATGTCATACCCGTACCGGGTAGTTACCGAATTATGAAATTTTTTCCTACTCAATTTTTAAAATTACTATTAGTTAATCAAGTCTATTGAAATTAATTAAGGTAATAAACTAGTTACACACTACAAGAAATTGCACATTTGGCAACTAATTTTTTAGTCTCCGAATGTAATTCCCGACTAAATTATTTAGTCACCCAGTTGGTCGTTGACTAATTGTCGGGAAAAGTATTGGCCACTAAAATTATTTTCGTAGCCAATGAATACCCTTCAACTGTAACACCCCCAAAATTATTACAATAAATCCAATCCTTAAAACAGAATGCTGATAAAATTAATATACTTTCATTCATCGGAGTTCGTATTACAAAGGATAACACATGCAGTATACATTCATTAATGTTCACCCTGAATCTATAGCATGTACTACCAGTTAATGGTTAACAAAATAAATGCCCTACGGGCTTACACCCTTCTAAGACATTGCTTGGTTACAACAAAAGAGAGTGCCATCAACTATGTACATATAAAGCCCTTGGCCTGAATAAACATTAAGTACAAAACAACAAAATAGAGCATCTAGCTCCTAGGTCCTCCCAAGCTACATCCTTGGAGGAAGCATGTCACTGGTACCTGAAAATATTTTCCCAAAGTAGGGTGAGCCAATGTCCAGTAGAAACAATCTAACACAGTATATAAGAATTAATGAGATATAAGTATGATGCACATTTTCGTTGTCTTACAACAAAATCTTTGTAACTTTCTCCCAAAACCATGGCGTGCCAAACTTACATTTCATTCCATTCATTTTAGTTTGATGTATATATATATATATCCATTACATTTAATCGGCTCAACAAAGAATACACCTTACAAGCTTCTAACAAATTAAAATCGTCTCACAATACATTCACTTCTATTTGACATTTTACGGAAATTTCGTCCACGGGAATCAGCACCCATGTACACAAATGATTTTCGAGACTTTCACCCTAGACACATAGGCCAACTTAATTCAATGGAGTCCATCCTTTTTCTTCTCCTCAAAACATAGAGTATATCCCCTTTCTCCTCCCAAATATCATTCATAATTATATTCAATGATAATGGTTAAAGAATTAGTTTCAATTCTCCTAATCCACATTCAATGTCTACAACAACCATGACTATCCTCCACCGATAGCCCAAAACAGTTATCTCTAAATAGATATACAATCTTTATAACAGATAATTCATCAAATTTCATAGGTGAGTTGAAAAATCTAGAAATCCCCTAGATGTTGATTTGTGATTATGTATCAATTTTAAGCAGTAAACAACAATCCTAATCAAACAATCAAGACAAATCGACACAACAATTTTATGTGAAAAAACCACAATTGGAGCGCTTCCAATTGTGATAAAAAAACCACGGACAAAAGTCACAAAACAATCCAGTAAGAAGATATAAAGGAATTATACAAGTGTTCTCTCAATTATCTAGCGAATCCATGCCCAAATTGAATCGACCCCAATGTGCCTCTTCCAACCCTGTCTTCACCTCGGAATTGTCTTACCCAACGTTGAATCCACAACGCCGATGTCGAATCATGACGATGAGCCACTCCAGAATCCGCTAAAGCTTCAGGCTCGAATTCTCTAGAATCCACCAAAGAACATCTCTCTCTTTTGTATAGAATAAACAAACAATCCTTTGATGTATACTTCTTAAACCATGAGTTGAATACTCAATCAAACATCAAAGAAAACTAGCAAAATAGCCCCAGATATAAACCCTAATATCCAAGAAGAAGATCTGGAAGCCTAATCCTAAAATCTGACTAAAACACATATTTATAGCAATCTGTTCCGCGATCTCCGCTCGAGCGTCAGAATGGCCGCTCCAGCGGACCGACGCTCGATCGCAGGAATTTTCGCTCGAGCGGAAAAACGCAACTGCCAGTATTTTTGCAGGCGATCAAACTTCTAGAACCAAGGATTCTCTGCTTGAGTAGACCTGCAACTTTGAATGCATTTTTGCATTTTGCTTCAGGGGCGCTGCCCTTTAACCCAACCGTGGCGCTGCTCCCTAGACCCCCGTGAGCTGACCGGGTAGCTCGATCCCCGTCATAGTCAGTGAAGTGGTAAACACGAAAGAATTAACACCACAAACTTCTCCGCAAGCCACAATTCGGGTTGGATTCGCATCTAAAAACTCATAGCCTCACTGAAATAAAAGGAGCAAATAAAAGTACAACTAAAAGGAGTTTTGTCAAACGGGATTGCCAAGAATAAAAACCTAACATGAGTGATTAAACAAATCTAACAACACCATTCATGTGTACATCCTCCCAATTTCACATTTCCTATACCAATTTCATTATTTGTACAAAATAATTATTCAAGTCATTTTAGGGCAAAACTCCTCATTTTTCAAATATCAATCCAAAGGCCAAAATCAACTATTTGACACAAGATAACCTCATATCCAAACCCCATGATGATTTATATAACACCCACATCGAAATCCCTCTTTTCAAACTTAAACCCAAACCCTAGGTTAGCCCAAAACATGCCCAAATCCCACCACTTTCACACAAGAACCTATAATCAAGTTAAAACTCATATTAAGGTGTAGAGAGTTCCTACCTCAAGTTTAGAAGACTAATGGAGCAAACAAAAAACTCTAACGATGCCGAAACCAAATTTCGATTGGTTCAAAGTGAAGCTCCCAATATGCTCTACCCTTTTTCCAAAGACACTAGGGCAGAGAGATCAACGGATCAAGGAGAAAAAGGTAGAGAGAGAGTATTTTAGAGAGAGAAGGTCTCACTTTAGGGTTTTTAGAAGAAAAGATCTGAAAAAGTGATGTAAAAAGTCATTTTCGCGATCTGATATACGCACAGTCCGCTCGAGCGGATTAGTTGACGCTTGAGTATTAGACACAATAAGTTGTTCTGCTCGAGTGCAAGAAGAGGTCCGCTAGAGCGCAGAATACACACATTCAGTACTTTCGTAGACAACAAACAAACCGCTCAAGCGCAAGGAAGGACGCTTGAGCGCCCACTCGCTTGAGCGTAGAAAACGCCGCTCCAGTATTTTTGTAGATGTGCAAAGTACTGAGGGTTTGCAAATCCCACTCGCTTGAGCGCAAGAAGGCCCACTTGAGTGGAGGACCAAAATTCTGGGCAGCACAAGTTTGGAAAACTAAGCAACCAACCTGTTTCAAATACACTCAACACATCCAAATAACGAAATTTTTGGAGGAATAAAGAGCAAAATACAATGAACTGCCACAAGTCCGAGTCCGAACTGCCACAAGTGTCAGGTTAAAACTTGGATCGTTATATCGGCGACTAATAATTTAGTCACCATAAATTTTTCTATAAATTTAATTTGAACTTCTACCGACTAAATTTTTAGTCGTAGATAAATTTTTTGTCACTACTACGTTTTATTTAGTGACTTAAATATTTAGTCGCCAATTCTTTCTTCCATTATCGACGACAAATTAATTTCATAGCCAAACATCTAATTGACTCCTTTAGCGACCAAACTTTTTTTGTAGGTAAGAGATTGCAAATATCGATGGTTTTTTGACAAGTAAATTTTTTGTAGGAAAAGACTACAATTTTTTTGGGCTATGAAATATTCAGTCACCAAATAAAATTTATTTTTACCTTTTTTTTTTTTTTGGCTACTAACTATTTAGTCGTTCAAAATCTTTTCTTTCTTTTGGCTACCAAATATTCGCGAAAAAACCTTGATTGCCTTTTGGCTAGCAATTGGTTTGTCGCCAATAACTTGCTACTAAATGTTTAGTCGCCAAAAACTTTCTTTAGTGTTTTTTTTAAAAAAATTAATTTCGCCACAACCTGTATTTATTCTGTGCAACCTATACCTCGTATATAAACAAAATAATAACAATCCAAGAAATAACTTTTAACATCAAATTTGAAATATAATAGAAATTCCATACAAACCAAGCATACTCCAACTTAAAATAATAATTCTATACAAAAAAGAGGATTATAGAAAAACCACGTCTTCCGTACACAAAAAAAGAAATATCCACAATATGATGTCAAATGGAAATCTATACCACACCAAAAGTAATATATTTTATGCCAAAAGTAATTTGTACCACACCAATAGTTATCTGTACGAACAATAGTAATCCACAAAAAAACAAAGGACAACATAATAACGGATTATAAAAAAAACAATGTCCTTCACACACAAATAAGGAATATCCACACTTCCACACCAAAAACCATCTATAAAAATAAAAGTAATTGTTAGTATTGATTGAATAACATTATCATTTCAAATTATAAAAGAAAATTATATAAAACTTGAATGTATATAATATTTTCAAAATTGTATAATTATAGTCGTAATCATATGATGCATGTTCGGACAAGTTTCTCCCAAGTTTTCCCTCATGAAGTACAATTTTTTAGTTAAGTTTAATGCATTTTCAGCTCTAACTCCCGTCCTATGTGTCCTACTCACAAGTCGTATGTCCCCATATGTTCTATTAGGCACGAGGAAGCTACCCGTGCAATCTCCAGAGTGGTTCGATATTGTTTTGCATTTTCGGCCCCCCAATGCACTTTTTCGAGCAAGCTGCCGATGACATCCCCAAAGTGGTTCAGGCACTGTTTCATATTTTTGCCACCCCAACGCCCTTTTTCAACTAAGTTTAAGGCGTTTTCAACTCTAACTCCCAACCTACGTGTCCTAATTACATGTTGTTTACCCCCATAGGTCGTATTTATCACAAACAAGCTTCCTGTGACATCCCTAGAGTGGTTCTCAGGCTATTTCGCATTTTTGCCCACCAGACGCCCTTTTTCGACAAAGTTTAAGGCGTTTTTTACTCTAACTTCCAACCTACATGTCCCAATTACGTGTCTTTTGTCCCCACAGGTCATATTTGTGATCAGTAATCTTTTCGTGACATCCCCAGAGTGGTTTAGGGGCTGTTTCGCATTTTCACTCCCCGAATGCCCTTTTTCAACAAAGTTTAAAACGTATTTTACTCTAACTTTCAACCTACATGTCCTAATTACATGCCATTTGTCAACTCTACTTGGAATCATTGGAGGTATAAGTGTGATAAAGTTACTTGGCATAAGCTACTTTGGGGACCCACATGATCCCTAGAGTTAGTTTTATTGTTTGGATTGCTCTTCATGGATGATTGACTACTGGTGATAGGTTGCAACAATTTGGCCTGACTCTTAATCCAGTCTGTCCTTTCTATCAAGATCCTGTTGAGAGTCATTCTCACCTTTTATTTAATTGCATGTTTTCTGCTAGGGTGTGGAGTGCTCTCAAAACTAAGTGCAATGTGAATTGGCCTAATCTTCGTTGGTCTAATTTGATAACTTTGGCTACCAAAGAAACCAAGGGAAAATCTTTGAGATCACATATTCTTAGACTGTCTCTGTTGTGCTCTATTTATCATATTTGGCTTGAAAGAAATAATAGAATTTTTAATAAAGAATTCAAACCTGAAGAGATGGTCATTAAATCTATTATTGATAAGAGGGAGACTTTTGTCTATTAACAATCTACCTAGATCCACAGGTGACAGTTGGTTTCTTGCTCAGTGGAACCTGCCTGTGACTGTTTTGAAGCTCATATGATCAGTAATGGGGACTGTTGAGTGATGTGAGTTTTCTAAATGAGAGTTGAGTGAATGTTAGCAAAAATGTGTGTTATTCTAATTGTTTGCTAACTTGTGCAGCAGCTTGAGAAGCTCTATAGAAGATTTTAAGGGTTAAGTGTTGTGATAAACATACTTAAAATGAAATATCTCCAAAGATTTGAGTGTATATTCTGTGCGTTGAGTGCATTCAGCCAATATATGAGTGGTTCACTAATCTTTATTTATCTAGTACATCTTTATTTGCAGGTTAAGGAAGCTGTCAGAGAGAGTAGTGAGATTCTAAAGTGTGGGTTGAGTGTTGTGAGACCATTTATTGTGTGGTGTAGCCTGATGGTATTATGTAATCTATACTACCCCATTTTTGGTAATACTTATTTCATACTTCATTACTGGCAGGTTATGTTGATTGATTCCATATTACATATGCATCTAGGAGATGGGTACTTCTTCCTTGTAATCTTGCAGCTGTGTTTTGCTAGTTTCATGGAGACCTTTTGGATAACTGAAGTCCTGGTCTCGTGGATTGGAGGTGGCTGCAATCTGTGCCTATCTGGAGGAACTAAAGCTTGGTGGTGGTAGCAGCTTGTGCCTAGTCATGCTTTTAGTTTTAGTTTATTCTACAGCTGTAATTATATTTTATATAAACCTTTGTTGACTGGTATAGAGTATGATATTTTGAGTTTTGTGGCCTACTCCTACGGGTTGTGTAGGAGAATTATTATATTTTGGTATTTGGCTAGCAGCTTGTGTGTACTGAATGTATTTACATTATGGTTAAAGTGCTACCATCTTGGTATAGTCTTACTAGATGAAGCTACGGTGACTACCATGGAGTTCTCCATGCCTAATCACTATAGCTCTTGTCTTCAAGGGGGATTTCTTTATATCCCATATGATGTTGCATATTTTTGGTCTAAAGATGTTCAGGACCCCTATTCTATTGGGATATGGTTGTTGAACATCTTAGATATATGTGTACTTTGTATGGCTGTAGGCAGGTCTATTTTTTTTTAGGGCTTTAAGTGAGGAGTAGTTCCTTGATGTGTGGCTTTGTACAGTTATGGTAGGGCCTGGGGCATACGCCTCGTAAATTTGTATATTTTATAGTTTTATTTATGTCTTATTCACGCCCAAAAAAAAATATCAAAATGATGGCATAATCTAAGATACTGATACTCATACATTATTTATTTTGAAAACTATTATTACTGTAGGAAAATAATCAAAAAACAAAAAAAGATAAGTACAACTACCGCAGGTAAAATGCCCCCTGGTGGGAACGAGAAGTCATTGCTCAAAGAATGGTAAGATTTATCTGGGTTTCCTCCATTTGCAAGATATGGTCTAGGGCTAGAAGAGCCACTTGAATTGGCAACACCGCCATTTCCAATAGCTTTAAATGAGTCAATGTTCATGTTAGAAATTTTCTTCACTTTCTTCACTTTCTTCTCTTGCACTTGTTGAGCTCAAGAAATTAGCATATGAGCCATTGAGTGAGCGGCATAACCATCAAAGACACACAAAACTGTCTCATTCAGATATCTACTACATATTTGAGATATTAATCAGAGTGAAATATGTCAAATAAGTGTAACAACCATTTGCTAAGTGTTGTACACATTTTCTAATATAGACAGTTATATAAAACTAGGGGGTAGTGGAGCTGGCTTTAAAGTTTTTGCCCCAAACATAAATCAAGGCATCATCTTTTTTTCAACAAATCAACTTTGGTCAACAGAAAATTGGCATTCCTCATCTTTTACTTTTCTGAAATTTTGTAATAGGCTTCACAAAATATTCACAACTCAATTAAAGCTATATGATAAATTTAAGAAGGAAATCTAAGATGAAAATTGATTTTCATCATTGTATGAATCTAAAGCAATAGAAGGGAAAAAATAGACATAAAAAAGAAGTATTTTGAGGCATATATATAAAATAAAATAAAAAAACTCAAAACTTCGTAGTAAATGAAAAAATAATTGACAGCAATGCAGCCATCACAATTGATCTGATTATCTGCTACTATTTATTGCAATGAGTGGCTTAAATTCAGCCTCCAAAAAATGAGGCTCGGGGCTGATACATTGGGTTGCCTTGGACAAGGCTTTTTAGATTCTGGAACCTAGTTAATCTACAATTGTATACTCCCTCGTTATTACTTTCAGATATGATTGTCAGTTTTTCAAGATTCATAGTGATTATACTTTCTTATAGGTAAATCTGTGAGAATAATATTAGTATAGTATATATTGTTTCCTATTGTGTGAATATTGTAATTTTTCTGAATGAAACTGTATATTCAATTGTCTTTTAATATAATGTGTACATCTGATATATATAGAAACTCTAGACTTAATCCTAAATAGGAAACAAGAATAAACCTAAACCAATCCTAAATAGAAAACAATAAACCTAAACCAATTCTAAATAGGAAACAATATTCACACAATATATACTATACTAATATTATTCTTATACCCCCGCTCAAACTCAAGGTGTTTGGGCAAAAACACTGAGAATTTGCCAAGAAGAAACTGAAATCGAGTAGTGGTGTGAGTCTTGGTAAAGAAGTCAGCAAGCTACAGAGCCGAAGAGATGAAAGCAAGCGAGATAGAGCTAGATTACAGATGCTGACGAACAAAGTGACAATCAATCTCAATGTGCTTGGTTCGCTCATGGAAGACAGCGTTATGTGCAATCTGAATAGCACTGCGATTGTCACAATAGAGGGAGGTCGGAGAAAATTGAGGGATGCCCAAATCAGAGAGAAGACAACGAAGCCAGACAACTTCATTAGTAGCATGAGCCATAGCACGATACTCAGCTTCGGCAGCAGAGCGAGCAACAATAGTTTATTTATTGCTTTTCCAAGAGATCAAGGAATCGTCAAGCAACATATAGAAACCAGACGTGGACTTGCGATTAGTAACATCACTGGCCCAATCAGAATCAGCATAGGCCACCAAATCTAGAGAGGAAGTAGAGGACAATAGTAAACCCTGAAATATAGTATCTCGGAGATAGCGAAGAATCTGAACCAAGACAACCCAATGTGTGGAGCGAGGAGTAGAGACAAACTGGCTAACCACATGAACAACATAGGCAAGATCAGGATGAGTAACCGTCAGATAGACTAAGCAACCCACGAGCTCTTGATATAGAGTAGGATCTTCCAGAAGAACACCATCAGTAGTGTTGAGCTTTACATTAAACTCAATGGGAGTATCAGAAATCTTAGTGTCAGTAAGACCGGCACGATGAATAACCTCATTGGCATACTTGGCCTGAGAGAGAAAGTAGCCTTTGGGAGAAGAAGCTACCTCAATACCAAGAAAATACCACAATGGGCCCAGATCCTTCATTTCAAAGGTGCAAAAAAGATGCTGCTTGACCTCAGATGTAGCAGAAGAGTTAGAACCAGTGATGATCATATCATCTACATATAGTAATAACGTAACAAATCCAGCAGAGATGTGGAGAAGAAATAAAGCAGAGTCCTAGGCACAAGGATGAAACCCAAGCTCAGTAACAGCAGTCTGAAAATGATCATACCAAGCACGAGGAGACTGTTTCAGACCATACAGAGCACGCCGAAGGCGACAAATCTATCCAGAGGAATGGTGAAGGCCAGGAGGAGGATGCATGTAAACCTCCTCAGTGAGATGGCCATTAAGAAAAGCATTCTTAACATCCATCTGATAAAGAGGCAAAGAACGAACAACAGTGACAAAGATCAAAGTATGGACAATAGTCATCTTGGCAACTGGAGCAAAGGTCTCCTCATAATCAATACCATACTCCTGTGAGAAACCTTTGGCAACCATACGAGTTTTGTAGCACTCAAGAGAATCATCAAAAAGAGTCTTGACTTTGTAGACCCATTTGTAACCAACCAGATTCTTACCAGTAGGCATAGGTGCATGACATTCACATGCTAATTGCCACTAAAAAAAACAAAAACAAAACATGATTTGACTAACAACTATTCCATACTATTTTCAACCAAAACAATTTGAATCGTGTTATTGAATCGAAAAATGAGTAAATCATGTGATTCAGTTTACGATTCATTGCCATCCACTGCGATTCAATAAGATTCATTGCAATTTAGTTTTGTTTTTGTTTGCATAATGCATAAAATGACAACATTTCACCTCTATCAAAAAACAAAAAACAAATCAATTAATTATATTGAATTAAGTGGTTTTATTATATACATATATACAATTTAGTTATATTAGGAAATGTCATGCCCTCGAAAATAATTCAACATAAACTAACCACATCAATTAACATTTACTAAATAATGACAAAGGTCCATCCATCTTTACATGTTTAATAAATCAAGCTTGTACAAGAGTTTCACATGCAAATATACATTCAATAATAAGAAAACACTTGAATCTATAGCATATGAAGCATCTAGTCTCAAACAAATAAAATGCCCTTAAGGGCTTACATCTTCTAAGGCAATAGCCCGGTTACAGAAAATGGTCTCTCGGACCCATATATGTTTAGCCCTTGGCTTACAAAAATTTACAAAAAAAAATAAAATAGGGGAGCAATATACTCTTCACAAAATAAACCCACACCCTCAACTCGGCAGGATCACCACATCTTTACCTGCACCAAAGTCCCATAAGGGTG
Source organism: Camellia japonica (assembly GCA_030407325.1). NCBI lineage: Eukaryota > Viridiplantae > Streptophyta > Magnoliopsida > Ericales > Theaceae > Camellia > Camellia japonica. Next base: position 158,334,290 of record JAPPVO010000017.1, read on the forward strand.
AGCATAAAGCCCAGTAGAGAATTCTTGCAAAGTATATACAGTTATGCAAATTCTCAATGAAGAATGCACATGTCAATGCCATACCATGCCATTTAAAGAAATCCCATTTTATGCTCTTCTTAAAGATCACTATTTTTTAATAAAAGTTTACAATCTCAACAATTTCCAAAACTTCCAATTTTAATCAAAAGGGGCGGTAAATACGACTCAGGTAATCCCTAGGTTGGTGTCTGCAAGTAGGCTCAACAAGCACTACTAATACCCCACTTTACCGGTTGCTAACTTGTAGACATCCCATTTTTGACTGCCCATAAAACTTGGGCGCCACTGATTGCTTACTTGATGGTGAAGGTTATCTTGTGCAAAGGTTCGATTTCTTTGGCAAGGAAAGCGTCAAATCCCAACCTCACACCCCCTTTTTGGACCAAATCCTTTTGACCAAAATGATTTTAGACCTTAAAGCCCTCTCTTTCAAAATATTTTTGAAAATTTCTCTATGATGTTCCGAGGCTCGTATTTTGATAAATGTTACGCTTTTCGATAAACCGAGCAAGGACAAAGTGGGAATAAATGAAAGAGAGGTGAAATCTTTGAAAAATCTTCCAAAACACCTTATGTAGGGGTTTGTAGTTGAAGAAAATTGGAGGAGAGGGAAGAAACCAAGTTGGGGGAAAAGATGGGCATGAATCGCTAAGAGAGAGTCAAACAGCCCTCACTAAAACAGGCCTATCCTCTTGTACACTTGGATTTCAGCTATTAGGCCACCACCGTTGGAAAGTGGACTTTCGGGGCTTCATTTTTCACTCAAAAATCTCCTAAATCCGAGTCCGGATGAGGGAGATATGGTTGGTTGAAGTTGGGCATCAATCCGGTTAGGACCGAAACTGAGCAGTCTTCACTAAAATGATCATAAATTTTTGCACACTTAGAATTTTGATGTGTGGCTTCCACCATTGGAAACAAGACTTCCAGGGCTTCAATTTAGGCTCAAGAATGATCTGAAAAAAGAGTCCAGATGAAGGAGATATGCCCATTTAAAGTTGGACCTAGAGAGCAGATTTTTGCTGTCGGCCACAAATGTGGGTTGTCGGCCAGAAGTGAGGGGTGTCGGCCATAAAAGTGTCCGGTCGGCGACCAAAAGTGGCCGGTCAGCCACTGGTGTCCCAAACTCAGATATTTTGCAGATATTTCTCCTCCAGCTATTTTCACATTGCTTCAGCTGTCCTAATTTAGATATTTCGACTTGAAGCTCATACATTGCTATATATAGAGGCCATATCTCTCATATTGAAAGGTTAGCAAATTTTGGGAGCCTCTCTCTCTGAAATCCTCTCTCTGTAGATTTCTCTCTCTCTTGAGCTTTTGTGCTTAGAAGTTTGTATACTTCAAAATTTAACCTATCAACCCTTAACCAAAGTGGTTCATCTTTGGGCTGAGGTTGCTTGAAGCTCTCTTGGAGCCTCCTTTGAGCTCTAGAAGGTGGTTTAAGCTCAAATTGGTGCCTATTTTGTGCTTTGGCTCCAAGAAGTATATTACTTGCTTTGCTAGCTTGTTTTGAACACTTGTTTTGCATCTTTTCACACTATTTTTGAGCTGGTTTTCAACTGTAAAAAACCTCTATTTTTCAATGCTAAAAATAGTGGTTTGAGCCTATTTTGAGCTAAGGGGTTGTCTCCCCTTTTTGCTCTTTGGCTTGTGAAGCCTTTTGTGCCATTTCTTACCACCTTTAAATCAAACTTTTTGGCCCTTTTAACCACTGAAATTCAGAGTTATTTCAGTGGTAAAAATCAACTTTTGAAGTCCAAAAATGGAGGGGTTAGCCTCCCCTCCATGTGTCTCACTTGCATGCCTAGTTAGCATCACATATTAGCTTGATTTTATAGCTTAACTTAGCTTAATTCAAGCCTGTTTTAGACTCTATTTTGGCATGTTTTAGCTCTGTTTTGGGTTGGTTGGAGCACTTGAGGCTTGCTTTTTGTACTTGTAGTGCAATTGTGCTTACTAGTCCAGTATGCTTCATGGTTTAGCCTATTATTCTAGGTTGTGTTAGCTTAATTTTAGCATGTTTTTGCTACTATTTTGGCCTACTTTAACTCTATTTTGGGTTGGTTAAGTCCTTTGAGGCTTGTATTGCATGGCTATAGTGTAATGGTCTTCACTAGCTCATTGTTTTAAGGCTTTACGCATGAAGTGTTTGAGTTGCTTGCATGTTGTAGCATTATTTTGCATGTAATCTCAGCATCATAATCTCTATCATATGCTCATTTGTCTCACTTTCAATCGCTTTTGAGAGTTGTTTCAAGTTTGGGATTCTTTAAGCTTGAGATAGAGTTCATGCTTAATGGTTTTAATCCTCTTTTGAGGGTTTCTACTAACCAAAGGCATGACCTCTCTCTTGCCTTAAATCATCCCTTGGTTGACATTTCTTTCTCTTTAGAAGACTCTCACTTTGGACTTAATCAATTAAAGGACTAATTGGTAATGTAAAATGTGTAAACAAAATAAGCAAAGTAAAAGAGGCAAGATTAAGCATCTTTGTGTTGTGTTGCATTGCATGTGTTTGGATCGGACGTCAATCCGAACACAAGAAAAATGGGATGTTTCATACTCAAAGTGATGAAACGTGCCACTTTTCTTAATCACCATCACCCTTGATCATGCATGATAGGGTGGTGGTTGTTTTGGTCTTGTTTTTTGCATTCATTGACCTTGTACAAGCTTGGTTCTCTAGCCATCATGCATTGAAAATGCTTGGTTGATGGCTTGAGAGCCAAGAGCTACACTCCTTTGAGCTTGAGAGATGATAAGGATGGTAGCAGTACATATATTTCTTGAAAATGCCTTGCTTTGCCTCTGTTTGCTCTCTGTTGCAGCAAAAGAAAAAGTCCAAAAAGTGGGTGGCTGACCGGCCCCTTGGCGTAGCCGAACGGCCAGTTGAGGTGGCCGACAGCCACTTTTTGTACCCGACCGGCCACCAGTGAATTTTTGCACAAATGTGTTCCTGCGTTGGAGCAGAGGCAATTTGGAAGTTGGTACAATTTTCAGTGATCAAATGAGTGCAAACAGAGGCATCTGATAGCAAGGCAAGGGCATTTTCGGGTGGAGCAACCGAGAATGCATGCGTTCCTCGCCCTCGAGGCCATTTAATTGCTTTTGTTAGCTTAGAAGAAGTTAGCTAATTCCTTCATACATGTGTTGTAATTAATTAGCTTAATTTGTTTTGTAATATTTTAATTAGCTTAGCATAGCTAGTTATTCAATTGTGCTGTAATAATTAGTTAACTAGATTAGTTAATTAATTTCATTTTGTAATAATTAGCTTAGCTTAGTGTAGCTTAGCTTATTCATTCGGACCCTCCTTCGTGAGGGCGCAATGTTGTAATAAGTGTGCGTGCGTGTGTGCATGTCTTCCAACCCCATGTCTTTCTTCCTTTTATTTACCCGCTTTCAATGGTTAGATTAGGGACGTATTTCAATTAGCATACCTTATGCTTGCATGTTTGCATCATTCATTTGTCTTGCAAGCACTGAGGCTCGGCGCATCATTCAAATTGCATTGTCAATTCAATACTTATTTGAATACGTGTTTCAAAGCATGTTATCAAATTGTATCATATGCCATATTAGTAGCCGAGCCTATTAATTTCATGTTGCATGTGTTGCATTAGGCATCTTGTATAGTTAGGATCATGCATTGTTTCTAACTAGCTTTTGTTTTGGCTTGGAGCACTCGGTAAGCTTTTATGCTTTAGCATGCTTGCATGAGTGTGATTGCTATAATGCCATATTTCACATGCTTTCCATGAGGCTATGTGCTTAAATGCTAAACTGCTTGAATGCCTGTGGATGAAGGCTTGATTGTTTGAATTTGAACAATTCAACAAATGTAAGTTTTAAGCCCACTTTGCGAAGTGGAAAAATCATGTTTTAAGCCCACTTGAGGTGGCAAATCCGCGTTTTAGCCCACTTGAGGGTGGCAAGTTCAACCATTTTCGAAAACAAACATGAGTTGAAATGTTCCAATTCTTGCAACATAATCTATACTTGCTTGTGTGCGACACATAGTAAAGTTAGCTAATAACCGAAATAAGAACACATGAGGTTTATAAAACAACATATCATGATTAGTAGAGGCCGATTTTTTGATCGGGTAAGCGGGGGTGCTCATTTCAGGACCTTCCCCTCTCGTACCCAAGTTCCCGAGCCGAGGCAACTTTGGTGATGACGGACACGTGGCCTTTGGTACGAGTCAGGGTTTCCTAAATTTCCCAAAAACAAAATATTTAGGTGGCAACTCTGTAATCTGGCAAAGCAATCCAGTTTTGGCATTATTTGATTCAAAATCGATTTTCCAAAATGATTTGCCGGATTGGACTCTTTGGTGTTTATCAATTTCAGATTGCACTTGTGAGACTAGATTCAGAATCATGACAGGAGTCCGAACTGTAGGACCAATTCGAGCTCTCTAAAAGGGGGCGCGAAAAAGTCGAGCTACATAACCGGAAGGGAAGTGGTACCTCCTCTGCGCGTGTTTTCGATTTTTCATCCTGGACACTCAGGCCAACTTAACAATCTCATCTACACCTCCTAACCGGACTTACCAACGTATTTACCCCATTAACCTTTCCGTTGTTCTCATTACAATATATTCCTTTCATGAGGTGAATGTTTTCCAAACTAAATTCACAATGCATAAATATTTATTGAAAGAGTATGCGATGCAAAGGATTCTCCATGCCTCATGGCATTTCTCTATTTTCATGCACCTCTATAATAGTATCAAACAACCACATTTCCCATTTCTTCTCTCTAATATTATTTTACAAAATAACCATATGCTTAACTAATGTCAATAACACATAGCAATAATTTTTCATCATACACAATCCTTAGCATTTTAGTCTCGTCGAGACTAAATAAAATTTTCCGAATATCAAGTTCCAAGATTTCAGTTCCAAAATCCTTAGTGCTCAACAATGTGCTAATTTCACCACTAAACATGTTCATGCATTCAACATTTGTCTACAATAAATTCCCAATCCTCATATATCAAGAAAGTTATCCTCTTTGTAAAACATATTATAAAATCTCCCTTCATTCACTCATTTAACACAAGACAAGGAAGAAAACCCATAGGTTCCTCCACATTTTCCAAAAAATCCCCAAATTCCTAGGGTTTTCATCAAAAACCCAACATTTTCCCCATTTCATGGTGAAACCCAACCAAAATCATATTTTCTTGAGTTTTATAAAAAGAACATCCTCATGGATAGAAAAAGGATGGAGATCAAAACCCATTTCTTTAAAACTTTCTCTACATTTGGAGTAAAATCAAAATCAACACAATAACTTCAAGAAAGCTTTTAAATCATCATTAATATAGCAAAACATGTATATATCACTCAAGATATCCCTACCTCAATGTTTGATGATGAAAAAGGAGATGAAACCCTAGCTTTGATGGAAGGTTCTTCAACTTCCACTACACCAAGAGGAGCCCTAGCTTTTAATCTCCAAAGCTTGAGACGGAGAGATGATGGTGATGATGAATCTAGATCCAAGGGATGGCAAAGTCAAAGAGTTTAAGTGTTTGAGGAGGTTTTCTAGAGAGAAGGAGGAGAAAAATAGGGTTTAGACTGAGAGAGAGAAGCCCCAAATGTGATACAAATTCGGCCAAAAAGAGGAAGAAAAACAGAGTTTCGGACTGCCCAGCTGGCCGCACGTGCGGCTCTCACCCCGGCACGTGCGGTGGTCTTGCCGCACCTCAGCCCGCACCTGTCTTTTAGTCAGTGTGCTCCGCATGTGCGGCCTCATCCCCCGCACGTGCGGCCAACCTCGGATGTGTGGCCTAGGGCGCCGCATGTGCGACCCTGGTCCAGCAACCCATAAATTTTCGATTTGATGCCCGAGCACTCTAGACCTGACCCCGCACTCTCCGGAACAAGTGAAAGTCAATCATTGAGAAACAAGAATAAAGTTTTTGATTAAGAACCAAAGCTTCCGGACACTACAACCCAATGGGAAACAAAAGGGAACGGAGCGAATAATTATTCACGGTCATCACAACCTCCCCACCATGGAAAATTTCGTCCTGAAATTTAAACCGACCAACTAAAAAAGCTCTAGCAATTATGACTAGACCAACAACATCATCAATCCGCAACATCAAAATTCAACTAACATTTATCATTTTCTTCCTCATCATTTCATCAAAACACAATTTCTCAAACTAGATATATGAAATAAAACATCTATAACAAAATATCATTCTTCCATAACCACATACTCAAATTACAATACATACAACAATATGTGATCAACAATTGAACACCATTTTCTTGTGTTAACACAAGGGAACATTACAGTTTTAAAACAAACAACTAAGCATGCTCAAACTTTATACATTTAAAAAAAAAAAAAACTAATAAATTGATTTTCTTTCCTAATTGCAAAAATAGGCCTAAGTTTATACACAGAGACCTCCTTCCAAATCTATAAATCAAATACTATCCACGCATATTTTACCCTCTTTTCGTCTTTTTATTTTCTTCTTCTTCTTCTTCTTCTTCTTCTTCTCTTGTACCCCTTCCCAGCGGCCGTAACTCTGAAAAGGCACCTCACTATCTCAGCCTCTGCAACGTTTGCTCTTGCTCTGCGCAAACCAGGTTTTTGATTTCCCTCAGATCTCATCTCTCTCTCTCTCTCTCTCTCTCTCTTTTGTGACATATATATATATATATATATATATATCATCTCTCTAACTAAGCTATTAGTTTAGGTCAAAAAATGGTATTCCAAGAGCGGTTTGGGGTAGAATTTCAATGTGTTTTATTGGTTTCTGTTTGTATTATTTTTGGGGTAATTTTGGCTGATTGTTCGGTATGGATTTATTTTTTATTTTATTTTTGAAAAAAATAGTTGTGTTTACCATAAAAATACGGACCACATCCGACTGGCGTGGCGGGTGTTCTCTGAATTTTATTTATTTTTAACTTCAAACACCCTTCTCTAGTCTATTGAATACCCAGTTGGCCTAGATCTACTTTGTTGAACACCCAACCCAGAACACACCAACTCTTAAAATAAATATATAATTACAGCAACAACGGCTTTATTATTATCTAAAAAAACACTGCCTACATAGGGGATCAATGGATGAATAATTGTTTGATTATGCCCATTAAAAATGATGTATTTGATTTTGCATGTTTTTGGTTGGAAAAAAATGGTATCAATATATTAGAACTCTTTTTCTGTGATTTAAGAAATTTAAATTAGTGGATTTTGTAAAGGGTAGAGAAGAGTCTTTGAGGCTGAATTGGACAATTGAATTTTTAGTAACATTTTTTTTGTTTTTTTAAGATAAAGTTGTTGCTAAAAGAATCTAGCCTTTTGTTATTGCGAAGGTTTAGCTGACTTGTTCTTTTTTTATTCTTTAGTAATTTATTTTTTTTAAATAAATAAATTAATATAAATTTTAAAAATCTTCACTAATTTTTTTTATTTAATTATTTTAAATTTGACCTTTTATCAGTTGCTGATCTTGTAAAAAATTACATATATAATTTTTTTTTTGATTAAATAAGCTGAAAATATAAGCAAATAATTCTATATTGTTTATCCAGAAGTTGTTAGAAATCTGTTTGCTCCTTTCACATTTTGATAGCAGGAACACTAGTTCCTTTCAAATTGCCCTTATTATCATGAAAAAGGAAACTCCTTTGTCATGATAGGCAATGTCTTCGTAATTGACAGATTTCAGCCCATACAGAAGGGACGTAACAGCAACTGTTGTGGGTTGCCAAAGGAGCTTTCCATTGCCAACTTTTTTCTAGTGGGCTGATATCCATCTTGATTCATTTTGGCAATGCCATTTGTTGTGCCAAATTTTGCAGAAAGTTTGGCTATAACGTAAACAAAAATGATCCTTACACAAAATCAATGTATGAACATGGCTAAGAAATCAATACAAAATGAATAGAAAACTGACACATGAATTCAAGGAATAAATAGCAAAAAAAGAAAAGAAGCGAAACATCAAACCTGCAAAGAGGAGATCCACATGGCATCGTTAGAGATGTGATGACGTCGGAGGTGGTGTCACCACATTCTGAAATTGTGGATGGAGACATGATTTGGATTGATTGTTGTTTGACCAAGAATTGGTGGGGGTTTTGAGAACCTAATTAGTAGAGAGGTAGATCTTTGAAACCCTAGGTGGTGTACCACTAGGTCTTCTTTGATTAAAACCCTAGGTCTTCCTGTCCATTGCTTCGTGGGGGAATTTATTTGAGAATTGAGGTATGAGAGATTTGAGATATGATGTATGAGAGCTAGGAAAGAGAAGGATTGAGTAAAGAGATGGACGACCAAGAGATTGAGTAGAGAAAAGTGAGTCTACAATGGAGTCATTGAGCATCCTCAATCAGGATGTGGGAGGATGAGAACGAGAGACGAGGGACTGAGGGATGAAAGAGACATTGAGGGTTGTGATTGGTATGGCAATGAATTGGATTGTGACAGTGCATCCAATGGCTTGTAAAATAGGACCAATGGATGTATTCTACAATATGCAACACATGTAAAATTATGGAATAATATGCAACAATTTACAATATCAGACAACTATGGGTATTTATTTATTTATTTATTTTTTGGGTAAATTTCTCAGCACTCAAATGAGACATCACAAAATTATGAAAGACTCAAAATTTTAAACCACAAATTATGGAAGACTTCCAAATAAAGATAAAGGGGACAATCATCACTCTCAATAAAGACATTGCAATATGCAACATTGGTTGTCCATTACCCAAGATTCAGTTGTTGGTTGATAATGCTGGTTAGGAAGAGCATACTGATTGGAAAAAAAGAGGGAATGGTAGTTGTTGTGCTAAAATAGCACTTGCACTGCTGAAGTAACAATGCAATATTTGGTACTAGCATGCCAAATTATAGCTTTGGCATTACTAAAATAGCAATCTCCAATGGAGATGCTCTAACTTGATAACAAAATTTAGGGTAAATTAAACTAACCACCCTTGAGGCTTGACAAAAATACAAGCAGCCCCATAGGTTTAGTATAATTACACAAATCTATTTAAAAATTTAAATTGCATATCATGTACCCCTGCAATGCTAGTTAATCGATAGTCAAACTACTAAAAATTATGATGTCATTAATTTTTATACTTAAAAAAACAACACCCAAATAGTACACATTAATGTGTGTTTGGGAGAGGAAAGATTGGATATACACCTAACCTTTGACATAGTACATTAAGTGGTTGCCCTGAGACTTGAACCCATAACCTCAAGGTTATTAGGCAAAGGTTTTACCATTGAACCAAAAAATATATGAAAATATACTGATTTATCCACACAAAAAAAAATAAATGAAAATATATAGAATTTTTGTATTTAGAGAATTTTTTAAAGATTTTTTCACAAATCTTGTATTTTTTAAGTGTATCTAGATTAAGTGGAGCTAAGAAGTAAAAAAGTAAAAATAAAAAATGATTAAAATATTTAAAAAAATCATTAAAAAACCAAAGAATATGAATTGAAAACTTGAAAA